>CAXAJV010000306.1:638200-1238200 GCA_963969225.1 Xylocopa violacea | reverse complement strand
AACCTAACACAACCTATCATCTCGGCGGTAATATTTGACATCATTCCTGGCGAGTTGGCCTCTACGTCTCCGTTTGACCTTCATATACATCAATAACGTAATATAACCTAACCTTACCCAACCTATCATCTCGGCGGTAATATTTGACCACATTCCTGGCGAGTTGGCTTCTCCTTCTCCGTGGGACCTTTATAAACATAAATAACATAATATAACCTAACCTAACCCAACCTGACATCTCGGCGGTAATATTTGACCACTATCCTGTCTTGTTGGCCTCTACATCTCCGTGGGACCTTTATATACATCTATAACGTAATATAACCTAACATAACCCAACCTAACATCTCGGCGGTAATATTTGACATCATTCCTGGCGTGTTGGCCTCTACGTCTCCGTTTGACCTTCATATGCATCAATAACGTAATAGAACCTAACCTAACCCAACCTATCATCTCGGCGGTAATATTTGACATCATTCCTGGCGAGTTGGCCTCTACGTCTCCGTTTGACCTTCATATACATCAATAACGTAATATAACCTAATCTTACCCAACCTAACATCTCGGCGGTAATATTTGACCACATTCCTGGCGAGTTGGCCTCTGCGTCTCCGTAGAACCTTTATATACTTCAAAAACGTAATATAACCTAACCTAACCCAATCTAACATCTCGGCGGTAATATTTGACCACATTCCTGTCTTGTTGGCCTTTACGTCTCCGTGGGACATTTATATACATCAATAACGTAATATAACCAAACCTAACCCAACCTAACATCTCGGCGATAATATTTGACAACATTCCTGGCCAGTTGGCTTCTCCTTCTCCGTGGGACTTTTATATACACCAATCACGTAATATAACCTAACCTAACCCAACCTAACATCTCGGCGGTAATATTTGACCACATTCCTGTCTTGTTGGCCTCTACGTCTCCGTGGGACCTTTATATACTTCAATAACGTAATATAACCTAACCTAACCCAACCTATCATCTCGGCGGTAGTATTTGACAACATTCCTGGCGAGTTGGCCTCTACGTATCCGTGGGACGTTTATATACATCAATAACATAATATAAGCTGGCCTAACCCAATCTAACATCTCGGCGGTAATATTTGACCACATTCCTGGCTTGTTGGCCTCTACGTCTCCGTGGGACCTTTATATACATCAATAACGCAATATAACCTAACCTAACGCAACCCAACATCTCGGCGGTAATATTTGACATCATTCCTGGCGAGTTGGCCTCTACGTCTCCGTGTAACCTTCGTTTACATCAATAGCATAATATAAGCTGGCCTAACCCAATCTAACATCTCGGCGGTAATATTTGACCACATTCCTAGCTTGTTGGCCTCTACGTCTCCGTGGGATCTTTATATACACCAAGAACGTAATATAACATAACCTAACCCAACCTAACATCTCGGCGGTAATATTTGACATCATTCCTGGCGAGTTGGCCTCTACGTCTCCGTGGGAGCTTTATATACATCAATAACGTAATATAACCTAACCTAACCCAACCTAACATCTCGGCGGTAATATTTGACCACATTCCTGTCTTGTTGGCCTCTACGTCTCCGTGGGACCTTTATATACTTCAATAACGTAATATAACCTAACCTAACCCAACCTATCATCTCGGCGGTAGTATTTGACAACATTCCTGGCGAGTTGGCCTCTACGTATCCGTGGGACGTTTATATACATCAATAACATAATATAAGCTGGCCTAACCCAATCTAACATCTCGGCGGTAATATTTGACCACATTCCTGGCTTGTTGGCCTCTACGTCTCCGTGGGACCTTTATATACATCAATAACGCAATATAACCTAACCTAACGCAACCCAACATCTCGGCGGTAATATTTGACATCATTCCTGGCGAGTTGGCCTCTACGTCTCCGTGTAACCTTCGTTTACATCAATAGCATAATATAAGCTGGCCTAACCCAATCTAACATCTCGGCGGTAATATTTGACCACATTCCTAGCTTGTTGGCCTCTACGTCTCCGTGGGATCTTTATATACACCAAGAACGTAATATAACATAACCTAACCCAACCTAACATCTCGGCGGTAATATTTGACAACATTCCTGGCGAGTTGGCTTCTCCGTCTCCGTGGGACCTTTATATACATCAATAACGTAATATAACCTAACCTAACCCAACCTAACTTCTCGGGTGTAATAATTGAAAACATACCCGGCGAGTTGGCCTCTACGTCCCCGTGGGAACTTTATATACTTCAATAACGTAATATAACCTAACCTAACCCAACCTAACATCTCGGCGGTAATATTTGACAACATACCTGGCGAGTTGGACTCTGCGTCTCCGTGGGACCTTCATATACATCAATAACGCAATATAACGTAACCTAACCCAACCTATCATCTCGACGGTAATATTTGACAACATTCCTGGCGAGTTGAACTCTACGTCCCCGTGGGACCTTTATGTACATCAATAACGTAATATAACCTTACCTAACCCAAACTAACATCTCGCAGGAATATTTGACAACATTCCTATCGAGTTGGCCTCTAGGTCTCCGTTTGACCTTCACATACATCAATAAGGTAATATAACCTAACGTAACCCAACCTATGATCTCGGCGGTAGTATTTGACAACATTCCTGGCGAGTTGGCCTCTACGTCTCCGTGGGACGTTTATATACATCAATAACATAATATAAGCTGGCCTAACCCAACCTATCTTCTCGGCGGTAATATTTGACAATATTCCTGGCGAGTTGGCTTCTCCGTCTCCGTGGGACCTTTATATACATCAATAACGTAATATAACATAACCTAACCCAACCTAACTTCTCGGCTGTAATTATTGAAAACATACCCGGCGAGTTGGCCTCTACGTCTCCGTAGGACATTTATATACATTAATAACGTAATCTAACCTAACCTAACCCAACTTAAATCTCGGCGGTAATATTTGACATCATTCCTGGCGAGTTGGCCTCTACGTCTCCGTGGGAGCTTTATATACATCAATAACGTAATATAACCTAACCTAACCCAACCTATCATCTCGGCGGTAATATTTGGCAAAATTCCTGGCGAGTTGGCTTCTCCGTTTCCGTGGGACCTTTATATACATCAATAACGTAATATAACCTAACTTAACCCAACTTAAATCTCGGCGGTACTATTTGACATCATTCCTGGCGAGTTGGCCTCTACGTCTCCGTGGGAGCTTTATATACATCAATAACGTAATATAACCTAACCTAACCCAACTTAACATCTCGTTGGTAGTATTTGACAACATTCCTGGCGAGTTGGCCTCTACTTCTCCGTGTGACCTTTATACACATCAATAACGCAATATAACCTAACCTAACGCAACCTAACATCTCGGCGGTAATATTTGACATCATTCCTGGCGAGTTGGCCTCTACGTCTCCGTGTAACCTTCGTTTACATCAATAACATAATATAAGCTGGCCTAACCCAATCTTACATCTCGGCGGTAATATTTGACCACATTCCTAGCTTGTTGGCCTCTACGTCTCCGTGGGATCTTTATATACACCAAGAACGTAATATAACATAACCTAACCCAACCTAACATCTCGGCGGTAATATTTGACATCATTCCTGGCGAGTTGGCCTCTACGTCTCCGTGTAACCTTCGTTTACATCAATAACATAATATAAGCTGGCCTAACCCAATCCAACATCTCGGCGGTAATATTTGACCACATTCCTAGCTTGTTGGCCTCTACGTCTCCGTGGGATCTTTATATACACCAAGAACGTAATATAACATAACCTAACCCAACCTATCTTCTCGGCGGTAATATTTGATAATATTCCTGGCGAGTTGGCTTCTCCGTCTCCGTGGGACCTTTATAGACATCGATAACGTAATATAACCTAACCTAACCCAACTTAAATCTCAGCGGTAATATTTGACATCATTCCTGGCGAATTGGCCTCTACGTCTCCGTGGGAGCTTTATATACATCAATAACGTAATATAACCTAACCTAACCCAACCTAACATCTCGGCGGTAATATTTGACTACATTCCTGGCGAGTTGGCCTCTACGTCTCCGTTTGACCTTCATATACATCAATAACTTAATATAACGTAACCTAACCCAACCTATCATCTCGGCGGTAATATTTGAAACATATCTGGCGAGTTGGCCTCTACGTCTCCGTGGGACCTTTATATACATCAATAGCGGAATATAACCTAACCTAACCCAACCTAACATCTCGGCGATAATATTTGACAACATTCCTGGCCAGTTGGCTTCTCCTTCTCCGTGGGACTTTTATATACACCAATCACGTAATATAACCTAACCTAACCCAACCTAACATCTCGGCGGTAATATTTGACAACATTCCTAGCTTGTTGGCCTCTACGTCTCCGTGGGATCTTTATATACACCAAGAACGTAATATAACATAACCTAACCCAACCTATCTTCTCGGCGGTAATATTTGATAATATTCCTGGCGAGTTGGCTTCTCCGTCTCCGTGGGACCTTTATAGACATCGATAACGTAATATAACCTAACCTAACCCAACTTAAATCTCAGCGGTAATATTTGACATCATTCCTGGCGAATTGGCCTCTACGTCTCCGTGGGAGCTTTATATACATCAATAACGTAATATAACCTAACCTAACCCAACCTAACATCTCGGCGGTAATATTTGACTACATTCCTGGCGAGTTGGCCTCTACGTCTCCGTTTGACCTTCATATACATCAATAACTTAATATAACGTAACCTAACCCAACCTATCATCTCGGCGGTAATATTTGAAACATATCTGGCGAGTTGGCCTCTACGTCTCCGTGGGACCTTTATATACATCAATAGCGGAATATAACCTAACCTAACGCAACCTAACATCTCGGCGGTAATATTTGACAACATTCCTGGCGAGTTGGCCTCTACGTATCCGTGGGACCCTTATATACATAAATAACATAATATAAGCTAGCCTAACCCAATCTAACATCTCGGCGGTAATATTTGACAACATTCCTGGCGAGTTGGCCTTTACGTCTCCGTGGGACCTTTATATACATCAATAACGTAATATAACCCAACCTAACCCAACCTAACATCTCGGCGGTAATATTTGACAACATACCTGCCGAGTTGGCCTCTACGTCTCCGTTTGACATTCATATACATCAATAACGTAATATAACGTAACCTAACCCAACCTATCATCTCGGCGGTAATATTTGACTACATTCCTGGCGAGTTGGCCTCTACGTCTCCGTTTGACCTTCATATACATCAATAACTTAATATAACGTAACCTAACCCAACCTATCATCTCGGCGGTAATATTTGAAACATATCTGGCGAGTTGGCCTCTACGTCTCCGTGGGACCTTTATATACATCAATAGCGGAATATAACCTAACCTAACGCAACCTAACATCTCGGCGGTAATATTTGACAACATTCCTGGCGAGTTGGCCTCTACGTATCCGTGGGACCCTTATATACATAAATAACATAATATAAGCTAGCCTAACCCAATCTAACATCTCGGCGGTAATATTTGACAACATTCCTGGCGAGTTGGCCTTTACGTCTCCGTGGGACCTTTATATACATCAATAACGTAATATAACCCAACCTAACCCAACCTAACATCTCGGCGGTAATATTTGACAACATACCTGCCGAGTTGGCCTCTACGTCTCCGTTTGACATTCATATACATCAATAACGTAATATAACGTAACCTAACCCAACCTATCATCTCGGCGGTAATATTTGACAACATTCCGGGCGAGTTGGCCTTTACGTCTCCGTGGGACCTTTATATACATCAATAGCGGAATATAACCTAACCTAACGCAACCTAACATCTCGGCGGTAATATTTGACAACATTCCTGGCGAGTTGGCCTCTACGTCTCCGTTTGACCTTCATATACATCAATAACTTAATATAACCTAACCTAACACAACCTATCATCTCGGCGGTAATATTTGACATCATTCCTGGCGAGTTGGCCTCTACGTCTCCGTTTGACCTTCATATACATCAATAACGTAATATAACCTAACCTTACCCAACCTATCATCTCGGCGGTAATATTTGACCACATTCCTGGCGAGTTGGCTTCTCCTTCTCCGTGGGACCTTTATAAACATAAATAACATAATATAACCTAACCTAACCCAACCTGACATCTCGGCGGTAATATTTGACCACTATCCTGTCTTGTTGGCCTCTACATCTCCGTGGGACCTTTATATACATCTATAACGTAATATAACCTAACATAACCCAACCTAACATCTCGGCGGTAATATTTGACATCATTCCTGGCGTGTTGGCCTCTACGTCTCCGTTTGACCTTCATATGCATCAATAACGTAATAGAACCTAACCTAACCCAACCTATCATCTCGGCGGTAATATTTGACATCATTCCTGGCGAGTTGGCCTCTACGTCTCCGTTTGACCTTCATATACATCAATAACGTAATATAACCTAATCTTACCCAACCTAACATCTCGGCGGTAATATTTGACCACATTCCTGGCGAGTTGGCCTCTGCGTCTCCGTAGAACCTTTATATACTTCAAAAACGTAATATAACCTAACCTAACCCAATCTAACATCTCGGCGGTAATATTTGACCACATTCCTGTCTTGTTGGCCTTTACGTCTCCGTGGGACATTTATATACATCAATAACGTAATATAACCAAACCTAACCCAACCTAACATCTCGGCGATAATATTTGACAACATTCCTGGCCAGTTGGCTTCTCCTTCTCCGTGGGACTTTTATATACACCAATCACGTAATATAACCTAACCTAACCCAACCTAACATCTCGGCGGTAATATTTGACAACATTCCTGGCGAGTTGGCCTCTACGTCTCCGTTTGACCTTCATATACATCAATAACTTAATATAACCTAACCTAACCCAAACTAACATCTCGGCGGTAATATTTGAAACATATCTGGCGAGTTGGCCTCTACGTCTCCGTGGGACATTTATATACATCAATAACGTAATATAACCTAACCTAACCCAACCTAACATGTCGGCGATAATATTTGACAACATTCCTGGCCAGTTGGCTTCTCCTTCTCCGTGGGACTTTTATATACACCAATCACGTAATATAACCTAACCTAACCCAAACTAACATCTCGGCGGTAATATTTGACAACATTCCTGGCGAGTTGGCCTCTACGTCTCCGTTTGACCTTCATATACATCAATAACTTAATATAACCTAACCTAACCCAAACTAACATCTCGGCGGTAATATTTGACCACATTCCTAGCTTGTTGGCCTCTACGTCTCCGCGGGATCTTTATATACACCAAGAACGTAATATAACATAACCTAACCCAACCTATCTTCTCGGCGGTAATATTTGACAATATTCCTGGCGAGTTGGCTTCTCCGTCTCCGTGGGACCTTTATATACATCGATAACGTAATATAACCTAACCTAACCCAACTTAAATCTCAGCGGTAATATTTGACATCATTCCTGGCGTATTGGCCTCTACGTCTCCGTGGGAGCTTTATATACATCAATAACGTAATATAACCTAACCTAACCCAACCTAACATCTCGGCGGTAGTATTTGACAACATTCCTGGCGAGTTGGCCTCTAAGTCTCCGTGGGACGTTTATATACATCAATAACATAATATAAGCTGGCCTAACCCAATCTAACATCTCGGCGGTAATATTTGACCACATTCCTGGCTTGTTGGCCTCTACGTCTCCGTGGGACCTTTATATACATCAATAACGCAATATAACCTAACCTAACGCAACCTAACATCTCGGCGGTAATATTTGAAATCATTCGTGGCGAGTTGGCCTCTACGTCTCCGTGGGACATTTATATACATCAATAACGTAATATAACCTAACCTAACCCAACCTAACATGTCGGCGATAATATTTGACAACATTCCTGGCCAGTTGGCTTCTCCTTCTCCGTGGGACTTTTATATACACCAATCACGTAATATAACCTAACCTAACCCAAACTAACATCTCGGCGGTAATATTTGACAACATTCCTGGCGAGTTGGCCTCTACGTCTCCGTTTGACCTTCATATACATCAATAACTTAATATAACCTAACCTAACCCAAACTAACATCTCGGCGGTAATATTTGACCACATTCCTAGCTTGTTGGCCTCTACGTCTCCGCGGGATCTTTATATACACCAAGAACGTAATATAACATAACCTAACCCAACCTATCTTCTCGGCGGTAATATTTGACAATATTCCTGGCGAGTTGGCTTCTCCGTCTCCGTGGGACCTTTATATACATCGATAACGTAATATAACCTAACCTAACCCAACTTAAATCTCAGCGGTAATATTTGACATCATTCCTGGCGTATTGGCCTCTACGTCTCCGTGGGAGCTTTATATACATCAATAACGTAATATAACCTAACCTAACCCAACCTAACATCTCGGCGGTAGTATTTGACAACATTCCTGGCGAGTTGGCCTCTAAGTCTCCGTGGGACGTTTATATACATCAATAACATAATATAAGCTGGCCTAACCCAATCTAACATCTCGGCGGTAATATTTGACCACATTCCTGGCTTGTTGGCCTCTACGTCTCCGTGGGACCTTTATATACATCAATAACGCAATATAACCTAACCTAACGCAACCTAACATCTCGGCGGTAATATTTGAAATCATTCGTGGCGAGTTGGCCTCTACGTCTCCGTGTAACCTTCGTATACATCAATAACATAATATAAGCTGGCCTAACCCAATCCAACATCTCGGCGGTAATATTTGACCACATTCCTAGCTTGTTGGCCTCTACGTCTCCGTGGGATCTTTATATACACCAAGAACGTAATATAACATAACCTAACCCAACCTATCTTCTCGGCGGTAATATTTGATAATATTCCTGGCGAGTTGGCTTCTCCGTCTCCGTGGGACCTTTATAGACATCGATAACGTAATATAACCTAACCTAACCCAACTTAAATCTCGGCGATAATATTTGACATCATTCCTGGCGAGTTGGCCTCTACGTCTCCGTGGGAGCTTTATATACATCAATAACGTAATATAACCTAACCTAACCCAACCTAACATCTCGGCGGTAATATTTGACTACATTCCTGGCGAGTTGGCCTCTACGTCTCCGTTTGACCTTCATATACATCAATAACTTAATATAACGTAACCTAACCCAACCTATCATCTCGGCGGTAATATTTGAAACATATCTGGCGAGTTGGCCTCTACGTCTCCGTGGGACCTTTATATACATCAATAGCGGAATATAACCTAACCTAACCCAACCTAACATCTCGGCGATAATATTTGACAACATTCCTGGCCAGTTGGCTTCTCCTTCTCCGTGGGACTTTTATATACACCAATCACGTAATATAACCTAACCTAACCCAACCTAACATCTCGGCGGTAATATTTGACAACATTCCTAGCTTGTTGGCCTCTACGTCTCCGTGGGATCTTTATATACACCAAGAACGTAATATAACATAACCTAACCCAACCTATCTTCTCGGCGGTAATATTTGATAATATTCCTGGCGAGTTGGCTTCTCCGTCTCCGTGGGACCTTTATAGACATCGATAACGTAATATAACCTAACCTAACCCAACTTAAATCTCAGCGGTAATATTTGACATCATTCCTGGCGAATTGGCCTCTACGTCTCCGTGGGAGCTTTATATACATCAATAACGTAATATAACCTAACCTAACCCAACCTAACATCTCGGCGGTAATATTTGACTACATTCCTGGCGAGTTGGCCTCTACGTCTCCGTTTGACCTTCATATACATCAATAACTTAATATAACGTAACCTAACCCAACCTATCATCTCGGCGGTAATATTTGAAACATATCTGGCGAGTTGGCCTCTACGTCTCCGTGGGACCTTTATATACATCAATAGCGGAATATAACCTAACCTAACGCAACCTAACATCTCGGCGGTAATATTTGACAACATTCCTGGCGAGTTGGCCTCTACGTATCCGTGGGACCCTTATATACATAAATAACATAATATAAGCTAGCCTAACCCAATCTAACATCTCGGCGGTAATATTTGACAACATTCCTGGCGAGTTGGCCTTTACGTCTCCGTGGGACCTTTATATACATCAATAACGTAATATAACCCAACCTAACCCAACCTAACATCTCGGCGGTAATATTTGACAACATACCTGCCGAGTTGGCCTCTACGTCTCCGTTTGACATTCATATACATCAATAACGTAATATAACGTAACCTAACCCAACCTATCATCTCGGCGGTAATATTTGACTACATTCCTGGCGAGTTGGCCTCTACGTCTCCGTTTGACCTTCATATACATCAATAACTTAATATAACGTAACCTAACCCAACCTATCATCTCGGCGGTAATATTTGAAACATATCTGGCGAGTTGGCCTCTACGTCTCCGTGGGACCTTTATATACATCAATAGCGGAATATAACCTAACCTAACGCAACCTAACATCTCGGCGGTAATATTTGACAACATTCCTGGCGAGTTGGCCTCTACGTATCCGTGGGACCCTTATATACATAAATAACATAATATAAGCTAGCCTAACCCAATCTAACATCTCGGCGGTAATATTTGACAACATTCCTGGCGAGTTGGCCTTTACGTCTCCGTGGGACCTTTATATACATCAATAACGTAATATAACCCAACCTAACCCAACCTAACATCTCGGCGGTAATATTTGACAACATACCTGCCGAGTTGGCCTCTACGTCTCCGTTTGACATTCATATACATCAATAACGTAATATAACGTAACCTAACCCAACCTATCATCTCGGCGGTAATATTTGACAACATTCCGGGCGAGTTGGCCTTTACGTCTCCGTGGGACCTTTATATACATCAATAGCGGAATATAACCTAACCTAACGCAACCTAACATCTCGGCGGTAATATTTGACAACATTCCTGGCGAGTTGGCCTCTACGTCTCCGTTTGACCTTCATATACATCAATAACTTAATATAACCTAACCTAACACAACCTATCATCTCGGCGGTAATATTTGACATCATTCCTGGCGAGTTGGCCTCTACGTCTCCGTTTGACCTTCATATACATCAATAACGTAATATAACCTAACCTTACCCAACCTATCATCTCGGCGGTAATATTTGACCACATTCCTGGCGAGTTGGCTTCTCCTTCTCCGTGGGACCTTTATAAACATAAATAACATAATATAACCTAACCTAACCCAACCTGACATCTCGGCGGTAATATTTGACCACTATCCTGTCTTGTTGGCCTCTACATCTCCGTGGGACCTTTATATACATCTATAACGTAATATAACCTAACATAACCCAACCTAACATCTCGGCGGTAATATTTGACATCATTCCTGGCGTGTTGGCCTCTACGTCTCCGTTTGACCTTCATATGCATCAATAACGTAATAGAACCTAACCTAACCCAACCTATCATCTCGGCGGTAATATTTGACATCATTCCTGGCGAGTTGGCCTCTACGTCTCCGTTTGACCTTCATATACATCAATAACGTAATATAACCTAATCTTACCCAACCTAACATCTCGGCGGTAATATTTGACCACATTCCTGGCGAGTTGGCATCTGCGTCTCCGTAGAACCTTTATATACTTCAAAAACGTAATATAACCTAACCTAACCCAATCTAACATCTCGGCGGTAATATTTGACCACATTCCTGTCTTGTTGGCCTTTACGTCTCCGTGGGACATTTATATACATCAATAACGTAATATAACCAAACCTAACCCAACCTAACATCTCGGCGATAATATTTGACAACATTCCTGGCCAGTTGGCTTCTCCTTCTCCGTGGGACTTTTATATACACCAATCACGTAATATAACCTAACCTAACCCAACCTAACATCTCGGCGGTAATATTTGACAACATTCCTGGCGAGTTGGCCTCTACGTCTCCGTTTGACCTTCATATACATCAATAACTTAATATAACCTAACCTAACCCAAACTAACATCTCGGCGGTAATATTTGAAACATATCTGGCGAGTTGGCCTCTACGTCTCCGTGGGACATTTATATACATCAATAACGTAATATAACCTAACCTAACCCAACCTAACATGTCGGCGATAATATTTGACAACATTCCTGGCCAGTTGGCTTCTCCTTCTCCGTGGGACTTTTATATACACCAATCACGTAATATAACCTAACCTAACCCAAACTAACATCTCGGCGGTAATATTTGACAACATTCCTGGCGAGTTGGCCTCTACGTCTCCGTTTGACCTTCATATACATCAATAACTTAATATAACCTAACCTAACCCAAACTAACATCTCGGCGGTAATATTTGACCACATTCCTAGCTTGTTGGCCTCTACGTCTCCGCGGGATCTTTATATACACCAAGAACGTAATATAACATAACCTAACCCAACCTATCTTCTCGGCGGTAATATTTGACAATATTCCTGGCGAGTTGGCTTCTCCGTCTCCGTGGGACCTTTATATACATCGATAACGTAATATAACCTAACCTAACCCAACTTAAATCTCAGCGGTAATATTTGACATCATTCCTGGCGTATTGGCCTCTACGTCTCCGTGGGAGCTTTATATACATCAATAACGTAATATAACCTAACCTAACCCAACCTAACATCTCGGCGGTAGTATTTGACAACATTCCTGGCGAGTTGGCCTCTAAGTCTCCGTGGGACGTTTATATACATCAATAACATAATATAAGCTGGCCTAACCCAATCTAACATCTCGGCGGTAATATTTGACCACATTCCTGGCTTGTTGGCCTCTACGTCTCCGTGGGACCTTTATATACATCAATAACGCAATATAACCTAACCTAACGCAACCTAACATCTCGGCGGTAATATTTGAAATCATTCGTGGCGAGTTGGCCTCTACGTCTCCGTGGGACATTTATATACATCAATAACGTAATATAACCTAACCTAACCCAACCTAACATGTCGGCGATAATATTTGACAACATTCCTGGCCAGTTGGCTTCTCCTTCTCCGTGGGACTTTTATATACACCAATCACGTAATATAACCTAACCTAACCCAAACTAACATCTCGGCGGTAATATTTGACAACATTCCTGGCGAGTTGGCCTCTACGTCTCCGTTTGACCTTCATATACATCAATAACTTAATATAACCTAACCTAACCCAAACTAACATCTCGGCGGTAATATTTGACCACATTCCTAGCTTGTTGGCCTCTACGTCTCCGCGGGATCTTTATATACACCAAGAACGTAATATAACATAACCTAACCCAACCTATCTTCTCGGCGGTAATATTTGACAATATTCCTGGCGAGTTGGCTTCTCCGTCTCCGTGGGACCTTTATATACATCGATAACGTAATATAACCTAACCTAACCCAACTTAAATCTCAGCGGTAATATTTGACATCATTCCTGGCGTATTGGCCTCTACGTCTCCGTGGGAGCTTTATATACATCAATAACGTAATATAACCTAACCTAACCCAACCTAACATCTCGGCGGTAGTATTTGACAACATTCCTGGCGAGTTGGCCTCTAAGTCTCCGTGGGACGTTTATATACATCAATAACATAATATAAGCTGGCCTAACCCAATCTAACATCTCGGCGGTAATATTTGACCACATTCCTGGCTTGTTGGCCTCTACGTCTCCGTGGGACCTCTATATACATCAATAACGCAATATAACCTAACCTAACGCAACCTAACATCTCGGCGGTAATATTTGAAATCATTCGTGGCGAGTTGGCCTCTACGTCTCCGTGTAACCTTCGTATACATCAATAACATAATATAAGCTGGCCTAACCCAATCTAACATCTCGGCGGTAATATTTGACCACATTCCTGTCTTGTTGGCCTCTACGTCCCCGTGGGACCTTTATATACATCAATAACGAAATATAACCTAACCTAACCCAACCTATCATCTCGGCGGTAATATTTGACAAAATTCCTGGCGAGTTGGCTTCTCCGTTTCCGTGGGACCTTTATATACATCAATAACGTAATATAACCTAACCTAACCCAACTTAAATCTCGGCGGTAATATTTGACATCATTCCTGGCGAGTTGGCCTCTACGTCTCCGTGGGAGCTTTATATACATCAGTAACGTAATATAACCTAACCTAACCCAACCTAACATCTCGGCGGTAATATTTGACCACATTCCTGTCTTGTTGGCCTCGACGTCTCCGTGGGACCTTTATATACTTCAATAACGTAATATAACCTAACCTAACCCAACCTAACATCTCGGCGATAATATTTGACAACATTCCTGGCCAGTTGGCTTCTCCTTCTCCGTGGGACTTTTATATACACCAATCACGTAATATAACCTAACCTAACCCAAACTAACATCTCGGCGGTAATATTTGACAACATTCCTGGCGAGTTGGCCTCTACGTCTCCGTTTGACCTTCATATACATCAATAACTTAATATAACCTAACCTAACCCAAACTAACATCTCGGCGGTAATATTTGACCACATTCCTAGCTTGTTGGCCTCTACGTCTCCGCGGGATCTTTATATACACCAAGAACGTAATATAACATAACCTAACCCAACCTATCTTCTCGGCGGTAATATTTGACAATATTCCTGGCGAGTTGGCTTCTCCGTCTCCGTGGGACCTTTATATACATCGATAACGTAATATAACCTAACCTAACCCAACTTAAATCTCAGCGGTAATATTTGACATCATTCCTGGCGTATTGGCCTCTACGTCTCCGTGGGAGCTTTATATACATCAATAACGTAATATAACCTAACCTAACCCAACCTAACATCTCGGCGGTAGTATTTGACAACATTCCTGGCGAGTTGGCCTCTAAGTCTCCGTGGGACGTTTATATACATCAATAACATAATATAAGCTGGCCTAACCCAATCTAACATCTCGGCGGTAATATTTGACCACATTCCTGGCTTGTTGGCCTCTACGTCTCTGTGGGACCTTTATATACATCAATAACGCAATATAACCTAACCTAACGCAACCTAACATCTCGGCGGTAATATTTGAAATCATTCGTGGCGAGTTGGCCTCTACGTCTCCGTGTAACCTTCGTATACATCAATAACATAATATAAGCTGGCCTAACCCAATCTAACATCTCGGCGGTAATATTTGACAACATTCCTGGCGAGTTGGCCTTTACGTCTCCGTGGGACCTTTATATACATCAATAACGTAATATAACCTAACCTAACCCAACCTATCATCTCGGCGGTAATATTTGACAACATACCTGCCGAGTTGGCCTCTACGTCTCCGTTTGACATTCATATACATCAATAACGTAATATAACGTAACCTAACCCAACCTATCATCTCGGCGGTAATATTTGACAACATTCCGGGCGAGTTGGCCTTTACGTCTCCGTGGGACCTTTATATACATCAATAGCGGAATATAACCTAACCTAACGCAACCTATCATCTCGGCGGTAATATTTGACAAAATTCCTGGCGAGTTGGCTTCTCCGTTTCCGTGGGACCTTTATATACATCAATAACGTAATATAACCTAACCTAACCCAACTTAAATCTCGGCGGTAATATTTGACATCATTCCTGGCGAGTTGGCCTCTACGTCTCCGTGGGAGCTTTATATACATCAGTAACGTAATATAACCTAACCTAACGCAACCTAACATCTCGGCGGTAATATTTGACAACATTCCTGGCGAGTTGGCCTCTACGTATCCGTGGGACCCTTATATACATAAATAACATAATATAAGCTAGCCTAACCCAATCTAACATCTCGGCGGTAATATTTGACAACATTCCTGGCGAGTTGGCCTTTACGTCTCCGTGGGACCTTTATATACATCAATAACGTAATATAACCCAACCTAACCCAACCTAACATCTCGGCGGTAATATTTGACAACATTCCTGGCGAGTTGGCCTCTACGTCTCCGTTTGACCTTCATATACATCAATAACTTAATATAACCTAACCTAACCCAAACTAACATCTCGGCGGTAATATTTGAAACATATCTGGCGAGTTGGCCTCTACGTCTCCGTGGGACATTTATATACATCAATAACGTAATATAACCTAACCTAACCCAACCTAACATCTCGGCGGTAATATTTGACAACATTCCTGGCGAGTTGGCCTCTACGTCTCCGTTTGACCTTCATATACATCAATAACTTAATATAACCTAACCTAACACAACCTATCATCTCGGCGGTAATATTTGACATCATTCCTGGCGAGTTGGCCTCTACGTCTCCGCGGGATCTTTATATACACCAAGAACGTAATATAACATAACCTAACCCAACCTATCTTCTCGGCGGTAATATTTGACAATATTCCTGGCGAGTTGGCTTCTCCGTCTCCGTGGGACCTTTATATACATCGATAACGTAATATAACCTAACCTAACCCAACTTAAATCTCAGCGGTAATATTTGACATCATTCCTGGCGTATTGGCCTCTACGTCTCCGTGGGAGCTTTATATACATCAATAACGTAATATAACCTAACCTAACCCAACCTAACATCTCGGCGGTAATATTTGACATCATTCCTGGCGTGTTGGCCTCTACGTCTCCGTGGGACGTTTATATACATCAATAACATAATATAAGCTGGCCTAACCCAATCTAACATCTCGGCGGTAATATTTGACCACATTCCTGGCTTGTTGGCCTCTACGTCTCCGTGGGACCTTTATATACATCAATAACGCAATATAACCTAACCTAACGCAACCTAACATCTCGGCGGTAATATTTGAAATCATTCGTGGCGAGTTGGCCTCTACGTCACCGTGTAACCTTCGTATACATCAATAACATAATATAAGCTGGCCTAACCCAATCTAACATCTCGGCGGTAATATTTGACCACATTCCTGTCTTGTTGGCCTCTACGTCCCCGTGGGACCTTTATATACATCAATAACGAAATATAACCTAACCTAACCCAACCTATCATCTCGGCGGTAATATTTGACAAAATTCCTGGCGAGTTGGCTTCTCCGTTTCCGTGGGACCTTTATATACATCAATAACGTAATATAACCTAACCTAACCCAACTTAAATCTCGGCGGTAATATTTGACATCATTCCTGGCGAGTTGGCCTCTACGTCTCCGTGGGAGCTTTATATACATCAGTAACGTAATATAACCTAACCTAACCCAACCTAACATCTCGGCGGTAATATTTGACCACATTCCTGTCTTGTTGGCCTCGACGTCTCCGTGGGACCTTTATATACTTCAATAACGTAATATAACCTAACCTAACCCAACCTAACATCTCGGCGGTAATATTTGACAACATACCTGGCGAGTTGGACTCTGCGTCTCCGTGGGACCTTCATATACATCAATAACGCAATATAACGTAACCTAACCCAACCTATCATCGCGACGGTAATATTTGACAACACTCCTGGCGAGTTGGCTTCTCCGTTTCCGTGGGACTTTCATATACATCAATAACGCAATATAACGTAACCTAACCCAACCTATCATCTCGACGGTAATATTTGACAACATTCCTGGCGAGTTGGCTTCTCCGTTTCCGTGGGACCTTTATATACATCAATAACGTAATATAACCTAACCTAACCCAACTTAAATCTCGGCGGTAATATTTGACATCATTCCTGGCGAGTTGGCCTCTGCGTCTCCGTTTGACCATCATATACATCAATAACGTAATATAACCTAACCTTACCCAACCTATCATCTCGGCGGTAATATTTGACCACATTCCTGGCGAGTTGGCTTCTCCTTCTCCGTGGGACCTTTATAAACATAAATAACATAATATAACCTAACCTAACCCAACCTGACATCTCGGCGGTAATATTTGACCACTATCCTGTCTTGTTGGCCTCTACATCTCCGTGGGACCTTTATATACATCTATAACGTAATATAACCTAACATAACCCAACCTAACATCTCGGCGGTAATATTTGACATCATTCCTGGCGTGTTGGCCTCTACGTCTCCGTTTGACCTTCATATACATCAATAACGTAATAGAACCTAACCTAACCCAACCTATCATCTCGGCGGTAATATTTGACATCATTCCTGGCGAGTTGGCCTCTACGTCTCCGTTTGACCTTCATATACATCAATAACGTAATATAACCTAATCTTACCCAACCTAACATCTCGGCGGTAATATTTGACCACATTCCTGGCGAGTTGGCCTCTGCGTCTCCGTAGAACCTTTATATACTTCAAAAACGTAATATAACCTAACCTAACCCAATCTAACATCTCGGCGGTAATATTTGACCACATTCCTGTCTTGTTGGCCTTTACGTCTCCGTGGGACATTTATATACATCAATAACGTAATATAACCAAACCTAACCCAACCTAACATCTCGGCGATAATATTTGACAACATTCCTGGCCAGTTGGCTTCTCCTTCTCCGTGGGACTTTTATATACACCAATCACGTAATATAACCTAACCTAACCCAACCTAACATCTCGGCGGTAATATTTTACAACATTCCTGGCGAGTTGGCCTCTACGTCTCCGTTTGACCTTCATATACATCAATAACTTAATATAACCTAACCTAACCCAAACTAACATCTCGGCGGTAATATTTGAAACATATCTGGCGAGTTGGCCTCTACGTCTCCGTGGGACATTTATATACATCAATAACGTAATATAACCTAACCTAACCCAACCTAACATGTCGGTGATAATATTTGACAACATTCCTGGCGAGTTGGCCTCTACGTCTCCGTTTGACCTTCATATACATCAATAACTTAATATAACCTAACCTAACACAAACTAACATCTCGGCGGTAATATTTGACCACATTCCTAGCTTGTTGGCCTCTACGTCTCCGCGGGATCTTTATATACACCAAGAACGTAATATAACATAACCTAACCCAACCTATCTTCTCGGCGGTAATATTTGACAATATTCCTGGCGAGTTGGCTTCTCCGTCTCCGTGGGACCTTTATATACATCGATAACGTAATATAACCTAACCTAACCCAACTTAAATCTCAGCGGTAATATTTGACATCATTCCTGGCGTATTGGCCTCTACGTCTCCGTGGGAGCTTTATATACATCAATAACGTAATATAACCTAACCTAACCCAACCTAACATCTCGGCGGTAGTATTTGACAACATTCCTGGCGAGTTGGCCTCTAAGTCTCCGTGGGACGTTTATATACATCAATAACATAATATAAGCTGGCCTAACCCAATCTAACATCTCGGCGGTAATATTTGACCACATTCCTGGCTTGTTGGCCTCTACGTCTCCGTGGGACCTTTATATACATCAATAACGCAATATAACCTAACCTAACGCAACCTAACATCTCGGCGGTAATATTTGAAATCATTCGTGGCGAGTTGGCCTCTACGTCACCGTGTAACCTTCGTATACATCAATAACATAATATAAGCTGGCCTAACCCAATCTAACATCTCGGCGGTAATATTTGACCACATTCCTGTCTTGTTGGCCTCTACGTCCCCGTGGGACCTTTATATACATCAATAACGAAATATAACCTAACCTAACCCAACCTATCATCTCGGCGGTAATATTTGACAAAATTCCTGGCGAGTTGGCTTCTCCGTTTCCGTGGGACCTTTATATACATCAATAACGTAATATAACCTAACCTAACCCAACTTAAATCTCGGCGGTAATATTTGACATCATTCCTGGCGAGTTGGCCTCTACGTCTCCGTGGGAGCTTTATATACATCAGTAACGTAATATAACCTAACCTAACCCAACCTAACATCTCGGCGGTAATATTTGACTACATTCCTGGCGAGTTGGCCTCTACGTCTCCGTTTGACCTTCATATACATCAATAACTTAATATAACGTAACCTAACCCAACCTATCATCTCGGCGGTAATATTTGAAACATATCTGGCGAGTTGGCCTCTACGTCTCCGTGGGACCTTTATATACATCAATAGCGGAATATAACCTAACCTAACGCAACCTAACATCTCGGCGGTAATATTTGACAACATTCCTGGCGAGTTGGCCTCTACGTATCCGTGGGACCCTTATATACATAAATAACATAATATAAGCTAGCCTAACCCAATCTAACATCTCGGCGGTAATATTTGACAACATTCCTGGCGAGTTGGCCTTTACGTCTCCGTGGGACCTTTATATACATCAATAACGTAATATAACCCAACCTAACCCAACCTAACATCTCGGCGGTAATATTTGACAACATACCTGCCGAGTTGGCCTCTACGTCTCCGTTTGACATTCATATACATCAATAACGTAATATAACGTAACCTAACCCAACCTATCATCTCGGCGGTAATATTTGACAACATTCCGGGCGAGTTGGCCTTTACGTCTCCGTGGGACCTTTATATACATCAATAGCGGAATATAACCTAACCTAACGCAACCTAACATCTCGGCGGTAATATTTGACAACATTCCTGGCGAGTTGGCCTCTACGTCTCCGTTTGACCTTCATATACATCAATAACGTAATATAACCTAATCTTACCCAACCTAACATCTCGGCGGTAATATTTGACCACATTCCTGGCGAGTTGGCCTCTGCGTCTCCGTAGAACCTTTATATACTTCAAAAACGTAATATAACCTAACCTAACCCAATCTAACATCTCGGCGGTAATATTTGACCACATTCCTGTCTTGTTGGCCTTTACGTCTCCGTGGGACATTTATATACATCAATAACGTAATATAACCAAACCTAACCCAACCTAACATCTCGGCGATAATATTTGACAACATTCCTGGCCAGTTGGCTTCTCCTTCTCCGTGGGACTTTTATATACACCAATCACGTAATATAACCTAACCTAACCCAACCTAACATCTCGGCGGTAATATTTGACAACATTCCTGGCGAGTTGGCCTCTACGTCTCCGTTTGACCTTCATATACATCAATAACTTAATATAACCTAACCTTACCCAAACTAACATCTCGGCGGTAATATTTGACCACATTCCTAGCTTGTTGGCCTCTACGTCTCCGCGGGATCTTTATATACACCAAGAACGTAATATAACATAACCTAACCCAACCTATCTTCTCGGCGGTAATATTTGACAATATTCCTGGCGAGTTGGCTTCTCCGTCTCCGTGGGACCTTTATATACATCGATAACGTAATATAACCTAACCTAACCCAACTTAAATCTCAGCGGTAATATTTGACATCATTCCTGGCGTATTGGCCTCTACGTCTCCGTGGGAGCTTTATATACATCAATAACGTAATATAACCTAACCTAACCCAACCTATCATCTCAGCGGTAGTATTTGACAACATTCCTGGCGAGTTGGCCTCTAAGTCTCCGTGGGACGTTTATATACATCAATAACATAATATAAGCTGGCCTAACCCAATCTAACATCTCGGCGGTAATATTTGACCACATTCCTGGCTTGTTGGCCTCTACGTCTCCGTGGGACCTTTATATACATCAATAACGCAATATAACCTAACCTAACGCAACCTAACATCTCGGCGGTAATATTTGAAATCATTCGTGGCGAGTTGGCCTCTACGTCTCCGTGTAACCTTCGTATACATCAATAACATAATATAAGCTGGCCTAACCCAATCTAACATCTCGGCGGTAATATTTGACCACATTCCTGTCTTGTTGGCCTCTACGTCCCCGTGGGACCTTTATATACATCAATAACGAAATACAACCTAACCTAACCCAACCTATCATCTCGGCGGTAATATTTGACAAAATTCCTGGCGAGTTGGCTTCTCCGTTTCCGTGGGACCTTTATATACATCAATAACGTAATATAACCTAACCTAACCCAACCTATCATCTCGGCGGTAATATTTGGCAAAATTCCTGGCGAGTTGGCTTCTCCGTTTCCGTGGGACCTTTATATACATCAATAACGTAATATAACCTAACCTAACCCAACTTAAATCTCGGCGGTACTATTTGACATCATTCCTGGCGAGTTGGCCTCTACGTCTCCGTGGGAGCTTTATATACATCAATAACGTAATATAACCTAACCTAACCCAACTTAACATCTCGTTGGTAGTATTTGACAACATTCCTGGCGAGTTGGCCTCTACTTCTCCGTGGGACCTTTATACACATCAATAACGCAATATAACCTAACCTAACGCAACCTAACATCTCGGCGGTAATATTTGACATCATTCCTGGCGAGTTGGCCTCTACGTCTCCGTGTAACCTTCGTTTACATCAATAACATAATATAAGCTGGCCTAACCCAATCTAACATCTCGGCGGTAATATTTGACCACATTCCTAGCTTGTTGGCCTCTACGTCTCCGTGGGATCTTTATATACACCAAGAACGTAATATAACATAACCTAACCCAACCTAACATCTCGGCGGTAATATTTGACATCATTCCTGGCGAGTTGGCCTCTACGTCTCCGTGTAACCTTCGTTTACATCAATAACATAATATAAGCTGGCCTAACCCAATCCAACATCTCGGCGGTAATATTTGACCACATTCCTAGCTTGTTGGCCTCTACGTCTCCGTGGGATCTTTATATACACCAAGAACGTAATATAACATAACCTAACCCAACCTAACATCTCGGCGGTAATATTTGACCACATTCCTAGCTTGTTGGCCTCTACGTCTCCGTGGGATCTTTATATACACCAAGAACGTAATATAACATAACCTAACCCAACCTAACATCTCGGCGGTAATATTTGACAACATTCCTGGCGAGTTGGCTTCTCCGTCTCCGTGGGACCTTTATATACATCAATAACGTAATATAACCTAACCTAACCCAACCTAACTTGTCGGCTGTAATAATTGAAAACATACCCGGCGAGTTGGCCTCTACGTCTCCGTAGGACATTTATATACATCAATAACATAATATAAGCTGGCCTAACCCAATCTAACATCTCGGCGGTAATATTTGACTACATTCCTGGCTTGTTGGCCTCTACGTCTCCGTGGGACCTTTATATACATCAATAACGCAATATAACCTAACCTAACGCAACCTAACATCTCGGCGGTAATATTTGACATCATTCCTGGCGAGTTGGCCTCTACGTCTCCGTGGGAGCTTTATATACATCAATAACGTAATATAACCTAACCTAACCCAACTTAACATCTCGTTGGTAGTATTTGACAACATTCCTGGCGAGTTGGCCTCTACTTCTCCGTGGGATCTTTATATACACCAAGAACGTAATATAACATAACCTAACCCAACCTATCTTCTCGGCGGTAATATTTGACAATATTCCTGGCGAGTTGGCTTCTCCGTCTCCGTGGGACCTTTATATACATCGATAACGTAATATAACCTAACCTAACCCAACTTAAATCTCAGCGGTAATATTTGACATCATTCCTGGCGATTTGGCCTCTACGTCTCCGTGGAAGCTTTATATACATCAATAACGTAATATAACCTAACCTAACCCAACCTAACATCTCGGCGGTAATATTTGACTACATTCCTGGCGAGTTGGCCTCTACGTCTCCGTTTGACCTTCATATACATCAATAACTTAATATAACGTAACCTAACCCAACCTATCATCTCGGCGGTAATATTTGAAACATATCTGGCGAGTTGGCCTCTACGTCTCCGTGGGACCTTTATATACATCAATAGCGGAATATAACCTAACCTAACGCAACCTAACATCTCGGCGGTAATATTTGACAACATTCCTGGCGAGTTGGCCTCTACGTATCCGTGGGACCCTTATATACATAAATAACATAATATAAGCTAGCCTAACCCAATCTAACATCTCGGTGGTAATATTTGACAACATTCCTGGCGAGTTGGCCTTTACGTCTCCGTGGGACCTTTATATACATCAATAACGTAATATAACCCAACCTAACCCAACCTAACATCTCGGCGGTAATATTTGACAACATACCTGCCGAGTTGGCCTCTACGTCTCCGTTTGACATTCATATACATCAATAACGTAATATAACGTAACCTAACCCAACCTATCATCTCGGCGGTAATATTTGACAACATTCCGGGCGAGTTGGCCTTTACGTCTCCGTGGGACCTTTATATACATCAATAGCGGAATATAACCTAACCTAACGCAACCTAACATCTCGGCGGTAATATTTGACAACATTCCTGGCGAGTTGGCCTCTACGTCTCCGTTTGACCTTCATATACATCAATAACTTAATATAACCTAACCTAACACAACCTATCATCTCGGCGGTAATATTTGACATCATTACTGGCGAGTTGGCCTCTACGTCTCCGTTTGACCTTCATATACATCAATAACGTAATATAACCTAACCTTACCCAACCTATCATCTCGGCGGTAATATTTGACCACATTCCTGGCGAGTTGGCTTCTCCTTCTCCGTGGGACCTTTATAAACATAAATAACATAATATAACCTAACCTAACCCAACCTGACATCTCGGCGGTAATATTTGACCACTATCCTGTCTTGTTGGCCTCTACATCTCCGTGGGACCTTTATATACATCTATAACGTAATATAACCTAACATAACCCAACCTATCATCTCGGCGGTAATATTTGACATCATTCCTGGCGAGTTGGCCTCTACGTCTCCGTTTGACCTTCATATACATCAATAACGTAATATAACCTAACCTAACCCAACCTATCATCTCGGCGGTAATATTTGACATCATTCCTGGCGAGTTGGCCTCTACGTCTCCGTTTGACCTTCATATACATCAATAACGTAATATAACCTAATCTTACCCAACCTAACATCTCGGCGGTAATATTTGACCACATTCCTGGCGAGTTGGCCTCTGCGTCTCCGTAGAACCTTTATATACTTCAAAAACGTAATATAACCTAACCTAACCCAATCTAACATCTCGGCGGTAATATTTGACCACATTCCTGTCTTGTTGGCCTTTACGTCTCCGTGGGACCCTTATATACATAAATAACATAATATAAGCTAGCCTAACCCAATCTAACATCTCGGCGGTAATATTTGACAACATTCCTGGCGAGTTGGCCTTTACGTCTCCGTGGGACCTTTATATACATCAATAACGTAATATAACCCAACCTAACCCAACCTAACATCTCGGCGGTAATATTTGACAACATACCTGCCGAGTTGGCCTCTACGTCTCCGTTTGACATTCATATACATCAATAACGTAATATAACGTAACCTAACCCAACCTATCATCTCGGCGGTAATATTTGACAACATTCCGGGCGAGTTGGCCTTTACGTCTCCGTGGGACCTTTATATACATCAATAGCGGAATATAACCTAACCTAACGCAACCTAACATCTCGGCGGTAATATTTGACAACATTCCTGGCGAGTTGGCCTCTACGTCTCCGTTTGACCTTCATATACATCAATAACTTAATATAACCTAACCTAACACAACCTATCATCTCGGCGGTAATATTTGACATCATTCCTGGCGAGTTGGCCTCTACGTCTCCGTTTGACCTTCATATACATCAATAACGTAATATAACCTAACCTTACCCAACCTATCATCTCGGCGGTAATATTTGACCACATTCCTGGCGAGTTGGCTTCTCCTTCTCCGTGGGACCTTTATAAACATAAATAACATAATATAACCTAACCTAACCCAACCTGACATCTCGGCGGTAATATTTGACCACTATCCTGTCTTGTTGGCCTCTACATCTCCGTGGGACCTTTATATACATCTATAACGTAATATAACCTAACATAACCCAACCTAACATCTCGGCGGTAATATTTGACATCATTCCTGGCGTGTTGGCCTCTACGTCTCCGTTTGACCTTCATATACATCAATAACGTAATAGAACCTAACCTAACCCAACCTATCATCTCGGCGGTAATATTTGACATCATTCCTGGCGAGTTGGCCTCTACGTCTCCGTTTGACCTTCATATACATCAATAACGTAATATAACCTAATCTTACCCAACCTAACATCTCGGCGGTAATATTTGACCACATTCCTGGCGAGTTGGCCTCTGCGTCTCCGTAGAACCTTTATATACTTCAAAAACGTAATATAACCTAACCTAACCCAATCTAACATCTCGGCGGTAATATTTGACATCATTCCTGGCGTGTTGGCCTCTACGTCTCCGTTTGACCTTCATATACATCAATAACGTAATATAACCAAACCTAACCCAACCTAACATCTCGGCGATAATATTTGACAACATTCCTGGCCAGTTGGCTTCTCCTTCTCCGTGGGACTTTTATATACACCAATCACGTAATATAACCTAACCGAACCCAACCTAACATCTCGGCGGTAATATTTGACAACATTCCTGGCGAGTTGGCCTCTACGTCTCCGTTTGACCTTCATATACATCAATAACTTAATATAACCTAACCTAACCCAAACTAACATCTCGGCGGTAATATTTGAAACATATCTGGCGAGTTGGCCTCTACGTCTCCGTGGGACATTTATATACATCAATAACGTAATATAACCTAACCTAACCCAACCTAACATGTCGGCGATAATATTTGACAACATTCCTGGCCAGTTGGCTTCTCCTTCTCCGTGGGACTTTTATATACACCAATCACGTAATATAACCTAACCTAACCCAAACTAACATCTCGGCGGTAATATTTGACAACATTCCTGGCGAGTTGGCCTCTACGTCTCCGTTTGACCTTCATATACATCAATAACTTAATATAACCTAACCTAACCCAAACTAACATCTCGGCGGTAATATTTGACCACATTCCTAGCTTGTTGGCCTCTACGTCTCCGCGGGATCTTTATATACACCAAGAACGTAATATAACATAACCTAACCCAACCTATCTTCTCGGCGGTAATATTTGACAATATTCCTGGCGAGTTGGCTTCTCCGTCTCCGTGGGACCTTTATATACATCGATAACGTAATATAACCTAACCAAACCCAACTTAAATCTCAGCGGTAATATTTGACATCATTCCTGGCGTATTGGCCTCTACGTCTCCGTGGGAGCTTTATATACATCAATAACGTAATATAACCTAACCTAACCCAACCTAACATCTCGGCGGTAGTATTTGACAACATTCCTGGCGAGTTGGCCTCTAAGTCTCCGTGGGACGTTTATATACATCAATAACATAATATAAGCTGGCCTAACCCAATCTAACATCTCGGCGGTAATATTTGACCACATTCCTGGCTTGTTGGCCTCTAGGTCTCCGTGGGACCTTTATATACATCAATAACGCAATATAACCTAACCTAACGCAACCTAACATCTCGGCGGTAATATTTGAAATCATTCGTGGCGAGTTGGCCTCTACGTCTCCGTGTAACCTTCGTATACATCAATAACATAATATAAGCTGGCCTAACCCAATCTAACATCTCGGCGGTAATATTTGACCACATTCCTGTCTTGTTGGCCTCTACGTCCCCGTGGGACCTTTATATACATCAATAACGAAATATAACCTAACCTAACCCAACCTATCATCTCGGCGGTAATATTTGACAAAATTCCTAGCGAGTTGGCTTCTCCGTTTCCGTGGGACCTTTATATACATCAATAACGTAATATAACCTAACCTAACCCAACTTAAATCTCGGCGGTAATATTTGACATCATTCCTGGCGAGTTGGCCTCTACGTCTCCGTGGGAGCTTTATATACATCAGTAACGTAATATAACCTAACCTAACCCAACCTAACATCTCGGCGGTAATATTTGACCACATTCCTGTCTTGTTGGCCTCGACGTCTCCGTGGGACCTTTATATACTTCAATAACGTAATATAACCTAACCTAACCCAACCTAACATCGCGGCGGTAATATTTGACAACATACCTGGCGAGTTGGACTCTGCGTCTCCGTGGGACCTTCATATACATCAATAACGCAATATAACGTAACCTAACCCAACCTATCATCGCGACGGTAATATTTGACAACACTCCTGGCGAGTTGGCTTCTCCGTTTCCGTGGGACTTTCATATACATCAATAACGCAATATAACGTAACCTAACCCAACCTATCATCTCGACGGTAATATTTGACAACATTCCTGGCGAGTTGGCTTCTCCGTTTCCGTGGGACCTTTATATACATCAATAACGTAATATAACCTAACCTAACCCAACTTAAATCTCGGCGGTAATATTTGACATCATTCCTGGCGAGTTGGACTCTACGTCTCCGTGGGAGCTTTATATACATCAATAACGTAATATAACCTAACCTAACCCAACCTAACATCTCGGCGGTAATATTTGACCACATTCCTGTCTTGTTGGCCTCTACGTCTCCGTGGGACCTTTATATACTTCAATAACGTTATATAACCTAACCTAACCCAACCTATCATCTCGGCGGTAATATTTGAAACATATCTGGCGAGTTGGCCTCTACGTCTCCGTGGGACCTTCATATACATTAATAACTTAATATAATCTAACCTAACCCAAACTAACATCTCGGCGGTAATATTTGACATCATTCCTGGCGAGTTGGCTTCTCCGTCTCCGTGGGACTTTTATATACATCAATCACGTAATATAACCAAACCTAACCCAACCTAACATCTCGGCGGTAATATTTGACAACATACCTGCCGAGTTGGCCTCTACGTCTCCGTGGGACATTTATATACATCAATAACGTAATGTAGCCTAACCTAACCCAACCTAACCTAAGCCAACCTAACATCTCGGCGGTAATATTTGACATCATTCCTGGCGAGTTGGACTCTACGTCTCCGTTTGACCTTCATATACATCAATAATGTAATATAACCTAACCTAACCCAAACTAACATCTCGGCGGTAATATTTGACAACATTCCTGGCGAGTTGGCCTTTACGTCTCCGTGGGACCTTTATATACATCAATAGCGGAATATAACCTAACCTAACGCAACCTAACATCTCGGCGGTAATATTTGACAACATTCCTGGCGAGTTGGCCTCTACGTCTCCGTTTGACCTTCATATACATCAATAACTTAATATAACCTAACCTAACACAACCTATCATCTCGGCGGTAATATTTGACATCATTCCTGGCGAGTTGGCCTCTGCGTCTCCGTAGAACCTTTATATACTTCAAAAACGTAATATAACCTAACCTAACCCAATCTAACATCTCGGCGGTAATATTTGACCACATTCCTGTCTTGTTGGCCTTTACGTCACCGTGGGACTTTTATATACACCAATCACGTAATATAACCTAACCTAATCCAACCTAACATCTCGGCGGTAATATTTGACAACATTCCTGGCGAGTTGGCCTCTACGTCTCCGTTTGAGCTTCATATACATCAATAACTTAATATAACCTAACCTAACCCAAACTAACATCTCGGCGGTAATATTTGAAACATATCTGGCGAGTTGGCCTCTACGTCTCCGTGGGACATTTATATACATCAATAACGTAATATAACCTAACCTAACCCAACCTAACATGTCGGCGATAATATTTGACAACATTCCTGGCCAGTTGGCTTCTCCTTCTCCGTGGGACTTTTACATACACCAATCACGTAATATAACCTAACCTAACCCAAACTAACATCTCGGCGGTAATATTTGACAACATTCCTGGCGAGTTGGCCTCTACGTCTCCGTAGGACCTTTATATAATTCAATAACGTAATATAACCTAGCCTAACCCAATCTAACTTCTCGGCGGTAATATTTGACCACATTCCTGTCTTGTTGGCCTCTACGTCTCCGTGGGACATTTATATACATCAATAACGTAATATAACCTAACCTAACCCAACCTAACATCTCGGCGATATTATTTTACAACATTCCTGGCGATTTGGCTTCTCCTTCTCCGTGGGACTTTTATATACATCAATCACGTAATATAACCTAACCTAACCCAACCTAACATCTCGGCGGTAATATTTGACAACATACCTGCCGAGTTGTCCTCTACGTCTCCGTTTGACATTCATATACATCAATAACTTAATATAACCTAACCTAACCCAAACTAACATCTCGGCGGTAATATTTGAAACATATCTGGCGAGTTGGCCTCTACGTCTCCGTGGGACATTTATATACATCAATAACGTAATATAACCTAACCTAACCCAACCTAACATGTCGGCGATAATATTTGACAACATTCCTGGCCAGTTGGCTTCTCCTTCTCCGTGGGACTTTTATATACACCAATCACGTAATATAACCTAACCTAACCCAACCTAACATCTCGGCGGTAATATTTGACATCATTCCTAGCTTGTTGGCCTCTACGTCTCCGTAGGACCTTTATATAATTCAATAACGTAATATAACCTAGCCTAACCCAATCTAACTTCTCGGCGGTAATATTTGACCACATTCCTGTCTTGTTGGCCTCTACGTCTCCGTGGGACATTTATATACATCAATAACGTAATATAACCTAACCTAACCCAACCTAACATCTCGGCGATAATATTTTACAACATTCCTGGCGATTTGGCTTCTCCTTCTCCGTGGGACTTTTATATACATCAATCACGTAATATAACCTAACCTAACCCAACCTAACATCTCGGCGGTAATATTTGACAACATACCTGCCGAGTTGTCCTCTACGTCTCCGTTTGACATTCATATACATCAATAACGTAATATAACGTAACCTAACCCAACCTATCATCTCGGCGGTAATATTTGACCACTATCCTGTCTTGTTGGCCTCTACATCTCCGTGGGACCGTTATATACATCTATAACGTAATATAACCTAACCTAACCCAACCTAACATCTCGGCGGTAATATTTGACCACATTCCTGTCTTGTTGGCCTCTACGTCTCCGTGGGACATTTATATACATCAATAACGTAATGTAACCTAACCTAACCCAACCTAACCTAAGCCAACCTAACATCTCGGCGGTAATATTTGACAACATTCCTGGCCAGTTGGCTTCTCCTTCTCCGTGGGACTTTTATATACACCAATCACGTAATATAACCTAACCTAACCCAACCTAACATCTCGGCGGTAATATTTGACAACATTCCTGGCGAGTTGGATCTACGTCTCCGTTTGACCTTCATATACATCAATAACTTAATATAACGTAACCTAACCCAACCTATCATCTCGGCGGTAATATTTGAAACATATCTGGCGAGTTGGCTTCTACGTCTCCGTGGGACCTTTATATACATCAATAGCGGAATATAACCTAACCTAACGCAACCTAACATCTCGGCGGTAATATTTGACAACATTCCTGGCGAGTTGGCCTCTACGTATCCGTGGGACCTTTATATACATAAATAACATAATATAAGCTAGCCTAACCCAATCTAACATCTCGGCGGTAATATTTGACCACATTCCTTTCTTGTTGGCCTCTACGTCTCCGTAGAACCTTTATATACTTCAATAACGTAATATAACCTAACCTAACCCAATCTAACATCTCGGCGGTAATATTTGACTACATTGCTGTCTTGTTGGCCTCTACGTCTCCGTGGGACCTTTATATACATCAATAACGTAATATAACCTAACCTAACCCAACCTAACATCTCGGCGGTAATATTTGACAACATACCTGCCGAGTTGGCCTCTACGTCTCCGTTTGAACTTCATATACATCAACAACGTAATATAACGTAACCTAACCCAACCTATCATCTCGGCGGTAATATTTGACAACATTCCTGGCGAGTTGGCCTCTACATCTCCGTGGGACCTTTATATACATCTATAACGTAATATAACCTAACATAACCCAACCTAACATCTCGGCGGTAATATTTGACATCATTCCTGGCGTGTTGGCCTCTACGTCTCCGTTTGACCTTCATATACATCAATAACGTAATGGAACCTAACCTAACCCAACCTATCATCTCGGCGGTAATATTTGACATCATTCCTGGCGAGTTGGCCTCTACGTCTCCGTTTGACCTTCATATACATCAATAACTTAATATAACCTAACCTAACCCAAACTAACATCTCGGCGGTAATATTTGAAACATATCTGGCGAGTTGGCCTCTACGTCTCCGTGGGACCTTTATATACATAAATAACATAATATAACCTAACCTATCCCAACCTAACATCTCGGCGGTAATATTTGACAACATACCTGCCGAGTTGGCCTCTACGTCTCCGTTTGACATTCATATACATCAATAACGTAATATAACGTAACCTAACCCAACCTATCATCTCGGCGGTAATATTTGACAACATTCCGGGCGAGTTGGCCTTTACGTCTCCGTGGGACCTTTATATACATCAATAGCGGAATATAACCTAACCTAACGCAACCTAACATCTCGGCGGTAATATTTGACAACATTCCTGGCGAGTTGGCCTCTACGTCTCCGTTTGACCTTCATATACATCAATAACTTAATATAACCTAACCTAACACAACCTATCATCTCGGCGGTAATATTTGACATCATTCCTGGCGAGTTGGCCTCTACGTCTCCGTTTGACCTTCATATACATCAATAACGTAATATAACCTAACCTTACCCAACCTATCACCTCGACGGTAATATTTGACAACATTCCGGGCGATTTGGCCTCTACGTCTCCGTGGGAACTTTATATACATCTATAACGTAATATAACCTAACCTAACCCAACCTAACATTTCGGCGGTAATATTTGACCACTATCCTGTCTTGTTGGCCTCTACATCTCCGTGGGACCTTTATATTCATCTATAACGTAATATAACCTAACCTAACCCAACCTAACATCTCGGCGGTAATATTTGAAAACATTCCTGGCGAGTTGGCCTCTACGTCTCCGTGGGACCTTTATATACATCTATAACGTAATATAACCTAACCTAACCCAACCTAACATCTCGGCGGTACTATTTGACATCATTCCTGGCGAGTTGGCCTCTACGTCTCCGTGGGACCTTTATATACATCTATAACGTAATATAACCTATCCTAACCCAACCTAACATCTCGGCGGTAATATTTGAAAACATTCCTGGCGAGTTGGCCTCTACGTCTCCGTGGGACCTTTATATACATCTATAACGTAATATAACCTAACCTAACCCAACCTAACATCTCGGCGGTACTATTTGACATCATTCCTGGCGAGTTGGCCTCTACGTCTCCGTTTGACCTTCATATACATCAATAACGTAATATAACCTAACCTAACCTAACCTATCATCTCGGCGGTAATATTTGACCACATTCCTGGCTTGTTGGCCTCCACGTCTCCGTGGGACCTTTATATACATAAATAACATAATATAAGCTAGCCTAACCCAATCTAACATCTCGGCGGTAATATTTGACCACATTCCTGGCTTGTTGGCCTCTACGTCTCCGTAGGACCTTTATATAATTCAATAACGTAATATAACCTAACCTAACCCAACCTAACATCTCGGCGGTAATATTTGACCACATTCCTGGCTTGTTGGCCTCTACGTCTCCGTGGGACCTTTATATACATCAATAACGTAACATAACCTAACCTAACCCAAACTAACATCTCGGCGGTAATATTTGTCCACATTCCTGGCTTGTTGGCCTCTACCTCTACGTGGGACCTTTATATACATCAATAACGTAATATAACCTATCCTTACCCAACCTATTACCTCGGCGGTAATATTTGACAACATTCCTGGCGAGTTGGCCTTTACGTCTCCGTGGGACCTTTATATACATCTATAACGTAATATAACCTATCCTAACCCAACCTAACATCTCGGCGGTAATATTTGAAAACATTCCTGGCGAGTTGGCCTCTACGTCTCCGTGGGACCTTTATATACATCTATAACGTAATATAACCTAACCTAACCCAACCTAACATCTCGGCGGTACTATTTGACATCATTCCTGGCGAGTTGGCCTCTACGTCTCCGTTTGACCTTCATATACATCAATAACGTAATATAACCTAACCTAACCTAACCTATCATCTCGGCGGTAATATTTGACCACATTCCTGGCTTGTTGGCCTCCACGTCTCCGTGGGACCTTTATATACATAAATAACATAATATAAGCTAGCCTAACCCAATCTAACATCTCGGCGGTAATATTTGACCACATTCCTGGCTTGTTGGCCTCTACGTCTCCGTAGGACCTTTATATAATTCAATAACGTAATATAACCTAACCTAACCCAACCTAACATCTCGGCGGTAATATTTGACCACATTCCTGGCTTGTTGGCCTCTACGTCTCCGTGGGACCTTTATATACATCAATAACGTAACATAACCTAACCTAACCCAAACTAACATCTCGGCGGTAATATTTGTCCACATTGCTGGCTTGTTGGCCTCTACCTCTACGTGGGACCTTTATATACATCAATAACGTAATATAACCTATCCTTACCCAACCTATTACCTCGACGGTAATATTTGACAACATTCCGTGCGATTTGGCCTCTACGTCTCCGTGGGACCTTTATATACATCTATAACGTAATATAACCTAACCTAACCCAACCTAACATCTCGGCGGTATAATTTGACAACATACCTGCCGAGTTGGCCTCTACGTCTCCGTGAGACATTTATATACATCAATAACGTAATATAACCTAACCTAACCCAACCTAACATCTCGGCGGTAATATTTGACAACATACCTGCCGAGTTGGCCTCTACGTCTCCGTTTGACCTTCATATACATCAATAACGTAATATAACGTAACCTAATCAACCTATCATCTCGGCGGTAATATTTGACAACATTCCTGGCGAGTTGGCCTTTACGTCTCCGTGGGACCTTTCTATACATCAATAACGTAATATAACCTAACCTATCGCAACCTAACATCTCGGCGGTAATATTTGACATCATTCCTGGCGTGTTGGCCTCTACGTCTCCGTTTGACCTTCATATACATCAATAACGTAATATAACCTAACCTAACACAACCTATCATCTCGGCGGTAATATTTGACATCATTCCTGGCGAGTTGGCCTCTACGTCTCCGTTTGACCTTCATATACATCAATAACGTAATATAACCTAACCTAACTTAACCTATCATCTCGGCGGTAATATTTGACCACATTTCTGGCTTGTTGGCCTCCATGTCTCCGTGGGACCTTTATATACATAAATAACATAATATAAGCTAGCCTAACCCAATCTAACATCTCGGCGGTAATATTTGACATCATTCCTAGCTTGTTGGCCTCTACGTCTCCGTAGGACCTTTATATAATTCAATAACGTAATATAACCTAGCCTAACCCAATCTAACTTCTCGGCGGTAATATTTGACCACATTCCTGTCTTGTTGGCCTCTACGTCTCCGTGGGACCTTTCTATACATCAATAACGTAATATAACCTAACCTATCGCAACCTAACATCTCGGCGGTAATATTCGACAACATTCCTGGTGAGTTGGCCTCTACGTCCCCGTTTGACCTTCATATACATCAATAACTTTATATAACCTAACCTAACCCAACCTATCACCTCGGCGGTAATATTTGACAACATTCCGGGCGATTTGGCCTCTACGTCTCCGTGGGACCTTTATATACATCAATAACGTAATATAACCTAACAAAACCCAACCTAACATCTCGGCGGTATAATTTGACAACATACCTGCCGAGTTGGCCTCTACATCTCCGTGAGACATTTATATACATCAATAACGTAATATAACCTAACCTAACCCAACCTAACATCTCGGCGGTAATATTTGACAACATACCTGCCGAGTTGGCCTCTACGTCTCCGTTTGACCTTCATATACATCAATAACGTAATATAACGTAACCTAACCCAACCTATCATCTCGGCGGTAATATTTGACAACATTCCTGGCGAGTTGGCCTTTACGTCTCCGTGGGACCTTTCTATACATCAATAACGTAATATAACCTAACCTATCGCAACCTAACATCTCGGCGGTAATATTCGACAACATTCCTGGTGAGTTGGCCTCTACGTCCCCGTTTGACCTTCATATACATCAATAACTTTATATAACCTAACCTAACCCAACCTATCACCTCGGCGGTAATATTTGACAACATTCCGGGCGATTTGGCCTCTACGTCTCCGTGGGACCTTTATATACATCAATAACGTAATATAACCTAACATAACCCAACCTAACATCTCGGCGGTAATATTTGACAACATACCTGCCGAGTTGGCCTCTACATCTCCGTGAGACATTTATATACATCAATAACGTAATATAACCTAACCTAACCCAACCTAACATCTCGGCGGTAATATTTGACAACATACCTGCCGAGTTGGCCTCTACGTCTCCGTTTGACCTTCATATACATCAATAACGTAATATAACGTAACCTAACCCAACCTATCATCTCGGCGGTAATATTTGACAACATTCCTGGCGAGTTGGCCTTTACGTCTCCGTGGGACCTTTCTATACATCAATAACGTAATATAACCTAACCTATCGCAACCTAACATCTCGGCGGTAATATTCGACAACATTCCTGGTGAGTTGGCCTCTACGTCCCCGTTTGACCTTCATATACATCAATAACTTTATATAACCTAACCTAACCCAACCTATCACCTCGGCGGTAATATTTGACAACATTCCGGGCGATTTGGCCTCTACGTCTCCGTGGGACCTTTATATACATCAATAACGTAATATAACCTAACATAACCCAACCTAACATCTCGGCGGTAATATTTGACATCATTCCTGGCGTGTTGGCCTCTACGTCTCCGTTTGACCTTCATATACATCAATAACGTAATATAACCTAACCTAACACAACCTATCATCTCGGCGGTAATATTTGACATCATTCCTGGCGAGTTGGCCTCTACGTCTCCGTTTGACCTTCATATACATCAATAACGTAATATAACCTAACCTAACTTAACCTATCATCTCGGCGGTAATATTTGACCACATTTCTGGCTTGTTGGCCTCCATGTCTCCGTGGGACCTTCATATACATAAATAACATAATATAAGCTAGCCTAACCCAATCTAACATCTCGGCGGTAATATTTGAACACATTCCTGTCTTGTTGGCCTCTACGTCTCCGTGGGACCTTTATATACATCAATAACGTAATATAACCTAACCTAACCCAAACTAACATCTCGGCGGTAATATTTTGTCCACATTCCTGGCTTGTTGGCCTCTACCTCTACGTGGGACCTTTATATACATCAATAACGTAATATAACCTATCCTTATCCAACCTATCACCTCGACGGTAATATTTGACAACATTCCGGGCGATTTGGCCTCTACGTCTCCGTGGGAACTTTATATACATCTATAACGTAATATAACCTAACCTAACCCAACCTAACATCTCGGCGGTAATATTTGACCACTATCCTGTCTTGTTGGCCTCTACATCTCCGTGGGACCTTTATATACATCTATAACGTAATATAACCTAACCTAACCCAACCTAACATCTCGGCGGTAATATTTGAAAACATTCCTGGCGAGTTGGCCTCTACGTCTCCGTGGGACCTTTATATACATCTATAACGTAATATAACCTAACCTAACCCAACCTAACATCTCGGCGGTACTATTTGACATCATTCCTGGCGAGTTGGCCTCTACGTCTCCGTGGGACCTTTATATACATCTATAACGTAATATAACCTAACCTAACCCAACCTAACATCTCGGCGGTAATATTTGAAAACATTCCTGGCGAGTTGGCCTCTACGTCTCCGTGGGGCCTTTATATACATCTATAACGTAATATAACCTAACCTAACCCAACCTAACATCTCGGCGGTACCATTTGACATCATTCCTGGCGAGTTGGCCTCTACGTCTCCGTTTGACCTTCATATACATCAATAACGTAATATAACCTAACCTAACCTAACCTATCATCTCGGCGGTAATATTTGACCACATTCCTGGCTTGTTGGCCTCCACGTCTCCGTGGGACCTTTATATACATAAATAACATAATATAAGCTAGCCTAACCCAATCTAACATCTCGGCGGTAATATTTGACCACATTCCTGGCTTGTTGGCCTCTACGTCTCCGTAGGACCTTTATATAATTCAATAACGTAATATAACCTAACCTAACCCAACCTAACATCTCGGCGGTAATATTTGACCACATTCCTGGCTTGTTGGCCTCCACGTCTCCGTGGGACCTTTATATACATAAATAACATAATATAAGCTAGCCTAACCCAATCTAACATCTCGGCGGTAATATTTGACCACATTCCTGGCTTGTTGGCCTCTACGTCTCCGTAGGACCTTTATATAATTCAATAACGTAATATAACCTAACCTAACCCAACCTAACATCTCGGCTGTAATATTTGACCACATTCCTGGCTTGTTGGCCTCTACGTCTCCGTGGGACCTTTATATACATCAATAACGTAACATAACCTAACCTAACCCAAACTAACATCTCGGCGGTAATATTTGTCCACATTCCTGGCTTGTTGGCCTCTACCTCTACGTGGGACCTTTATATACATCAATAACGTAATATAACCTATCCTTACCCAACCTATTACCTCGACGGTAATATTTGACAACATTCCGTGCGATTTGGCCTCTACGTCTCCGTGGGACCTTTATATACATCTATAACGTAATATAACCTAACCTAACCCAACCTAACATCTCGGCGGTATAATTTGACAACATACCTGCCGAGTTGGCCTCTACGTCTCCGTGAGACATTTATATACATCAATAACGTAATATAACCTAACCTAACCCAACCTAACATCTCGGCGGTAATATTTGACAACATACCTGCCGAGTTGGCCTCTACGTCTCCGTTTGACCTTCATATACATCAATAACGTAATATAACGTAACCTAACCCAACCTATCATCTCGGCGGTAATATTTGACAACATTCCTGGCGAGTTGGCCTTTACGTCTCCGTGGGACCTTTCTATACATCAATAACGTAATATAACCTAACCTATCGCAACCTAACATCTCGGCGGTAATATTCGACAACATTCCTGGTGAGTTGGCCTCTACGTCCCCGTTTGACCTTCATATACATCAATAACTTTATATAACCTAACCTAACCCAACCTATCACCTCGGCGGTAATATTTGACAACATTCCGGGCGATTTGGCCTCTACGTCTCCGTGGGACCTTTATATACATCAATAACGTAATATAACCTAACATAACCTAACCTATCATCTCGGCGGTAATATTTGACATCATTCCTGGCGAGTTGGCCTCTACGTCTCCGTTTGACCTTCATATACATCAATAACGTAATATAACCTAACCTAACTTAACCTATCATCTCGGCGGTAATATTTGACCACATTTCTGGCTTGTTGGCCTCCATGTCTCCGTGGGACCTTTATATACATAAATAACATAATATAAGCTAGCCTAACCCAATCTAACATCTCGGCGGTAATATTTGAACACATTCCTGGCTTGTTGGCCTCTACGTCTCCGTAGGACCTTTATATAATTCAATAAAGTAATATAACCTAGCCTAACCCAATCTAACATTTCGGCGGTAATATTTGACCACATTCCTGTCTTGTTGGCCTCTACGTCTCCGTGGGACCTTTATATACATCTATAACGTAATATAACCTAACATAACCCAACCTAACATCTCGGCGGTAATATTTGACATCATTCCTGGCGAGTTCGCTTCTCCGTCTCCGTGGGACTTTTATATACATCAATCACGTAATATAACCTAACCTAACCCAACCTAACATCTCGGCGGTAATATTTGACAACATACCTTCCGAGTTGGCCTCGACGTCTCCGTGGGACATTTATATACATCAATAACGTAATATAACCTAACCTAACCTAACCTATCATCTCGGCGGTAATATTTGACCACATTCCTGGTTTGTTGGCCTCCACGTCTCCGTGGGACCTTTATATACATAAATAACATAATATAAGCTAGCCTAACCCAATCTAACATCTCGGCGGTAATATTTGACCACATTCCTGGCTTGTTGGCCTCTACGTCTCCGTGGGACCTTTATATACATCAATAACGTAACATAACCTAACCTAACCCAAACTAACATCTCGGCGGTAATATTTGTCCACATCCCTGGCTTGTTGGCCTCTACCTCTACGTGGGACCTTTATATACATCAATAACGTAATATAACCTATCCTTACCCAACCTATTACCTCGACGGTAATATTTGACAACATTCCGGGCGATTTGGCCTCTACGTCTCCGTGGGACCTTTATATACATCTATAACGTAATATAACCTAACCTAACCCAACCTAACATCTCGGCGGTATAATTTGACAACATACCTGCCGAGTTGGCCTCTACGTCTCCGTGGGACATTTATATACATCACTAACGTAATATAACCTAACCTAACCCAACCTAACATCTCGGCGGTAATATTTGACAACATACCTGCCGAGTTGGCCTCTACGTCTCCGTTTGACCTTCATATACATCAATAACGTAATATAACGTAACCTAACCCAACCTATCATCTCGGCGGTAATATTTGACAACATTCCTGGCGAGTTGGCCTTTACGTCTCCGTGGGACCTTTCTATACATCAATAACGTAATATAACCTAACCTATCGCAACCTAACATCTCGGCGGTAATATTCGACAACATTCCTGGTGAGTTGGCCTCTACGTCCCCGTTTGACCTTCATATACATCAATAACGTAATATAACCTAACCTAACTTAACCTATCATCTCGGCGGTAATATTTGACCACATTCCTGGCTTGTTGGCCTCTACGTCTCCGTAGGACCTTTATATAATTCAATAACGTAGTATAACCTAACCTAACCCAACCTAACATCTCGGCCGTAATATTTGACCACATTCCTGGCTTGTTGGCCTCTACGTCTCCGTGGGACCTTTATATACATCAATAACGTAACATAACCTAACCTAACCCAAACTAACATCTCGGCGGTAATATTTGTCCACATTCCTGGCTTGTTGGCTTCTACCTCTACGTGGGACCTTTATATACATCAATAACGTAATATAACCTATCCTTACCCAACCTATTACCTCGACGGTAATATTTGACAACATTCCGGGCGATTTGGCCTCTACGTCTCCGTTTGACCTTCATATACATCAATAACGTAATATAACCTAACCTTACCCAACCTATCATCTCGGCGGTAATATTTGACCACATTCCTGGCGAGTTGGCCTTTACGTATCCGTGGGACCATTATATACACAAATAACATAATGTAAGCTAGCCTAACCCAATCTAACATCTCGGCGGTAATATTTGACCACATTCCTGGCTTGTTGGCCTCTTCGTCTCCGTGGAACCTTTATATACTTCAATAACGTAATATAACCTAACCTAACCTAACCTATCATCTCGGCGGTAATATTTGACCACATTCCTGGCTTGTTGGCCTCCACGTCTCCGTGGGACCTTTATATACATAAATAACATAATATAAGCTAGCCTAACCCAATCTAACATCTCGGCGGTAATATTTGACCACATTCCTGGCTTGTTGGCCTCTACGTCTCCGTAGGACCTTTATATAATTCAATAACGTAATATAACCTAACCTAACCCAACCTAACATCTCGGCGGTAATATTTGACCACATTCCTGGCTTGTTGGCCTCTACGTCTCCGTGGGACCTTTATATACATCAATAACGTAACATAACCTAACCTAACCCAAACTAACATCTCGGCGGTAATATTTGTCCACATTCCTGGCTTCTTGGCCTCTACCTCTACGTGGGACCTTTATATACATCAATAACGTAATATAACCTATCCTTACCCAACCTATTACCTCGACGGTAATATTTGACAACATTCCGGGCGATTTGGCCTCTATGTCTCCGTGGGACCTTTATATACATCTATAACGTAATATAACCTAACCTAATCCAACCTAACATCTCGGCGGTATAATTTGACAACATACCTGCCGAGTTGGCCTCTACGTCTCCGTGGGACATTTATATACATCAATAACGTAATATAACCTAACCTAACCCAACCTATCATCTCGGCGGTAATATTTGACCACATTCCTGGCGAGTTGGCCTTTACGTATCCGTGGGACCTTTATATACACAAATAACATAATGTAAACTAGCCTAACCCAATCTAACATCTCGGCGGTAATATTTGACCACATTCCTGGCTTGTTGGCCTCTGCGTCTCCGTAGAACCTTTATATACTTCAATAACGTAATATAACCTAACCTAACCTAACCTATCATCTCGGCGGTAATATTTGACCACATTCCTGTCTTGTTGGCCTCTACGTCTCCGTGGGACCTTTATATACATCTATAACGTAATATAACCTAACATAACCCAACCTAACATCTCGGCGGTAATACTTGACATCATTCCTGGCGTGTTGGCCTCTACGTCTCCGTTTGTCCTTCATATACATCAATAACGTAATAGAACCTAACCTAACCCAACCTATCATCTCGGCGGTAATATTTGACATCATTCCTGGCGAGTTGGCCTCTACGTCTCCGTGGGACCTTTATAAACATAAATAACATAATATGACCTAACCTAACCCAACCTAACATCTCGGCGGTAATATTTGACCACTATCCTGTCTTGTTGGCCTCTACATCTCCGTGGGACCTTTATATACATCTATAACGTAATATAACCTAACCTAACCCAAACTAACATCTCGGCGGTACTATTTGACAACATACCTGGCGAGTTGGCCTCTACGTCTCCGTGGGACCTTCATATACATCAATAACATAATATAACCTAACCTAACCCATCCTAACATCTCGGCGATAATGTTTGACATCATTCCTGGCGAGTTGGATTCTCCGTCTCCGTGGGACTTTTATATACATCAATCACGTAATATAACCTAACCTAACCCAACCTAACATCTCGGCGGTAATATTTGACAACATACCTGCCGAGTTGGCCTCGACGTCTCCGTGGGACATTTATATACATCAATAACGTAATATAACCTAACCTAACCCAACCTAACATCTCGGCGGTAATATTTGACAACATACCTGCCGAGTTGGCCTCTACGTCTCCGTTTGACCTTCATATACATCAATAACGTAATATAACGTAACCTAACCCAACCTATCATCTCGGCGGTAATATTTGACAACATTCCTGGCGAGTTGGCCTTTACGTCTCCGTGGGACCTTTCTATACATCAATAACGTAATATAACCTAACCTATCGCAACCTAACATCTCGGCGGTAATATTTGACCACATTCCTGGCTTGTTGGCCTCTGCGTCTCCGTAGAACCTTTATATACTTCAATAACGTAATATAACCTAACCTAACCTAACCTATCATCTCGGCGGTAATATTTGACCACATTCCTGGCTTGTTGGCCTCCACGTCTCCGTGGGACCTTTATATACATAAATAACATAATATAAGCTAGCCTAACCCAATCTAACATCTCGGCGGTAATATTTGACCACATTCCTGGCTTGTTGGCCTCTACGTCTCCGTAGGACCTTTATATAATTCAATAACGTAATATAACCTAACCTAACCCAACCTAACATCTCGGCGGTAATATTTGACCACATTCCTGGCTTGTTGGCCTCTACGTCTCCGTGGGACCTTTATATACATCAATAACGTAACATAACCTAACCTAACCCAAACTAACATCTCGGCGGTAATATTTGTCCACATTCCTGGCTTGTTGGCCTCTACCTCTACGTGGGACCTTTATATACATCAATAACGTAATATAACCTATCCTTACCCAACCTATTACCTCGACGGTAATATTTGACAACATTCCGGGCGATGTGGCCTCTACGTCTCCGTGGGACCTTTATATACATCTATAACGTAATATAACCTAACCTAACCCAACCTAACATCTCGGCGGTATAATTTGACAACATACCTGCCGAGTTGGCCTCTACGTCTCCGTGGGACATTTATATACATCAATAACGTAATATAACCTAACCTAACCCAACCTAACATCTCGGCGGTAATATTTGACAACATACCTGCCGAGTTGGCCTCTACGTCTCCGTTTGACCTTCATATACATCAATAACGTAATATAACGTAACCTAACCTAACCTATCATCTCGGCGGTAATATTTGACCACATTCCTGGCTTGTTGGCCTCTACGTATCCGTGGGACCTTTATATACACAAATAACATAATGTAAGCTAGCCTAGCCCAATCTAACATCTCGGCGGTAATATTTGACCACATTCCTTGCTTGTTGGCCTCTGCGTCTCCGTAGAACCTTTATATACTTCAATAACGTAATATAACCTAACCTAACCTAACCTATCATCTCGGCGGTAATATTTGACCACATTCCTGGCTTGTTGGCCTCGACGTCTTCGTAGGACCTTTATATAATTCAATAAAGTAATATAACCTAGCCTAACCTAATCTAAAATTTCGGCGGCAATATTTGACCACATTCCTGTCTTGTTGGCCTCTACGTCTCCGTGGGACATTTATATACATCAATAATGTAATGTAACCTAACATAACCCAACCTAACATCTCGGCGGTACTATTTGACAACATACCTGGCGAGTTGGCCTCTACGTCTCCGTGGGACCTTCATATACATCAATAACATAATATAAGCTAGCCTAACCCAATCTAACATCTCGGCGGTAATATTTGACAACATACCTGGCGAGTTTGGCTCTACGTCTCCGTGAGATCTTTATATACATCAATAACGTAATATAACCTAACCTATCGCAACCTAACATCTCGGCGGTAATATTCGACAACATTCCTGGCGAGTTGGCCTCTACGTCCCCGTTTGACCTTCATATACATCAATAACTTTATATAACCTAACCTAACCCAACCTATCACCTCGGCGGTAATATTTGACAACATTCCGGGCGATTTGGCCTCTACGTCTCCGTGGGAACTTTATATACATCAATAACGTAATATAACCTAACCTAACCCAACCTAACATCTCGGCGGTAATATTTGACAACATACCTGCCGAGTTGGCCTCTACGTCTCCGTGGGACATTTATATACATCAATAACGTAATATAACCTAACCTAACCCAACCTAACATCTCGGCGGTAATATTTGACAACATACCTGCCGAGTTGGCCTCTACGTCTCCGTTTGACCTTCATATACATCAATAACGTAATATAACGTAACCTAACCCAACCTATCATCTCGGCGGTAATATTTGACAACATTCCTGGCGAGTTGGCCTTTACGTCTCCGTGGGACCTTTCTATACACCAATAACGTAATATAACCTAACCTATCGCAACCTAACATCTCGGCGGTAATATTCGACAACATTCCTGGCGAGTTGGCCTCTACGTCCCCGTTTGACCTTCATATACATCAATAACTTTATATAACCTAACCTAACCCAACCTATCACCTCGGCGGTAATATTTTTCACAACATTCCGGGCGATTTGGTCTCTACGTCTCCGTGGGACCTTTATATACATCAATAACGTAATATAACCTAACCTAACCCAATCTAACATCTCGGCGGTAATATTTGACCACATTCCTGGCTTGTTGGCCTCTACGTCTCCGTGGGACCTTTATATACATCAATAACGTAATATAACCTAACATAACCCAACCTAACATCTCGGCGGTAATATTTGACATCATTCCTGGCGTGTTGGCCTCTACGTCTCCGTTTGACCTTCATATACATCAATAACGTAATATAACCTAACCTAACCCAACCTAACATCTCGGCGGTAATATTTGACAACATACCTGCCGAGTTGGCCTCTACGTCTCCGTGGGACATTTATATACATCAATAACGGAATATAACCTAACCGAACCCAACCTAACATCTCGGCGGTACTATTTGACAACATACCTGGCGAGTTGGCCTCTACGTCTCCGTGGGACCTTCATATACATCAATAACATAATATAACCTAACCTAACCCATCCTAACATCTCGGCGATAATGTTTGACATCATTCCTGGCGAGTTGGCCTCTACGTCCCCGTTTGACCTTCATATACATCAATAACTTTATATAACCTAACCTAACCCAACCTATCACCTCGGCGGTAATATTTTTCACAACATTCCGGGCGATTTGGCCTCTACGTCTCCGTGGGACCTTTATATACATCAATAACGTAATATAACCTAACATAACCCAACCTAACATCTCGGCGGTAATATTTGACATCATTCCTGGCGTGTTGGCCTCTACGTCTCCGTTTGACCTTCATATACATCAATAACGTAATATAACCTAACGTAACACAACCTATCATCTCGGCGGTAATATTTGACATCATTCCTGGCGAGTTGGCCTCTACGTCTCCGTTTGACCTTCATATACATCAATAACGTAATATAACCTAACGTTACCCAATCTATCATCTCGGCGGTAATATTTGACCACATTCCTGGCGAGTTGGCCTCTACGTATCCGTGGGACCTTTATATACACAAATAACATAATGTAAGCTAGCCTAGCCCAATCTAACATCTCGGCGGTAATATTTGACCACATTCCTGGCTTGTTGGCCTCTGCGTCTCCGTAGAACCTTTATATACTTCAATAACGTAATATAACCTAACCTAACCTAACCTATCATCTCGGCGGTAATATTTGACCACATTCCTGGCTTGTTGGCCTCCACGTCTCCGTGGGACCTTTATATACATAAATAACATAATATAAGCTAGCCTAACCCAATCTAACATCTCGGCGGTAATATTTGACCACATTCCTGGCTTGTTGGCCTCTACGTCTCCGTAGGACCTTTATATAATTCAATAAAGTAATATAACCTAGCCTAACCCAATCTAACATTTCGGTGGTAATATTTGACCACATTCCTGTCTTGTTGGCCTCTACGTCTCCGTGGGACATTTATATACATCAATAATGTAATGTAACCTAACATAACCCAACCTAACATCTCGGCGGTAATATTTGACATCATTCCTGGCGTTTTGGCTTCTACGTCTCCGTTTGAACTTCATATACATCAATAACGTAATAGAACCTAACCTAACCCAACCTAACATCTCGGCGGTAATATTTGACAACATACCTGCCGAGTTGGCCTCTACGTCTCCGTGGGACATTTATATACATCAATAACGTAATATAACCTAACCTAACCCAACCTATCATCTCGGCGGTAATATTTGACAACATTCCTGGCGAGTTGGCCTTTACGTCTCCGTGGGACCTTTCTATACATCAATAACGTAATATAACCTAACCTATCGCAACCTAACATCTCGGCGGTAATATTCGACAACATTCCTGGCGAGTTGGCCTCTACGTCCCCGTTTGACCTTCATATGCATCAATAACTTTATATAGCCTAACCTAACCCAACCTATCACCTCGGCGGTAATATTTGACAACATTCCGGGCGATTTGGCCTCTACGTCTCCGTGGGACCTTTATATACATCAATAACGTAATATAACATAACATAACCCAACCTAACATCTCGGCGGTAATATTTGACATCATTCCTGGCGTGTTGGCCTCTACGTCTCCGTTTGACCTTCATATACATCAATAACATAATATAACCTAACCTAACCCATCCTAACATCTCGGCGATAATGTTTGACATCATTCCTGGCGAGTTGGCCTCTACGTCCCCGTTTGACCTTCATATACATCAATAACTTTATATAACCTAACCTAACCCAACCTATCACCTCGGCGGTAATATTTTTCACAACATTCCGGGCGATTTGGCCTCTACGTCTCCGTGGGACCTTTATATACATCAATAACGTAATATAACCTAACATAACCCAACCTAACATCTCGGCGGTAATATTTGACATCATTCCTGGCGTGTTGGCCTCTACGTCTCCGTTTGACCTTCATATACATCAATAACGTAATATAACCTAACGTAACACAACCTATCATCTCGGCGGTAATATTTGACATCATTCCTGGCGAGTTGGCCTCTACGTCTCCGTTTGACCTTCATATACATCAATAACGTAATATAACCTAACGTTACCCAATCTATCATCTCGGCGGTAATATTTGACCACATTCCTGGCGAGTTGGCCTCTACGTATCCGTGGGACCTTTATATACACAAATAACATAATGTAAGCTAGCCTAGCCCAATCTAACATCTCGGCGGTAATATTTGACCACATTCCTGGCTTGTTGGCCTCTGCGTCTCCGTAGAACCTTTATATACTTCAATAACGTAATATAACCTAACCTAACCTAACCTATCATCTCGGCGGTAATATTTGACCACATTCCTGGCTTGTTGGCCTCCACGTCTCCGTGGGACCTTTATATACATAAATAACATAATATAAGCTAGCCTAACCCAATCTAACATCTCGGCGGTAATATTTGACCACATTCCTGGCTTGTTGGCCTCTACGTCTCCGTAGGACCTTTATATAATTCAATAAAGTAATATAACCTAGCCTAACCCAATCTAACATTTCGGTGGTAATATTTGACCACATTCCTGTCTTGTTGGCCTCTACGTCTCCGTGGGACATTTATATACATCAATAATGTAATGTAACCTAACATAACCCAACCTAACATCTCGGCGGTAATATTTGACATCATTCCTGGCGTTTTGGCTTCTACGTCTCCGTTTGAACTTCATATACATCAATAACGTAATAGAACCTAACCTAACCCAACCTAACATCTCGGCGGTAATATTTGACAACATACCTGCCGAGTTGGCCTCTACGTCTCCGTGGGACATTTATATACATCAATAACGTAATATAACCTAACCTAACCCAACCTATCATCTCGGCGGTAATATTTGACAACATTCCTGGCGAGTTGGCCTTTACGTCTCCGTGGGACCTTTCTATACATCAATAACGTAATATAACCTAACCTATCGCAACCTAACATCTCGGCGGTAATATTCGACAACATTCCTGGCGAGTTGGCCTCTACGTCCCCGTTTGACCTTCATATACATCAATAACTTTATATAGCCTAACCTAACCCAACCTATCACCTCGGCGGTAATATTTGACAACATTCCGGGCGATTTGGCCTCTACGTCTCCGTGGGACCTTTATATACATCAATAACGTAATATAACCTAACATAACCCAACCTAACATCTCGGCGGTAATATTTGACATCATTCCTGGCGTGTTGGCCTCTACGTCTCCGTTTGACCTTCATATACATCAATAACGTAATATAACCTAACCTAACACAACCTATCATCTCGGCGGTAATATTTGGCATCATTCCTGGCGAGTTGGCCTCTACGTGTCCGTTTGACCTTCATATACATCAATAACGTAATATAACCTAACCTTACCCAACCTATCATCTCGGCGGTAATATTTGACCACATTCCTGGCGAGTTGGCCTTTACGTATCCGTGGGACCTTTATACACAAATAACATAATGTAAGCTAGCCTAACCCAATCTAACATCTCGGCGGTAATATTTGACCACATTCCTGGCTTGTTGGCCTCTGCGTCTCCGTAGAAGCTTTATATACTTCAATAACGTAATATAACCTAACCTTACCCAACCTATCATCTCGGCGGTAATATTTGACCACATTCCTGGCTTGTTGGCCTCTACGTCTCCGTGGGACCTTTATATACATTAATAACATAATATAAGCTAGCCTAACCCAATCTAACATCTCGGCGGTAATATTTGACATCATTCCTGGCGAGTTGGCCTCTACGTCTCCGTTTGACCTTCATATACATCAATAATGTAATATAACCTAACCTAACCCAAACTAACATCTCGGCGGTAATATTTGACAACATTCCTGGCGAGTTGGCCTCTACGTCTCCGTTTAACCTTCATATACATCAATAACTTAATATAACCTAACCTAACCCAAACTAACATCTCGGCGGTAATATTTGAAACATATCTGGCGAGTTGGCCTCTACGTCTCCGTGGGACCTTTATAAACATAGATAACATAATATAACGTAACCTAACCCAACCTAACATCTCGGCGGTAATATTTGACCACTATCCTGTCTTGTTGGCCTCTACATGTCCGTGGGACCTTTATATACATCTATAACGTAATATAACTTAACCTAACCCAAACTAACAACTCGGCGGTACTATTTGACAACATACCTGGCGCGTTGGCCTCTACGTCTCCGTGGGACCTTCATATACATCAATAACATAATATAACCTAACCTAACCCAACCTAACATCTCGGCGATAATGTTTGACATCATTCCTGGCGAGTTGGCCTCTACGTCCCCGTTTGACCTTCATATACATCAATAACTTTATATAACCTAACCTAACCCAACCTATCACCTCGGCGGTAATATTTTTCACAACATTCCGGGCGATTTGGCCTCTACGTCTCCGTGGGACCTTTATATACATCAATAACGTAATATAACCTAACATAACCCAACCTAACATCTCGGCGGTAATATTTGACATCATTCCTGGCGTGTTGGCCTCTACGTCTCCGTTTGACCTTCATATACATCAATAACGTAATATAACCTAACGTAACACAACCTATCATCTCGGCGGTAATATTTGACATCATTCCTGGCGAGTTGGCCTCTACGTCTCCGTAGAACCTTTATATACTTCAATAACGTAATATAACCTAACCTAACCTAACCTATCATCTCGGCGGTAATATTTGACCACATTCCTGGCTTGTTGGCCTCCACGTCTCCGTGGGACCTTTATATACATAAATAACATAATATAAGCTAGCCTAACCCAATCTAACATCTCGCCGGTAATATTTGACCACATTCCTGGCTTGTTGGCCTCTACGTCTCCGTAGGACCTTTATATAATTCAATAAAGTAATATAACCTAGCCTAACCCAATCTAACATTTCGGTGGTAATATTTGACCACATTCCTGTCTTGTTGGCCTCTACGTCTCCGTGGGACATTTATATACATCAATAATGTAATATAACCTAACCTAACACAACCTATCATCTCGGCGGTAATATTTGACATCATTCCTGGCGAGTTGGCCTCTACGTCTCCGTGGGACCTTTATATACATCAATACCGTAACATAACCTAACCTAACCCAAACTAACATCTCGGCGGTAATATTTGTCCACATCCCTGGCTTGTTGGCCTCTACCTCTACGTGGGACCTTTATATACATCAATAACGTAATATAACCTATCCTTACCCAACCTATTACCTCGACGGTAATATTTGACAACATTCCGGGCGATTTGGCCTCTACGTCTCCGTGGGACCTTTATATACATCTATAACGTAATATAACCTAACCTAACCCAACCTAACATCTCGGCGGTATAATTTGACAACATACCTGCCGAGTTGGCCTCTACGTCTCCGTGGGACATTTATATACATCAATAATGTAATATAACCTAACCTAACCCAACCTATCATCTCGCCGGTAATATTTGACCACATTCCTGGCGAGTTGGCCTTTACGTATCCGTGGGACCTTTATATACACAAATAACATAATGTAAACTAGCCTAACCCAATCTAACATCTCGGCGGTAATATTTGACCACATTCCTGGCTTGTTGGCCTCTGCGTCTCCGTAGAACCTTTATATACTTCAATAACGTAATATAACCTAACCTAACCCAACCTAACATCTCGGCGGTAATATTTGACAACTTTTCTGGCGAGTTGGCTTCTCCGTCTCCGTGGGACCCTTATATACATCAATAACGAAATATAACCTAACCTAACCCAACCTATCATCTCGGCGGTAATATTTGACAACATACCTGGCGAATTGGCCTATACGTCTCCGTGTGATCTTTATATACATCAAGAACGTAATATAACTTAACCTAAACCAACCTAACATCTCGGCGGTAATATTTGACCACATTCCTGGCTTGTTGGCCTCTACGTCTCCGTGGGACCTTTATATACATCAATAACGTAATATAACCTAACATAACCCAACCTAACATCTCGGCGGTAATATTTGACATCATTCCTGGCGTGTTGGCCTCTACGTCTCCGTTTGACCTTCATATACATCAATAACGTAATATAACCTAACCTAACCCAACCTAACATCTCGGCGGTAATATTTGACAACATACCTGCCGAGTTGGCCTCTACGTCTCCGTGGGACATTTATATACATCAATAACGGAATATAACCTAACCTAACCCAACCTAACATCTCGGCGGTACTATTTGACAACATACCTGGCGAGTTGGCCTCTACGTCTCCGTGGGACCTTCATATACATCAATAACATAATATAACCTAACCTAACCCATCCTAACATCTCGGCGATAATGTTTGACATCATTCCAGGCGAGTTGGCCTCTACGTCCCCGTTTGACCTTCATATACATCAATAACTTTATATAACCTAACCTAACCCAACCTATCACCTCGGCGGTAATATTTTTCACAACATTCCGGGCGATTTGGCCTCTACGTCTCCGTGGGACCTTTATATACATCAATAACGTAATATAACCTAACATAACCCAACCTAACATCTCGGCGGTAATATTTGACATCATTCCTGGCGTGTTGGCCTCTACGTCTCCGTTTGACCTTCATATACATCAATAACGTAATATAACCTAACGTAACACAACCTATCATCTCGGCGGTAATATTTGACATCATTCCTGGCGAGTTGGCCTCTACGTCTCCGTTTGACCTTCATATACATCAATAACGTAATATAACCTAACGTTACCCAATCTATCATCTCGGCGGTAATATTTGACCACATTCCTGGCGAGTTGGCCTCTACGTATCCGTGGGACCTTTATATACACAAATAACATAATGTAAGCTAGCCTAGCCCAATCTAACATCTCGGCGGTAATATTTGACCACATTCCTGGCTTGTTGGCCTCTGCGTCTCCGTAGAACCTTTATATACTTCAATAACGTAATATAACCTAACCTAACCTAACCTATCATCTCGGCGGTAATATTTGACCACATTCCTGGCTTGTTGGCCTCCACGTCTCCGTGGGACCTTTATATACATAAATAACATAATATAAGCTAGCCTAACCCAATCTAACATCGCGGCGGTAATATTTGACCACATTCCTGGCTTGTTGGCCTCTACGTCTCCGTTTGACCTTCATATACATCAATAACGTAATATAACGTAACCTAACCCAACCTATCGTCTCGGCGGTAATATTTGACAACATTCCTGGCGAGTTGGCCTTTACGTCTCCGTGGGACCTTTCTATACATCAATAACGTAATATAACCTAACCTATCGCAACCTAACATCTCGGCGGTAATATTCGACAACATTCCTGGTGAGTTGGCCTCTACGTCCCCGTTTGACCTTCATATACATCAATAACGTAATATAACCTAACCTAACTTAACCTATCATCTCGGCGGTAATATTTGACCACATTCCTGGCTTGTTGGCCTCTACGTCTCCGTAGGACCTTTATATAATTCAATAACGTAGTATAACCTAACCTAACCCAACCTAACATCTCGGCGGTAATATTTGACCACATTCCTGGCTTGTTGGCCTCTACGTCTCCGTGGGACCTTTATATACATCAATAACGTAACATAACCTAACCTAACCCAAACTAACATCTCGGCGGTAATATTTGTCCACATTCCTGGCTTGTTGGCTTCTACCTCTACGTGGGACCTTTATATACATCAATAACGTAATATAACCTATCCTTACCCAACCTATTACCTCGACGGTAATATTTGACAACATTCCGGGCGATTTGGCCTCTACGTCTCCGTTTGACCTTCATATACATCAATAACGTAATATAACCTAACCTTACCCAACCTATCATCTCGGCGGTAATATTTGACCACATTCCTGGCGAGTTGGCCTTTACGTATCCGTGGGACCATTATATACACAAATAACATAATGTAAGCTAGCCTAACCCAATCTAACATCTCGGCGGTAATATTTGACCACATTCCTGGCTTGTTGGCCTCTTCGTCTCCGTGGAACCTTTATATACTTCAATAACGTAATATAACCTAACCTAACCTAACCTATCATCTCGGCGGTAATATTTGACCACATTCCTGGCTTGTTGGCCTCCACGTCTCCGTGGGACCTTTATATACATAAATAACATAATATAAGCTAGCCTAACCCAATCTAACATCTCGGCGGTAATATTTGACCACATTCCTGGCTTGTTGGCCTCTACGTCTCCGTAGGACCTTTATATAATTCAATAACGTAATATAACCTAACCTAACCCAACCTAACATCTCCGCGGTAATATTTGACCACATTCCTGGCTTGTTGGCCTCTGCGTCTCCGTGGGACCTTTATATACATCAATAACGTAACATAACCTAACCTAACCCAAACTAACATCTCGGCGGTAATATTTGTCCACATTCCTGGCTTCTTGGCCTCTACCTCTACGTGGGACCTTTATATACATCAATAACGTAATATAACCTATCCTTACCCAACCTATTACCTCGACGGTAATATTTGACAACATTCCGGGCGATTTGGCCTCTACGTCTCCGTGGGACCTTTATATACATCTATAACGTAATATAACCTAACCTAACCCAACCTAACATCTCGGCGGTATAATTTGACAACATACCTGCCGAGTTGGCCTCTACGTCTCCGTGGGACATTTATATACATCAATAACGTAATATAACCTAACCTAACCCAACCTATCATCTCGGCGGTAATATTTGACCACATTCCTGGCGAGTTGGCCTTTACGTATCCGTGGGACCTTTATATACACAAATAACATAATGTAAACTAGCCTAACCCAATCTAACATCTCGGCGGTAATATTTGACCACATTCCTGGCTTGTTGGCCTCTGCGTCTCCGTAGAACCTTTATATACTTCAATAACGTAATATAATCTAACCTAACCTAACCTATCATCTCGGCGGTAATATTTGACCACATTCCTGTCTTGTTGGCCTCTACGTCTCCGTGGGACCTTTATATACATCTATAACGTAATATAACCTAACATAACCCAACCTAACATCTCGGCGGTAATATTTGACATCATTCCTGGCGTGTTGGCCTCTACGTCTCCGTTTGTCCTTCATATACATCAATAACGTAATAGAACCTAACCTAACCCAACCTATCATCTCGGCGGTAATATTTGACATCATTCCTGGCGAGTTGGCCTCTACGTCTCCGTGGGACCTTTATAAACATAAATAACATAATATGACCTAACCTAACCCAACCTAACATCTCGGCGGTAATATTTGACCACTATCCTGTCTTGTTGGCCTCTACATCTCCGTGGGACCTTTATATATATCTATAACGTAATATAACCTAACCTAACCCAAACTAACATCTCGGCGGTACTATTTGACAACATACCTGGCGAGTTGGCCTCTACGTCTCCGTTTGACCTTCATATACATCAATAACGTAATATAACCTAACCTTACCCAACCTATCATCTCGGCGGTAATATTTGACCACATTCCTGGCGAGTTGGCCTTTACGTATCCGTGGGACCTTTATATACACAAATAACATAATGTAAGCTAGCCTAACCCAATCTAACATCTCGGCGGTAATATTTGACCACATTCCTGGCTTGTTGGCCTCTTCGTCTCCGTGGAACCTTTATATACTTCAATAACGTAATATAACCTAACCTAACCTAACCTATCATCTCGGCGGTAATATTTGACCACATTCCTGGCTTGTTGGCCTCCACGTCTCCGTGGGACCTTTATATACATAAATAACATAATATAAGCTAGCCTAACCCAATCTAACATCTCGGCGGTAATATTTGACCACATTCCTGGCTTGTTGGCCTCTACGTCTCCGTAGGACCTTTATATAATTCAATAACGTAATATAACCTAACCTAACCCAACCTAACATCTCGGCGGTAATATTTGACCACATTCCTGGCTTGTTGGCCTCTACGTCTCCGTGGGACCTTTATATACATCAATAACGTAACATAACCTAACCTAACCCAAACTAACATCTCGGCGGTAATATTTGTCCACATTCCTGGCTTCTTGGCCTCTACCTCTACGTGGGACCTTTATATACATCAATAACGTAATATAACCTATCCTTACCCAACCTATTACCTCGACGGTAATATTTGACAACATTCCGGGCGATTTGGCCTCTACGTCTCCGTGGGACCTTTATATACATCTATAACGTAATATAACCTAACCTAACCCAACCTAACATCTCGGCGGTATAATTTGACAACATACCTGCCGAGTTGGCCTCTACGTCTCCGTGGGACATTTATATACATCAATAACGTAATATAACCTAACCTAACCCAACCTATCATCTCGGCGGTAATATTTGACCACATTCCTGGCGAGTTGGCCTTTACGTATCCGTGGGACCTTTATATACACAAATAACATAATGTAAACTAGCCTAACCCAATCTAACATCTCGGCGGTAATATTTGACCACATTCCTGGCTTGTTGGCCTCTGCGTCTCCGTAGAACCTTTATATACTTCAATAACGTAATATAACCTAACCTAACCTAACCTATCATCTCGGCGGTAATATTTGACCACATTCCTGTCTTGTTGGCCTCTACGTCTCCGTGGGACCTTTATATACATCTATAACGTAATATAACCTAACATAACCCAACCTAACATCTCGGCGGTAATACTTGACATCATTCCTGGCGTGTTGGCCTCTACGTCTCCGTTTGTCCTTCATATACATCAATAACGTAATAGAATCTAACCTAACCCAACCTATCATCTCGGCGGTAATATTTGACATCATTCCTGGCGAGTTGGCCTCTACGTCACCGTGGGACCTTTATAAACATAAATAACATAATATGACCTAACCTAACCCAACCTAACATCTCGGCGGTAATATTTGACCACTATCCTGTCTTGTTGGCCTCTACATCTCCGTGGGACCTTTATATACATCTATAACGTAATATAACCTAACCTAACCCAAACTAACATCTCGGCGGTACTATTTGACAACATACCTGGCGAGTTGGCCTCTACGTCTCCGTGGGACCTTCATATACATCAATAACATAATATAACCTAACCTAACCCATCCTAACATCTCGGCGATAATGTTTAACATCATTCCTGGCGAGTTGGATTCTCCGTCTCCGTGGGACTTTTATATACATCAATCACGTAATATAACCTAACCTAACCCAACCTAACATCTCGGCGGTAATATTTGACAACATACCTGCCGAGTTGGCCTCGACGTCTCCGTGGGACATTTATATACATCAATAACGTAATATAACCTAACCTAACCCAACCTAACATCTCGGCGGTAATATTTGACAACATACCTGCCGAGTTGGCCTCTACGTCTCCGTTTGACCTTCATATACATCAATAACGTAATATAACGTAACCTAACCTAACCTATCATCTCGGCGGTAATATTTGACCACATTCCTGGCTTGTTGGCCTCTACGTATCCGTGGGACCTTTATATACACAAATAACATAATGTAAGCTAGCCTAGCCCAATCTAACATCTCGGCGGTAATATTTGACCACATTCCTTGCTTGTTGGCCTCTGCGTCTCCGTAGAACCTTTATATACTTCAATAACGTAATATAACCTAACCTAACCTAACCTATCATCTCGGCGGTAATATTTGACCACATTCCTGGCTTGTTGGCCTCCACGTCTCCGTGGGACCTTTATATACATAAATAACATAATATAAGCTAGCCTAACCCAATCTAACATCTCGGCGGTAATATTTGACCACATTCCTGGCTTGTTGGCCTCGACGTCTTCGTAGGACCTTTATATAATTCAATAAAGTAATATAACCTAGCCTAACCTAATCTAAAATTTCGGCGGTAATATTTGACCACATTCCTGTCTTGTTGGCCTCTACGTCTCCGTGGGACATTTATATACATCAATAATGTAATGTAACCTAACATAACCCAACCTAACATCTCGGCGGTACTATTTGACAACATACCTGGCGAGTTGGCCTCTACGTCTCCGTGGGACCTTCATATACATCAATAACATAATATAAGCTAGCCTAACCCAATCTAACATCTCGGCGGTAATATTTGACAACATACCTGGCGAGTTTGGCTCTACGTCTCCGTGAGATCTTTATATACATCAATAACGTAATATAACATAACCTAACCCAACCTATCTTCTCGGCGGTAATATTTGACAACATTCCTGGCGAGTTGGCTTCTCCGTTTCCGTGGACCCATTATATAAATCAATAACGTAATATAACCTAACCTAACCCAAGCTAACATCTCGGCGGTAATATTTGACCACATTCCTGGCTTGTTGGCCTCTACGTCTCCGTGGGACCTTTATATACATCAATAACGTAACATAACCTAACCTAACCCAAACTAACATCTCGGCGGTAATATTTGTCCACATTCCTGGCTTGTTGGCCTCTACCTCTACGTGGGACCTTTATATACATCAATAACGTAATATAACCTATCCTTACCCAACCTATCACCTCGACGGTAATATTTGACAACATTCCGGGCGATTTGGCCTCTACGTCTCCGTGGGACCTTTATATACATCTATAACGTAATATAACCTAACCTAACCCAACCTAACATCTCGGCGGTACTATTTGACAACATACCTGGCGAGTTGGCCTCTACGTCTCCGTGGGACCTTCATATACATCAATAACATAATATAAGCTAGCCTAACCCAATCTAACATCTCGGCGGTAATATTTGACAACATACCTGGCGAGTTTGCCTCTACGTCTCCGTGAGATCTTTATATACATCAATAACGTAATATAACATAACCTAACCCAACCTATCTTCTCGGCGGTAATATTTGACAACATACCTGGCGAGTTGGCTTCTCCGTTTCCGTGGACCCATTATATACATCAATAACGTAATATAACCTGACCTAACCCAACCTAACATTTCGGCGGTAATATTTGACCACATTCCTGGCTTGTTGGCCTCTACGTCTCCGTGGGACCTTTATATACATCAATAACATAATATAAGCTAGCCTAACCCAATCTAACATCTCGGCGGTAATAATTGACCACATTCCTAGCTTGTTGGCCTCTACGTCTCCGTAGGACCTTTATATAATTCAATAACGTAATATAACCTAGCCTAACCCAACCTATCATCTCGGCGGTAATATTTGACATCATTCCTGGCGAGTTGGCCTCTACGTCTCCGTTTGACCTTCATATACATCAATAACGTAATATAACGTAACCTAACCTAACCTATCATCTCGGCGGTAATATTTGACCACATTCCTGGCTTGTTGGCCTCCACGTCTCCGTGGGACCTTTATATACATAAATAGCATAATATAAGCTAGCCTAACCCAATCTAACATCTCGGCGGTAATATTTGACCACATTCCTGGCTTGTTGGCCTCTACGTCTCCGTAGGACCTTTATATAATTCAATAAAGTAATATAACCTAGCCTAACCCAATCTAACACTTCGGCGGTAATATTTGACCACATTCCTGTCTTGTTGGCCTCTACGTCTCCGTGGGACATTTATATACATCAATAATGTAATGTAACCTAACCTAACCCAACCTAACATCTCGGCGGTAATATTTGACATCATTCCTGACGAGTTGGCCTCTACGTCTCCGTTTGACCTTCATATACATCAATAATGTAATATAACCTAACCTAACCCAAACTAACATCTCGGCGGTTATATTTGACAACATTCCTGGCGAGTTGGCCTCTACGTCTCCGTTTAACCTTCATATACATCAATAACTTAATATAACCTAACCTAACCCAAACTAACATCTCGGCGGTAATATCTGAAACATATCTGGCGAGTTGGCCTCTACGTCTCCGTGGGACCTTTATAAACATAAATAACATAATATAACGTAACCTAACCCAACCCAACATCTCGGCGGTAATATTTGACCACTATCCTGTCTTGTTGGCCTCTACATCTCCGTGGGACCTTTATATACATCTATAACGTAATATAACTTAACCTAACCCAAACTAACATCTCGGCGGTAATATCTGAAACATATCTGGCGAGTTGGCCTCTACGTCTCCGTGGGACCTTTATAAACATAAATAACATAATATAACGTAACCTAACCCAACCCAACATCTCGGCGGTAATATTTGACCACTATCCTGTCTTGTTGGCCTCTACATCTCCGTGGGACCTTTATATACATCTATAACGTAATATAACTTAACCTAACCCAAACTAACATCTCGGCGGTACTATTTGACAACATACCTGGCGCGTTGGCCTCTACGTCTCCGTGGGACCTTCATATACATCAATAACATTATATAACCTAACATAACCCATCCTAACATCTCGGCGATAATGTTTGACATCATTCCTGGCGAGTTGGCTTCTCCGTCTCCGTGGGACTTTTATATACATCAATAACGTAATATAACTTAACCTAACCCAACCTAACATCTCGGCGGTAATATTTGACAACATACCTGCCGAGTTGGCCTCTACGTCTCCGTTTGACCTTCATATACATCAATAACGTAATATAACGTAACCTAACCCAACCTATCATCTCGGCGGTAATATTTGACAACATTCCCGGCGATTTGGCCTCTACGTCTCCGTGGGAACTTTATATACATCAATAACGTAATATAACCTAACCTAACCCAAACTAACATCTCGGCGGTTATATTTGACAACATTCCTGGCGAGTTGGCCTCTACGTCTCCTTTTAACCTTCATATACATCAATAACTTAATATAACCTAACCTAACCCAAACTAACATCTCGGCGGTAATATCTGAAACATATCTGGCGAGTTGGCCTCTACGTCTCCGTGGGACCTTTATAAACATAAATAACATAATATAACGTAACCTAACCCAACCCAACATCTCGGCGGTAATATTTGACCACTATCCTGTCTTGTTGGCCTCTACATCTCCGTGGGACCTTTATATACATCTATAACGTAATATAACTTAACCTAACCCAAACTAACATCTCGGCGGTACTATTTGACAACATACCTGGCGCGTTGGCCTCTACGTCTCCGTGGGACCTTCATATACATCAATAACATAATATAACCTAACATAACCCATCCTAACATCTCGGCGATAATGTTTGACATCATTCCTGGCGAGTTGGCTTCTCCGTCTCCGTGGGACTTTTATATACATCAATAACGTAATATAACTTAACCTAACCCAACCTAACATCTCGGCGGTAATATTTGACAACATACCTGCCGAGTTGGCCTCTACGTCTCCGTTTGACCTTCATATACATCAATAACGTAATATAACGTAACCTAACCCAACCTATCATCTCGGCGGTAATATTTGACAACATTCCCGGCGAGTTGGCCTTTACGTCTCCGTGGGACCTTTCTATACATCAATAACGTAATATAACCTAACCTATCGCAACCTAACATCTCGGCGGTAATATTCGACAACATTCCTGGCGAGTTGGCCTCTACGTCCCCGTTTGACCTTCATATACATCAATAACTTTATATAACCTAACCTAACCCAACCTATCACCTCGGCGGTAATATTTGACAACATTCCGGGCGATTTGGCCTCTACGTCTCCGTGGGAACTTTATATACATCAATAACGTAATATAACCTAACATAACCCAACCTAACATCTCGGCGGTAATATTTGACATCATTCCTGGCGTGTTGGCCTCTACGTCTCCGTTTGACCTTCATATACATCAATAACGTAATATAACCTAACCTAACACAACCTATCATCTCGGCGGTAATATTTGACATCATTCCTGGCGAGTTGGCCTCTACGTCTCCGTTTGACCTTCATATACATCAATAACGTAATATAACCTAACCTTACCCAACCTATCATCTCGGCGGTAATATTTGACCACATTCCTGGCGAGTTGGCCTTTACGTATCCGTGGGACCTTTCTATACACCAATAACGTAATATAACCTAACCTATCGCAACCTAACATCTCGGCGGTAATATTCGACAACATTCCTGGCGAGTTGGCCTCTACGTCCCCGTTTGACCTTCATATACATCAATAACTTTATATAACCTAACCTAACCCAACCTATCACCTCGGCGGTAATATTTTTCACAACATTCCGGGCGATTTGGCCTCTACGTCTCCGTGGGACCTTTATATACATCAATAACGTAATATAACCTAACCTAACCCAATCTAACATCTCGGCGGTAATATTTGATCACATTCCTGGCTTGTTGGCCTCTACGTCTCCGTGGGACCTTTATATACATCAATAACGTAATATAACCTAACATAACCCAACCTAACATCTCGGCGGTAATATTTGACATCATTCCTGGCGTGTTGGCCTCTACGTCTCCGTTTGACCTTCATATACATCAATAACGTAATATAACCTAACCTAACCCAACCTAACATCTCGGCGGTAATATTTGACAACATACCTGCCGAGTTGGCCTCTACGTCTCCGTGGGACATTTATATACATCAATAACGGAATATAACCTAACGTAACCCAACCTAACATCTCGGCGGTACTATTTGACAACATACCTGGCGAGTTGGCCTCTACGTCTCCGTGGGACCTTCATATACATCAATAACGTAATATAACCTAACCTAACCCATCCTAACATCTCGGCGATAATGTTTGACATCATTCCTGGCGAGTTGGCCTCTACGTCTCCGTGGGACATTTATATACATCAATAACGTAATATAACCTAACCTAACCCAACCTAACATCTTGGCGGTACTATTTGACAACATACCTGGCGAGTTGGCCTCTACGTCTCCGTGGGACCTTCATATACATCAATAACATAATATAAGCTAGCCTAACCCGACCTAACATCTCGGCGGTAATATTTGACAACATACCTGGCGAGTTTGCCTCTACGTCTCCGTGAGATCTTTATATACATCAATAACGTAATATAAGATAACCTAACCCAACCTATCTTCTCGGCGGTAATATTTGACAACATTCCTGGCGAGTTGGCTTCTCCGTTTCCGTGGACCCATTATATACATCAATAACGTAATATAACCTGACCTAACCCAACCTAACATCTCGGCGGTAATATTTGACCACATTCCTGGCTTGTTGGCCTCTACGTCTCCGTGGGACATTTATATACATCAATAACATAATATAAGCTAGCCTAACCCAATCTAACATCTCGGCGGTAATATTTGACATCATTCCTGGCGAGTTGGCCTCTACGTCTCCGTTTGTCCTTCATATACATCAATAATGTAATATAACCTAACCTAACCCAAACTAACATCTCGGCGGTAATATTTGACAACATTCCTGGCGAGTTGGCCTCTACGTCTCCGTTTAACCTTCATATACATCAATAACTTAATATAACCTAACCTAACCCAAACTAACATCTCGGCGGTAATATTTGACAACATTCCTGGCGAGTTGGCCTCTACGTCTCCGTGGGACCTTTATATACATCAATAACGTAATATAACCTAACATAACCCAACCTAACATCTCGGCGGTAATATTTGACATCATTCCTGGCTTGTTGGCCTCTACGTCTCCGTGGGACCTTTATATACATCAATAACATAATATAACCTGACCTAACCCAACCTAACATCTCGGCGGTAATATTTGACCACATTCCTGGCTTGTTGGCCTCTACGCCTCCGTGGGACATTTATATACATCAATAACATAATATAAGCTAGCCTAACCCAATCTAACATCTCGGCGGTAATATTTGACATCATTCCTGGCGAGTTGGCCTCTACGTCTCCGTTTGACCTTCATATACATCAATAATGTAATATAACCTAACCTAACCCAAACTAACATCTCGGCGGTAATATTTGACAACATTCCTGGCGAGTTGGCCTCTACGTCTCCGTTTAACCTTCATATACATCAGTAACTTAATATAACCTAACCTAACCCAAACTAACATCTCGGCGGTAATATTTGAAACATATCTGGCGAGTTGGCCTCTACGTCTCCGTGGGACCTTTATAAACATAAATAACATAATATAACGTAACCTAACCCAACCTAACATCTCGGCGGTAATATTTGACCACTATCCTGTCTTGTTGGCCTCTACATGTCCGTGGGACCTTTATATACATCTATAACGTAATATAACTTAACCTAACCCAAACTAACATCTCGGCGGTACTATTTGACAACATATCTGGCGCGTTGGCCTCTACGTCTCCGTAGAAGCTTTATATACTTCAATAACGTAATATAACCTAACCTTACCCAACCTATCATCTCGGCGGTAATATTTGACCACATTCCTGGCTTGTTGGCCTCTACGTCTCCGTGGGACCTTTATATACATTAATAACATAATATAAGCTAGCCTAACCCAATCTAACATCTCGGCGGTAATATTTGACATCATTCCTGGCGAGTTGGCCTCTACGTCTCCGTTTGACCTTCATATACATCAATAATGTAATATAACCTAACCTAACCCAAACTAACATCTCGGCGGTAATATTTGACAACATTCCTGGCGAGTTGGCCTCTACGTCTCCGTGGGACCTTTCTATACATCAATAACGTAATATAACCTAACCTATCGCAACCTAACATCTCGGCGGTAATATTTGACCACATTCCTGGCTTGTTGGCCTCTGCGTCTCCGTAGAACCTTTATATACTTCAATAACGTAATATAACCTAACCTAACCTAACCTATCATCTCGGCGGTAATATTTGACCACATTCCTGGCTTGTTGGCCTCCACGTCTCCGTGGGACCTTTATATACATAAATAACATAATATAAGCTAGCCTAACCCAATCTAACATCTCGGCGGTAATATTTGACCACATTCCTGGCTTGTTGGCCTCTACGTCTCCGTAGGACCTTTATATAATTCAATAACGTAATATAACCTAACCTAACCCAACCTAACATCTCGGCGGTAATATTTGACCACATTCCTGGCTTGTTGGCCTCTACGTCTCCGTGGGACCTTTATATACATCAATAACGTAACATAACCTAACCTAACCCAAACTAACATCTCGGCGGTAATATTTGTCCACATTCCTGGCTTGTTGGCCTCTACCTCTACGTGGGACCTTTATATACATCAATAACGTAATATAACCTATCCTTACCCAACCTATTACCTCGACGGTAATATTTGACAACATTCCGGGCGATTTGGCCTCTACGTCTCCGTGGGACCTTTATATACATCTATAACGTAATATAACCTAACCTAACCCAACCTAACATCTCGGCGGTATAATTTGACAACATACCTGCCGAGTTGGCCTCTACGTCTCCGTGGGACATTTATATACATCAATAACGTAATATAACCTAACCTAACCCAACCTAACATCTCGGCGGTAATATTTGACAACATACCTGCCGAGTTGGCCTCTACGTCTCCGTGGGACATTTATATACATCAATAACGTAATATAACCTAACCTAACCCAACCTAACATCTCGGCGGTAATATTTGACAACATACCTGCCGAGTTGGCCTCTACGTCTCCGTTTGACCTTCATATACATCAATAACGTAATATAACGTAACCTAACCTAACCTATCATCTCGGCGGTAATATTTGACCACATTCCTTGCTTGTTGGCCTCTGCGTCTCCGTAGAACCTTTATATACTTCAATAACGTAATATAACCTAACCTAACCTAACCTATCATCTCGGCGGTAATATTTGACAACATACCTGGCGAGTTGGCCTCTACGTCTCCGTGGGACCTTCATATACATCAATAACATAATATAAGCTAGCCTAACCCAATCTAACATCTCGGCGGTAATAATTGACCACATTCCTAGCTTGTTGGCCTCTACGTCTCCTTAGGACCTTTATATAATTCAATAACGTAATATAACCTAGCCTAACCCAACCTATCATCTCGGCGGTAATATTTGACATCATTCCTGGCGAGTTGGCCTCTACGTCTCCGTTTGACCTTCATATACATCAATAACGTAATATAACGTAACCTAACCTAACCTATCATCTCGGCGGTAATATTTGACCACATTCCTGGCTTGTTGGCCTCCACGTCTCCGTGGGACCTTTATATACATAAATAGCATAATATAAGCTAGCCTAACCCAATCTAACATCTCGGCGGTAATATTTGACCACATTCCTGGCTTGTTGGCCTCTACGTCTCCGTAGGACCTTTATATAATTCAATAAAGTAATATAACCTAGCCTAACCCAATCTAACACTTCGGCGGTAATATTTGACCACATTCCTGTCTTGTTGGCCTCTACGTCTCCGTGGGACATTTATATACATCAATAATGTAATGTAACCTAACCTAACCCAACCTAACATCTCGGCGGTAATATTTGACATCATTCCTGACGAGTTGGCCTCTACGTCTCCGTTTGACCTTCATATACATCAATAATGTAATATAACCTAACCTAACCCAAACTAACATCTCGGCGGTTATATTTGACAACATTCCTGGCGAGTTGGCCTCTACGTCTCCGTTTAACCTTCATATACATCAATAACTTAATATAACCTAACCTAACCCAAACTAACATCTCGGCGGTAATATCTGAAACATATCTGGCGAGTTGGCCTCTACGTCTCCGTGGGACCTTTATAAACATAAATAACATAATATAACGTAACCTAACCCAACCCAACATCTCGGCGGTAATATTTGACCACTATCCTGTCTTGTTGGCCTCTACATCTCCGTGGGACCTTTATATACATCTATAACGTAATATAACTTAACCTAACCCAAACTAACATCTCGGCGGTACTATTTGACAACATACCTGGCGCGTTGGCCTCTACGTCTCCGTGGGACCTTCATATACATCAATAACATAATATAACCTAACATAACCCATCCTAACATCTCGGCGATAATGTTTGACATCATTCCTGGCGAGTTGGCTTCTCCGTCTCCGTGGGACTTTTATATACATCAATAACGTAATATAACTTAACCTAACCCAACCTAACATCTCGGCGGTAATATTTGACAACATACCTGCCGAGTTGGCCTCTACGTCTCCGTTTGACCTTCATATACATCAATAACGTAATATAACGTAACCTAACCCAACCTATCATCTCGGCGGTAATATTTGACAACATTCCCGGCGAGTTGGCCTTTACGTCTCCGTGGGACCTTTCTATACATCAATAACGTAATATAACCTAACCTATCGCAACCTAACATCTCGGCGGTAATATTCGACAACATTCCTGGCGAGTTGGCCTCTACGTCCCCGTTTGACCTTCATATACATCAATAACTTTATATAACCTAACCTAACCCAACCTATCACCTCGGCGGTAATATTTGACAACATTCCGGGCGATTTGGCCTCTACGTCTCCGTGGGAACTTTATATACATCAATAACGTAATATAACCTAACATAACCCAATCTAACATCTCGGCGGTAATATTTGACCACATTCCTGGCTTGTTGGCCTCTACGTCTCCGTGGGACCTTTATATACATCAATAACGTAATATAACCTAACATAACCCAACCTAACATCTCGGCGGTAATATTTGACATCATTCCTGGCGTGTTGGCCTCTACGTCTCCGTTTGACCTTCATATACATCAATAACGTAATATAACCTAACCTAACCCAACCTAACATCTCGGCGGTAATATTTGACAACATACCTGCCGAGTTGGCCTCTACGTCTCCGTGGGACATTTATATACATCAATAACGGAATATAACCTAACCTAACCCAACCTAACATCTCGGCGGTACTATTTGACAACATACCTGGCGAGTTGGCCTCTACGTCTCCGTGGGACCTTCATATACATCAATAACGTAATATAACCTAACCTAACCCATCCTAACATCTCGGCGATAATGTTTGACATCATTCCTGGCGAGTTGGCCTCTACGTCTCCGTGGGACCTTTATATACATCAATAACGTAATATAACCTAACATAACCCAACCTAACATCTCGGCGGTAATATTTGACATCATTCCTGGCGTGTTGGCCTCTACGTCTCCGTTTGACCTTCATATACATCAATAACGTAATATAACCTAACCTAACCCAACCTAACATCTCGGCGGTAATATTTGACAACATACCTGCCGAGTTGGCCTCTACGTCTCCGTGGGACATTTATATACATCAATAACGGAATATAACCTAACCTAACCCAACCTAACATCTCGGCGGTACTATTTGACAACATACCTGGCGAGTTGGCCTCTACGTCTCCGTGGGACCTTCATATACATCAATAACGTAATATAACCTAACCTAACCCATCCTAACATCTCGGCGATAATGTTTGACATCATTCCTGGCGAGTTGGCCTCTACGTCTCCGTGGGACATTTATATACATCAATAACGTAATATAACCTAACCTAACCCAACCTAACATCTTGGCGGTACTATTTGACAACATACCTGGCGAGTTGGCCTCTACGTCTCCGTGGGACCTTCATATACATCAATAACATAATATAAGCTAGCCTAACCCGACCTAACATCTCGGCGGTAATATTTGACAACATACCTGGCGAGTTTGCCTCTACGTCTCCGTGAGATCTTTATATACATCAATAACGTAATATAAGATAACCTAACCCAACCTATCTTCTCGGCGGTAATATTTGACAACATTCCTGGCGAGTTGGCTTCTCCGTTTCCGTGGACCCATTATATACATCAATAACGTAATATAACCTGACCTAACCCAACCTAACATCTCGGCGGTAATATTTGACCACATTCCTGGCTTGTTGGCCTCTACGTCTCCGTGGGACATTTATATACATCAATAACATAATATAAGCTAGCCTAACCCAATCTAACATCTCGGCGGTAATATTTGACATCATTCCTGGCGAGTTGGCCTCTACGTCTCCGTTTGTCCTTCATATACATCAATAATGTAATATAACCTAACCTAACCCAAACTAACATCTCGGCGGTAATATTTGACAACATTCCTGGCGAGTTGGCCTCTACGTCTCCGTTTAACCTTCATATACATCAATAACTTAATATAACCTAACCTAACCCAAACTAACATCTCGGCGGTAATATTTGACAACATTCCTGGCGAGTTGGCCTCTACGTCTCCGTGGGACCTTTATATACATCAATAACGTAATATAACCTAACATAACCCAACCTAACATCTCGGCGGTAATATTTGACATCATTCCTGGCTTGTTGGCCTCTACGTCTCCGTGGGACCTTTATATACATCAATAACATAATATAACCTGACCTAACCCAACCTAACATCTCGGCGGTAATATTTGACCACATTCCTGGCTTGTTGGCCGCTACGCCTCCGTGGGACATTTATATACATCAATAACATAATATAAGCTAGCCTAACCCAATCTAACATCTCGGCGGTAATATTTGACATCATTCCTGGCGAGTTGGCCTCTACGTCTCCGTTTGACCTTCATATACATCAATAATGTAATATAACCTAACCTAACCCAAACTAACATCTCGGCGGTAATATTTGACAACATTCCTGGCGAGTTGGCCTCTACGTCTCCGTTTAACCTTCATATACATCAGTAACTTAATATAACCTAACCTAACCCAAACTAACATCTCGGCGGTAATATTTGAAACATATCTGGCGAGTTGGCCTCTACGTCTCCGTGGGACCTTTATAAACATAAATAACATAATATAACGTAACCTAACCCAACCTAACATCTCGGCGGTAATATTTGACCACTATCCTGTCTTGTTGGCCTCTACATGTCCGTGGGACCTTTATATACATCTATAACGTAATATAACTTAACCTAACCCAAACTAACATCTCGGCGGTACTATTTGACAACATATCTGGCGCGTTGGCCTCTACGTCTCCGTGGGACCTTCATATACATCAATAACATAATATAACCTAACCTAACCCATCCTAACATCTCGGCGATAATGTTTGACATCATTCCTGGCGAGTTGGCTTCTCCGTCTCCGTGGGACTTTTATATACATCAATCACGTAATATAACCTAACCTAACCCAACCTAACATCTCGGCGGTAATATTTGACAACATACCTGCCGAGTTGGCCTCTACGTCTCCGTGGGACATTTATATACATCAATAACGTAATATAACCTAACCTAACCCAACCTAACATCTCGGCGGTAATATTTGACATCATTCCTGGCGTGTTGGCCTCTACGTCTCCGTTTGACCTTCATATACATCAATAACGTAATATAACCTAACCTAACACAACCTATCATCTCGGCGGTAATATTTGGCATCATTCCTGGCGAGTTGGCCTCTACGTGTCCGTTTGACCTTCATATACATCAATAACGTAATATAACCTAACCTTACCCAACCTATCATCTCGGCGGTAATATTTGACCACATTCCTGGCGAGTTGGCCTTTACGTATCCGTGGGACCTTTATACACAAATAACATAATGTAAGCTAGCCTAACCCAATCTAACATCTCGGCGGTAATATTTGACCACATTCCTGGCTTGTTGGCCTCTGCGTCTCCGTAGAAGCTTTATATACTTCAATAACGTAATATAACCTAATCTTACCCAACCTATCATCTCGGCGGTAATATTTGACCACATTCCTGGCTTGTTGGCCTCTACCTCTACGTGGGACCTTTATATACATCAATAACGTAATATAACCTATCCTTACCCAACCTATCACCTCGACGGTAATATTTGACAACATTCCGGGCGATTTGGCCTCTACGTCTCCGTTTGACCTTCATATACATCAATAACGTAATATAACCTAACGTAACACAACCTATCATCTCGGCGGTAATATTTGACATCATTCCTGGCGAGTTGGCCTCTACGTCTCCGTAGGACCTTTATATAATTCAATAACGTAATATAACCTAGCCTAACCCAACCTATCATCTCGGCGGTAATATTTGACATCATTCCTGGCGAGTTGGCCTCTACGTCTCCGTTTGACCTTCATATACATCAATAACGTAATATAACGTAACCTAACCTAACCTATCATCTCGGCGGTAATATTTGACCACATTCCTGGCTTGTTGGCCTCCACGTCTCCGTGGGACCTTTATATACATAAATAGCATAATATAAGCTAGCCTAACCCAATCTAACATCTCGGCGGTAATATTTGACCACATTCCTGGCTTGTTGGCCTCTACGTCTCCGTAGGACCTTTATATAATTCAATAAAGTAATATAACCTAGCCTAACCCAATCTAACACTTCGACGGTAATATTTGACCACATTCCTGTCTTGTTGGCCTCTACGTCTCCGTGGGACATTTATATACATCAATAATGTAATGTAACCTAACCTAACCCAACCTAACATCTCGGCGGTAATATTTGACATCATTCCTGGCGAGTTGGCCTCTACGTCTCCGTGGGACCTTTATATACATCTATAACGTAATATAACCTAACATAACCCATCCTAACATCTCGGCGATAATGTTTGACATCATTCCTGACGAGTTGGCCTCTACGTCTCCGTTTGACCTTCATATACATCAATAATGTAATATAACCTAACCTAACCCAAACTAACATCTCGGCGGTTATATTTGACAACATTCCTGGCGAGTTGGCCTCTACGTCTCCGTTTAACCTTCATATACATCAATAACTTAATATAACCTAACCTAACCCAAACTAACATCTCGGCGGTAATATCTGAAACATATCTGGCGAGTTGGCCTCTACGTCTCCGTGGGACCTTTATAAACATAAATAACATAATATAACGTAACCTAACCCAACCCAACATCTCGGCGGTAATATTTGACCACTATCCTGTCTTGTTGGCCTCTACATCTCCGTGGGACCTTTATATACATCTATAACGTAATATAACTTAACCTAACCCAAACTAACATCTCGGCGGTACTATTTGACAACATACCTGGCGCGTTGGCCTCTACGTCTCCGTGGGACCTTCATATACATCAATAACATAATATAACCTAACATAACCCATCCTAACATCTCGGCGATAATGTTTGACATCATTCCTGGCGAGTTGGCTTCTCCGTCTCCGTGGGACTTTTATATACATCAATAACGTAATATAACTTAACCTAACCCAACCTAACATCTCGGCGGTAATATTTGACAACATACCTGCCGAGTTGGCCTCTACGTCTCCGTTTGACCTTCATATACATCAATAACGTAATATAACGTAACCTAACCCAACCTATCATCTCGGCGGTAATATTTGACAACATTCCCGGCGAGTTGGCCTTTACGTCTCCGTGGGACCTTTCTATACATCAATAACGTAATATAACCTAACCTATCGCAACCTAACATCTCGGCGGTAATATTCGACAACATTCCTGGCGAGTTGGCCTCTACGTCCCCGTTTGACCTTCATATACATCAATAACTTTATATAACCTAACCTAACCCAACCTATCACCTCGGCGGTAATATTTGACAACATTCCGGGCGATTTGGCCTCTACGTCTCCGTGGGAACTTTATATACATCAATAACGTAATATAACCTAACATAACCCAACCTAACATCTCGGCGGTAATATTTGACATCATTCCTGGCGTGTTGGCCTCTACGTCTCCGTTTGACCTTCATATACATCAATAACGTAATATAACCTAACCTAACACAACCTATCATCTCGGCGGTAATATTTGACATCATTCCTGGCGAGTTGGCCTCTACGTCTCCGTTTGACCTTCATATACATCAATAACGTAATATAACCTAACCTTACCCAACCTATCATCTCGGCGGTAATATTTGACCACATTCCTGGCGAGTTGGCCTTTACGTATCCGTGGGACCTTTCTATACACCAATAACGTAATATAACCTAACCTATCGCAACCTAACATCTCGGCGGTAATATTCGACAACATTCCTGGCGAGTTGGCCTCTACGTCCCCGTTTGACCTTCATATACATCAATAACTTTATATAACCTAACCTAACCCAACATATCACCTCGGCGGTAATATTTTTCACAACATTCCGGGCGATTTGGTCTCTACGTCTCCGTGGGACCTTTATATACATCAATAACGTAATATAACCTAACCTAACCCAATCTAACATCTCGGCGGTAATATTTGACCACATTCCTGGCTTGTTGGCCTCTACGTCTCCGTGGGACCTTTATATACATCAATAACGTAATATAACCTAACATAACCCAACCTAACATCTCGGCGGTAATATTTGACATCATTCCTGGCGTGTTGGCCTCTACGTCTCCGTTTGACCTTCATATACATCAATAACGTAATATAACCTAACCTAACACAACCTATCATCTCGGCGGTAATATTTGGCATCATTCCTGGCGAGTTAGCCTCTACGTGTCCGTTTGACCTTCATATACATCAATAACGTAATATAACCTAACCTTACCCAACCTGTCATCTCGGCGGTAATATTTGACCACATTCCTGGCGAGTTGGCCTTTACGTATCCGTGGGACCTTTATACACAAATAACATAATGTAAGCTAGCCTAACCCAATCTAACATCTCGGCGGTAATATTTGACCACATTCCTGGCTTGTTGGCCTCTGCGTCTCCGTAGAAGCTTTATATACTTCAATAACGTAATATAACCTAATCTTACCCAACCTATCATCTCGGCGGTAATATTTGACCACATTCCTGGCTTGTTGGCCTCTACCTCTACGTGGGACCTTTATATACATCAATAACGTAATATAACCTATCCTTACCCAACCTATCACCTCGACGGTAATATTTGACAACATTCCGGGCGATTTGGCCTCTACGTCTCCGTGGGACCTTTATATACATCTATAACGTAATATAACCTAACCTAACCCAACCTAACATCTCGGCGGTACTATTTGACAACATACCTGCCGAGTTGGCCTCTACGTCTCTGTGGGACATTTATATACATCAATAACGTAATATAACCTAACCTAACTCAACCTAACATTTCGGCGGTAATATTTGACAACATACCTGCCGAGTTGGTCTCTACGTCTACGTTTGACCTTCATATACATCAATAACGTAATATAACGTAACCTAACCCAACCTATCATCTCGGCGGTAATATTTGACAACATTCCTGGCGAGTTGGCCTTTACGTCTCCGTGGGACCTTTCTATACATCAATAACGTAATATAACCTAACCTATCGCAACCTAACATCTCGGCGGTAATATTCGACAACATTCCTGGCGAGTTGGCCTCTACGTCCCCGTTTGATCTTCATATACATCAATAACTTTATACAACCTAACCTAACCCAACCTATCACCTCGGCGGTAATATTTGACAACATTCCGGGCAATTTGGCCTCTACGTCTCCGTGGGACCTTTATATACATCAATAACGTAATATAACCTAACATAACCCAACCTAACATCTCGGCGGTAATATTTGACATCATTCCTGGCGTGTTGGCCTCTACGTCTCCGTTTGACCTTCATATACATCAATAACGTAATATAACCTAACCTAACACAACCTATCATCTCGGCGGTAATATTTGACATCATTCCTGGCGTTTTGGCTTCTACGTCTCCGTTTGAACTTCATATACATCAATAACGTAATAGAACCTAACCTAACCCAACCTAACATCTCGGCGGTAATATTTGACAACATTCCTGGCGAGTTGGCCTCTACGTCTCCGTGGGACCTTTATATACATCAATAACGTAATATAACCTAACATAACCCAACCTGACATCTCGGCGGTAATATTTGACATCATTCCTGGCGTGTTGGCCTCTACGTCTCCGTTTGACCTTCATATACATCAATAACGTAATATAACCTAACGTAACACAACCTATCATCTCGGCGGTAATATTTGACATCATTCCTGGCGAGTTGGCCTCTACGTCTCCGTTTGACCTTCATATACATCAATAACGTATATAACCTAACGTTACCCAATCTATCATCTCGGCGGTAATATTTGACCACATTCCTGGCGAGTTGGCCTCTACGTATCCGTGGGACCTTTATATACACAAATAACATAATGTAAGCTAGCCTAGCCCAATCTAACATCTCGGCGGTAATATTTGACCACATTCCTGGCTTGTTGGCCTCTGCGTCTCCGTAGAACCTTTATATACTTCAATAACGTAATATAACCTAACCTAACCTAACCTATCATCTCGGCGGTAATATTTGACCACATTCCTGGCTTGTTGGCCTCCACGTCTCCGTGGGACCTTTATATACATAAATAACATAATATAAGCTAGCCTAACCCAATCTAACATCTCGGCGGTAATATTTGACCACATTCCTGGCTTGTTGGCCTCTACGTCTCCGTAGGACCTTTATATAATTCAATAAAGTAATATAACCTAGCCTAACCCAATCTAACATTTCGGTGGTAATATTTGACCACATTCCTGTCTTGTTGGCCTCTACGTCTCCGTGGGACATTTATATACATCAATAATGTAATGTAACCTAACATAACCCAACCTAACATCTCGGCGGTAATATTTGACATCATTCCTGGCGTTTTGGCTTCTACGTCTCCGTTTGAACTTCATATACATCAATAACGTAATAGAACCTAACCTAACCCAACCTAACATCTCGGCGGTAATATTTGACAACATACCTGCCGAGTTGGCCTCTACGTCTCCGTGGGACATTTATATACATCAATAACGTAATATAACCTAACCTAACCCAACCTATCATCTCGGCGGTAATATTTGACAACATTCCTGGCGAGTTGGCCTTTACGTCTCCGTGGGACCTTTCTATACATCAATAACGTAATATAACCTAACCTATCGCAACCTAACATCTCGGCGGTAATATTCGACAACATTCCTGGCGAGTTGGCCTCTACGTCCCCGTTTGACCTTCATATACATCAATAACTTTATATAGCCTAACCTAACCCAACCTATCACCTCGGCGGTAATATTTGACAACATTCCGGGCGATTTGGCCTCTACGTCTCCGTGGGACCTTTATATACATCAATAACGTAATATAACCTAACATAACCCAACCTAACATCTCGGCGGTAATATTTGACATCATTCCTGGCGTGTTGGCCTCTACGTCTCCGTTTGACCTTCATATACATCAATAACGTAATATAACCTAACCTAACACAACCTATCATCTCGGCGGTAATATTTGGCATCATTCCTGGCGAGTTTGCCTCTACGTCTCCGTTTGACCTTCATATACATCAATAACGTAATATAACCTAACCTTACCCAACCTATCATCTCGGCGGTAATATTTGACCACATTCCTGGCGAGTTGGCCTTTACGTATCCGTGGGACCTTTATACACAAATAACATAATGTAAGCTAGCCTAACCCAATCTAACATCTCGGCGGTAATACTTGACCACATTCCTGGCTTGTTGGCCTCTGCGTCTCCGTAGAAGCTTTATATACTTCAATAACGTAATATAACCTAACCTTACCCAACCTATCATCTCGGCGGTAATATTTGACCACATTCCTGGCTTGTTGGCCTCTACGTCTCCGTGGGACCTTTATATACATCAATAATATAATATAAGCTAGCCTAACCCAATCTAACATCTCGGCGGTAATATTTGACATCATTCCTGGCGAGTTGGCCTCTACGTCTCCGTTTGACCTTCATATACATCAATAATGTAATATAACCTAACCTAACCCAAACTAACATCTCGGCGGTAATATTTGACAACATTCCTGGCGAGTTGGGCTCTACGTCTCCGTTTAACCTTCATATACATCAATAACTTAATATAACCTAACCTAACCCAAACTAACATCTCGGCGGTAATATTTGAAACATATCTGGCGAGTTGGCCTCTACGTCTCCGTGGGACCTTTATAAACATAAATAACATAATATAACGTAACCTAACCCAACCTAACATCTCGGCGGTAATATTTGCCCACTATCCTGTCTTGTTGGCCTCTACATCTCCGTGGGACCTTTATATACATCTATAACGTAATATAACTTAACCTAACCCAAACTAACAACTCGGCGGTACTATTTGACAACATACCTGGCGCGTTGGCCTCTACGTCTCCGTGGGACCTTCATATACATCAATAACATAATATAACCTAACCTAACCCAACCTAACATCTCGGCGATAATGTTTGACATCATTCCTGGCGAGTTGGCCTCTACGTCCCCGTTTGACCTTCATATACATCAATAACTTTATATAACCTAACCTAACCCAACCTATCACCTCGGCGGTAATATTTTTCACAACATTCCGGGCGATTTGGCCTCTACGTCTCCGTGGGACCTTTATATACATCAATAACGTAATATAACCTAACATAACCCAACCTAACATCTCGGCGGTAATATTTGACATCATTCCTGGCGTGTTGGCCTCTACGTCTCCGTTTGACCTTCATATACATCAATAACGTAATATAACCTAACGTAACACAACCTATCATCTCGGCGGTAATATTTGACATCATTCCTGGCGAGTTGGCCTCTACGTCTCCGTTTGACCTTCATATACATCAATAATGTAATATAACCTAACCTAACCCAAACTAACATCTCGGCGGTAATATTTGACAACATTCCTGGCGAGTTGGCCTCTACGTCTCCGTTTAACCTTCATATACATCAATAACTTAATATAACCTAACCTAACCCAAACTAACATCTCGGCGGTAATATTTGAAACATATCTGGCGAGTTGGCCTCTACGTCTCCGTGGGACCTTTATAAACATAAATAACATAATATAACGTAACCTAACCCAACCTAACATCTCGGCGGTAATATTTGACCACTATCCTGTCTTGTTGGCCTCTACATCTCCGTGGGACCTTTATATACATCTATAACGTAATATAACTTAACCTAACCCAAACTAACAACTCGGCGGTACTATTTGACAACATACCTGGCGCGTTGGCCTCTACGTCTCCGTGGGACCTTCATATACATCAATAACATAATATAACCTAACCTAACCCAACCTAACATCTCGGCGATAATGTTTGACATCATTCCTGGCGAGTTGGCCTCTACGTCCCCGTTTGACCTTCATATACATCAATAACTTTATATAACCTAACCTAACCCAACCTATCACCTCGGCGGTAATATTTTTCACAACATTCCGGGCGATTTGGCCTCTACGTCTCCGTGGGACCTTTATATACATCAATAACGTAATATAACCTAACATAACCCAACCTAACATCTCGGCGGTAATATTTGACATCATTCCTGGCGTGTTGGCCTCTACGTCTCCGTTTGACCTTCATATACATCAATAACGTAATATAACCTAACGTAACACAACCTATCATCTCGGCGGTAATATTTGACATCATTCCTGGCGAGTTGGCCTCTACGTCTCCGTTTGACCTTCATATACATCAATAACGTAATATAACCTAACGTTACCCAACCTATCATCTCGGCGGTAATATTTGACCACATTCCTGGCGAGTTGGCCTCTACGTATCCGTGGGACCTTTATATACACAAATAACATAATGTAAGCTAGCCTAGCCCAATCTAACATCTCGGCGGTAATATTTGACCACATTCCTGGCTTGTTGGCCTCTGCGTCTCCGTAGAACCTTTATATACTTCAATAACGTAATATAACCTAACCTAACCTAACCTATCATCTCGGCGGTAATATTTGACCACATTCCTGGCTTGTTGGCCTCCACGTCTCCGTGGGACCTTTATATACATAAATAACATAATATAAGCTAGCCTAACCCAATCTAACATCTCGCCGGTAATATTTGACCACATTCCTGGCTTGTTGGCCTCTACGTCTCCGTTTGAACTTCATATACATCAATAAAGTAATATAACCTAACCTAACACAACCTATCATCTCGGCGGTAATATTTGACATCATTCCTGGCGAGTTGGCCTCTACGTCTCCGTTTGACCTTCATATACATCAATAACGTAATATAACCTAACCTTACCCAACCTATCATCTCGGCGGTAATATTTGACCACATTCCTGGCGAGTTGGCCTTTACGTATCCGTGGGTCCTTTATATACACAAATAACATAATGTAAGCTAGCCTAACCCAATCTAACATCTCGGCGGTAATATTTGACAACATTCCTGGCGAGTTGGCCTCTACGTCTCCGTTTAACCTTCATATACATCAATAACTTAATATAACCTAACGTAACCCAAACTAACATCTCGGCGGTAATATTTGAAACATATCTGGCGAGTTGGCCTCTACGTCTCCGTGGGACATTTATAAACATAAATAACATAATATAACCTAACCTAATCCAACCTAACATCTCGGCGGTAATATTTGACCACTATCCTGTCTTGTTGGCCTCTACATCTCCGTGGGACCTTTATATACATCTATAACGTAATATAACCTAACCTAACCCAAACTAACATCTCGGCGGTACTATTTGACAACATACCTGGCGAGTTGGCGTCTACGTCTCCGTGGGACCTTCATATACATCAATAACATAATATAACCTAACCTAACCCATCCTAACATCTCGGCGATAATGTTTGACATCATTCCTGGCGAGTTGGCTTCTCCGTCTCCGTGGGACTTTTATATACATCAATCACGTAATATAACCTAACCTAACCCAACCTAACATCTCGGCGGTAATATTTGACAACATACCTGCCGAGTTGGCCTCTACGTCTCCGTGAGACATTTATATACATCAATAACGTAATATAACCTAACCTAACCCATCCTAACATCTCGGCGGTAATATTTGACATCATTCCTGGCGAGTTGGCCTCTACGTCTCCGTTTGACCTTCATATACATCAATAACGTAATATAACCTAACGTTGCCCAACCTATCACCTCGGCGGTAATATTTGACCACATTCCTGGCGAGTTGGCCTCTACGTATCCGTGGGACCTTTATATACACAAATAACATAATGTAAGCTAGCCTAGCCCAATCTAACATCTCGGCGGTAATATTTGACCACATTCCTGGCTTGTTGGCCTCTGCGTCTCCGTAGAACCTTTATATACTTCAATAACGTAATATAACCTAACCTAACCTAACCTATCATCTCGGCGGTAATATTTGACCACATTCCTGGCTTGTTGGCCTCCACGTCTCCGTGGGACCTTTATATACATAAATAACATAATATAAGCTAGCCTAACCCAATCTAACATCTCGGCGGTAATATTTGACCACATTCCTGGCTTGTTGGCCTCTACGTCTCCGTAGGACCTTTATATAATTCAATAAAGTAATATAACCTAGCCTAACCCAATCTAACATTTCGGTGGTAATATTTGACCACATTCCTGTCTTGTTGGCCTCTACGTCTCCGTGGGACATTTATATACATCAATAATGTAATGTAACCTAACATAACCCAACCTAACATCTCGGCGGTAATATTTGACATCATTCCTGGCGTTTTGGCTTCTACGTCTCCGTTTGAACTTCATATACATCAATAACGTAATAGAACCTAACCTAACCCAACCTAACATCTCGGCGGTAATATTTGACAACATACCTGCCGAGTTGGCCTCTACGTCTCCGTGGGACATTTATATACATCAATAACGTAATATAACCTAACCTAACCCAACCTATCATCTCGGCGGTAATATTTGACAACATTCCTGGCGAGTTGGCCTTTACGTCTCCGTGGGACCTTTCTATACATCAATAACGTAATATAACCTAACCTATCGCAACCTAACATCTCGGCGGTAATATTCGACAACATTCCTGGCGAGTTGGCCTCTACGTCCCCGTTTGACCTTCATATACATCAATAACTTTATATAGCCTAACCTAACCCAACCTATCACCTCGGCGGTAATATTTGACAACATTCCGGGCGATTTGGCCTCTACGTCTCCGTGGGACATTTGTATACATCAATAACGTAATATAACCTAACATAACCCAACCTAACATCTCGGCGGTAATATTTGACATCATTCCTGGCGTGTTGGCCTCTACGTCTCCGTTTGACCTTCATATACATCAATAACGTAATATAACCTAACCTAACACAACCTATCATCTCGGCGGTAATATTTGGCATCATTCCTGGCGAGTTGGCCTCTACGTCTCCGTTTGACCTTCATATACATCAATAACGTAATATAACCTAACCTTACCCAACCTATCATCTCGGCGGTAATATTTGACCACATTCCTGGCGAGTTGGCCTTTACGTATCCGTGGGACCTTTATACACAAATAACATAATGTAAGCTAGCCTAGCCCAATCTAACATCTCGGCGGTAATATTTGACCACATTCCTGGCTTGTTGGCCTCTGCGTCTCCGTAGAAGCTTTATATACTTCAATAACGTAATATAACCTAACCTTACCCAACCTATCATCTCGGCGGTAATATTTGACCACATTCCTGGCGAGTTGGCCTTTACGTATCCGTGGGACCTTTATAGACACAAATAACATAATGTAAGCTAGCCTAACCCAATCTAACATCTCGGCGGTAATATTTGACCACATTCCTGGCTTGTTGGCCTCTGCGTCTCCGTAGAACCTTTATATACTTCAATAACGTAATATAACCTAACCTAACCTAACCTATCATCTCGGCGGTAATATTTGACCACATTCCTGGCTTGTTGGCCTCCACGTCTCCGTGGGACCTTTATATACATAAATAACATAATATAAGCTAGCCTAACCCAATCTAACATCTCGGCGGTAATATTTGACCACATTCCTGGCTTGTTGGCCTCTACGTCTCCGTAGGACCTTTATATAATTCAATAAAGTAATATAACCTAGCCTAACCCAATCTAACATTTCGGCGGTAATATTTGACCACATTCCTGTCTTGTTGGCCTCTACGTCTCCGTGGGACATTTATATACATCAATAATGTAATGTAACCTAACATAACCCAACCTAACATCTCGGCGGTAAAATTTGACATCATTCCTGGCGTTTTGGCTTCTACGTCTCCGTTTGAACTTCATATACATCAATAACGTACTATAACCTAACCTAACACAACCTATCATCTCGGCGGTAATATTTGACATCATTCCTGGCGAGTTGGCCTCTACGTCTCCGTTTGACCTTCATATACATCAATAACGTAATATAACCTAACCTTACCCAACCTATCATCTCGGCAGTAATATTTGACCACATTCCTGGCGAGTTGGCCTTTACGTATCCGTGGGACCTTTATATACACAAATAACATAATGTAAGCTAGCCTAACCCAATCTAACATCTCGGCGGTAATATTTGACCACATTCCTGGCTTGTTGGCCTCTGCGTCTCCGTAGAACCTTTATATACTTCAATAACGTAATATAACCTAACCTAACCTAACCTATCATCTCGGCGGTAATATTTGACCACATTCCTGGCTTGTTGGCCTCCACGTCTCCGTGGGACCTTTATATACATAAATAACATAATATAAGCTAGCCTAACCCAATCTAACATCTCGGCGGTAATATTTGACCACATTCCTGGCTTGTTGGCCTCTACGTCTCCGTAGGACCTTTATATAATTCAATAACGCAATATAACCTAACCTAACCCAACCTAATATCTCGGCGGTAATATTTGACCACATTCCTGGCTTGTTGGCCTCTACGTCTCCGTGGGACCTTTATATACATCAATACCGTAACATAACCTAACCTAACCCTAACTAACATCTCGGCGGTAATATTTGTCCACATTCCTGGCTTGTTGGCCTTTACCTCTACGTGGGACCTTTATATACATCAATAACGTAATATAACCTATCCTTACCCAACCTATCACCTCGACGGTAATATTTGACAACATTCCGGGCGATTTGGCCTCTACGTCTCCGTGGGACCTTTATATACATCTATAACGTAATATAACCTAACCTAACCCAACCTAACATCTCGGCGGTACTATTTGACAACATACCTGCCGAGTTGGCCTCTACGTCTCCGTGGGACATTTATATACATCAATAACGTAATATAACCTAACCTAACTCAACCTAACATTTCGGCGGTAATATTTGACAACATACCTGCCGAGTTGGTCTCTACGTCTCCGTTTGACCTTCATATACATCAATAACGTAATATAACGTAACCTAACCCAACCTATCATCTCGGCGGTAATATTTGACAACATTCCTGGCGAGTTGGCCTTTACGTCTCCGTGGGACCTTTCTATACATCAATAACGTAATATAACCTAACCTATCGCAACCTAACATCTCGGCGGTAATATTCGACAGCATTCCTGGCGAGTTGGCCTCTACGTCCCCGTTTGACCTTCATATACATCAATAACTTTATATAACCTAACCTAACCCAACCTATCACCTCGGCGGTAATATTTGACAACATTCCGGGCAATTTGGCCTCTACGTCTCCGTGGGACCTTTATATACATCAATAACGTGATATAACCTAACATAACCCAACCTAACATCTCGGCGGTAATATTTGACATCATTCCTGGCGTGTTGGCCTCTACGTCTCCGTTTGAGCTTCATATACATCAATAACGTAATAAAACCTAACCTAACACAACCTATCATCTCGGCGGTAATATTTGACATCATTCCTGGCGAGTTGGCCTCTACGTCTCCGTTTGACCTTCATATACATCAATAACGTAATATAACCTAACCTTACCCAACCTATCATATCGGCGGTAATATTTGACCACATTCCTGGCTTGTTGGCCTCCACGTCTCCGTGGGACCTTTATATACATAAATAACATAATATAAGCTAGCCTAACCCAATCTAACTTCTCGGCGGTAATATTTGACCACATTCCTGGCTTGTTGGCCTCTACGTCTCCGTAGGACCTTTATATAATTCAATAAAGTAATATAACCTAGCCTAACCCAATCTAACATTTCGGCGGTAATATTTGACCACATTCCTGTCTTGTTGGCCTCTACGTCTCCGTGGGACATTTATATACATCAATAATGTAATGTAACCTAACATAACCCAACCTAACATCTCGGCGGTAATATTTGACAACATACCTGCCGAGTTGGTCTCTACGTCTCCGTTTGACCTTCATATACATCAATAACGTAATATAACGTAACCTAACCCAACCTATCATCTCGGCGGTAATATTTGACAACATTCCTGGCGAGTTGGCCTTTACGTCTCCGTGGGACCTTTCTATACATCAATAACGTAATATAACCTAACCTATCGCAACCTAACATCTCGGCGGTAATATTCGACAGCATTCCTGGCGAGTTGGCCTCTACGTCCCCGTTTGACCTTCATATACATCAATAACTTTATATAACCTAACCTAACCCAACCTATCACCTCGGCGGTAATATTTGACAACATTCCGGGCAATTTGGCCTCTACGTCTCCGTGGGACCTTTATATACATCAATAACGTGATATAACCTAACATAACCCAACCTAACATCTCGGCGGTAATATTTGACATCATTCCTGGCGTGTTGGCCTCTACGTCTCCGTTTGAGCTTCATATACATCAATAACGTAATAAAACCTAACCTAACACAACCTATCATCTCGGCGGTAATATTTGACATCATTCCTGGCGAGTTGGCCTCTACGTCTCCGTTTGACCTTCATATACATCAATAACGTAATATAACCTAACCTTACCCACCCTATCATATCGGCGGTAATATTTGACCACATTCCTGGCTTGTTGGCCTCCACGTCTCCGTGGGACCTTTATATACATAAATAACATAATATAAGCTAGCCTAACCCAATCTAACTTCTCGGCGGTAATATTTGACCACATTCCTGGCTTGTTGGCCTCTACGTCTCCGTAGGACCTTTATATAATTCAATAAAGTAATATAACCTAGCCTAACCCAATCTAACATTTCGGCGGTAATATTTGACCACATTCCTGTCTTGTTGGCCTCTACGTCTCCGTGGGACATTTATATACATCAATAATGTAATGTAACCTAACATAACCCAACCTAACATCTCGGCGGTAATATTTGACATCATTCCTGGCGTTTTGGCTTCTACGTCTCCGTTTGAACTTCATATACATCAATAACGTAATAGAACCTAACCTAACCCAACCTAACATCTCGCCGGTAATATTTGACAACATACCTGCCGAGTTGGCCTCTACGTCTCCGTGGGACATTTATATACATCAATAACGTAATATAACCTAACCTAACCCAACCTATCATCTCGGCGGTAATATTTGACAACATTCCGGGCAATTTGGCCTCTACGTCTCCGTGGGACCTTCATATACATCAATCACATAATATAAGCTAGCCTGACCCAATCTAACATCTCGGCGGTAATATTTGACAACATACCTGGCGAGTTGGCCTCTACGTCTCCGTGGGATGTTTATATACATCAATAACGCAATACAACCTCACCTAACCCAACCTAACATCTCGGCGGTAATGTTTGACCACATTCCTGGCTTGTTGGACTCTACGTCTCCGTGTGACCTTTATATACATAAATAACATAATATAAGCTAGCCTAACCCAATCTAACATCTCGGCGGTAATAATTGACCACATTCCTAGCTTGTTGGCCTCTACGTCTCCGTAGGACCTTTATATAATTCAATAACGTAATATAACCTAGCCTAACCCAACCTATCATCTCGGCGGTAATATTTGACATCATTCCTGGCGAGTTGGCCTCTACGTCTCCGTTTGACCTTCATATACATCAATAACGTAATATAACGTAACCTAACCTAACCTATCATCTCGGCGGTAATATTTGACCACATTCCTGGCTTGTTGGCCTCCACGTCTCCGTGGGACCTTTATATACATAAATAACATAATATAAGCTAGCCTAACCCAATCTAACATCTCGGCGGTAATATTTGACCACATTCCTGGCTTGTTGGCCTCTACGTCTCCGTAGGACCTTTATATAATTCAATAAAGTAATATAACCTAGCCTAACCCAATCTAACTTTTGGGCGGTAATATTTGACCACATTCCTGTCTTGTTGGCCTCTACGTCTCCGTGGGACATTTATATACATCAATAATGTAATGTAACCTAACCTAACCCAACCTAACATCTCGGCGGTAATATTTGACATCATTCCTGGCGAGTTGGCCTCTACGTCTCCGTTTAACCTTCATATACATCAATAATGTAATATAACCTAACCTAACCCAAACTAACATCTCGGCGGTAATATTTGAAACATATCTGGCGAGTTGGCCTCTACGTCTCCGCGGGACCTTTATAAACATAAATAACATAATATAACCTAACCTAACCCAACCTAACATCTCGGCGGTAATATTTGACCACTATCCTGTCTTGTTGGCCTCTACATCTCCGTGGGACCTTTATAAACATAAATAACATAATATAACCTAACCTAACCCAACCTAACATCTCGGCGGTAATATTTGACCACTATCCTGTCTTGTTGGCCTCTACATCTCCGTGGGACCATTATATACATCTATAACGTAATATAACCTAACCTAACCCAAACTAACATCTCGGCGGTACTATTTGACAACATACCTGGCGAGTTGGCGTCTACGTCTCCGTGGGACCTTCATATACATCAATAACATAATATAACCTAACCTAACCCATCCTAACATCTCGGCGATAATGTTTGACATCATTCCTGGCGAGTTGGCTTCTCCGTCTCCGTGGGACTTTTATATACATCAATCACGTAATATAACCTAACCTAACCCAACCTAACATCTCGGCGGTAATATTTGACAACATACCTGCCGAGTTGGCCTCTACGTCTCCGTGGGACATTTATATACATCAATAACGTAATATAACCTAACCTAACCCAACCTAACATCTCGGCGGTAATATTTGACAACATACCTGCCGAGTTGGCCTCTACGTCTCCGTTTGACCTTCATATACATCAATAACGTAATATAACGTAACCTAACCCAACCTATCATCTCGGCGGTAATATTTGACAACATTCCTGGCGAGTTGGCCTTTACGTCTCCGTGGGACCTTTCTATACATCAATAACCTAATATAACCTAACCTATCGCAACCTAACATCTCGGCGGTAATATTCGACAACATTCCTGGCGAGTTGGCCTCTACGTCCCCGTTTGACCTTCATATACATCAATAACTTTATATAACCTAACCTAACCCAACCTATCACCTCGGCGGTAATATTTGACAACATTCCGGGCGATTTGGCCTCTACGTCTCCGTGGGACCTTTATATACATCAATAACGTAATATAACATAACCTAACCCAATCTAACATCTCGACGGTAATATTTGACAACATTCCTATCGAGTTGGCCTCTAGGTCTCCGTTTGACCTTCATATACATCAATAACGTAGCATAACCTAACGTAACCCAACCTATCATCTCGACGGTAGTATTTGACAACATTCCTGGCGAGTTGGCCTCTACGTCTCCATGTAACCTTCGTATACATCAATAACATAATATAAGCTAACCTAACCCAACCTAGCATCTCGGCGGTAATATTTGCCATCATTCCTGGCGAGTTGGCGTCTACGTCTCCGTGTAACCCTGGTATACAACAATAACGTAATACAACGTAACTTAACCCAACCTATCATCTCGGCGGTAATATTTGACAACATTCCTGGCGAGTTGGCCTCTACGTCTCCATGTAACCTTCGTATACATCAATAACATAATATAAGCTAGCCTAACCCACCCTAACATCTCGGCGGTAATATTTGACCACATTCCTGGCTTGTTGGCCTCTATGTCTCCGTGGGACCTTTATATACATCAATAACGTAATATAACCTAACCTAACCCAACCTAACATCTCGGCGGTAATATTTGACATCATTCCTGGCGAGTTGGACTCTACGTCTCCCTTTGACCATCATATACATCAATAACGTAATATAACGTAACCTAACCCAACCTATCATCGCGGCGGTAATATTTGACCACATTCATGTCTTGTTGGCCTCTACGTCTCCGTGGGACCTTTATATACTTCAATAACGTAATATAACCTAACCTAACCCAACCTATCATCTCGGCGGTAATATTTGACAAAATTCCTGGCGAGTTGGCTTCTCCGTTTCCGTGGGACCTTTATATACATCAATAACGTAATATAACCTAACGTAAACCAACCTATCATCTCGGCGGTAGTATTTGACAACATACCTGGCGAGTTGGCGTCTACGTCTCCGTGGGACCTTCATATACATCAATAACATAATATAACCTAACCTAACCCATCCTAACATCTCGGCGATAATGTTTGACATCATTCCTGGCGAGTTGGCTTCTCCGTCTCCGTGGGACTTTTATATACATCAATCACGTAATATAACCTAACCTAACCCAACCTAACATCTCGGCGGTAATATTTGACAACATACCTGCCGAGTTGGCCTCTACGTCTCCGTGGGACATTTATATACATCAATAACGTAATATAACCTAACCTAACCCAACCTAACATCTCGGCGGTAATATTTGACAACATACCTGCCGAGTTGGCCTCTACGTCTCCGTTTGACCTTCATATACATCAATAACGTAATATAACGTAACCTAACCCAACCTATCATCTCGGCGGTAATATTTGACAACATTCCTGGCGAGTTGGCCTTTACGTCTCCGTGGGACCTTTCTATACATCAATAACCTAATATAACCTAACCTATCGCAACCTAACATCTCGGCGGTAATATTCGACAACATTCCTGGCGAGTTGGCCTCTACGTCCCCGTTTGACCTTCATATACATCAATAACTTTATATAACCTAACCTAACCCAACCTATCACCTCGGCGGTAATATTTGACAACATTCCGGGCGATTTGGCCTCTACGTCTCCGTGGGACCTTTATATACATCAATAACGTAATATAACATAACCTAACCCAATCTAACATCTCGACGGTAATATTTGACAACATTCCTATCGAGTTGGCCTCTAGGTCTCCGTTTGACCTTCATATACATCAATAACGTAGCATAACCTAACGTAACCCAACCTATCATCTCGACGGTAGTATTTGACAACATTCCTGGCGAGTTGGCCTCTACGTCTCCATGTAACCTTCGTATACATCAATAACATAATATAAGCTAACCTAACCCAACCTAGCATCTCGGCGGTAATATTTGCCATCATTCCTGGCGAGTTGGCGTCTACGTCTCCGTGTAACCCTGGTATACAACAATAACGTAATACAACGTAACTTAACCCAACCTATCATCTCGGCGGTAATATTTGACAACATTCCTGGCGAGTTGGCCTCTACGTCTCCATGTAACCTTCGTATACATCAATAACATAATATAAGCTAGCCTAACCCACCCTAACATCTCGGCGGTAATATTTGACCACATTCCTGGCTTGTTGGCCTCTATGTCTCCGTGGGACCTTTATATACATCAATAACGTAATATAACCTAACCTAACCCAACCTAACATCTCGGCGGTAATATTTGACATCATTCCTGGCGAGTTGGACTCTACGTCTCCCTTTGACCATCATATACATCAATAACGTAATATAACGTAACCTAACCCAACCTATCATCGCGGCGGTAATATTTGACCACATTCATGTCTTGTTGGCCTCTACGTCTCCGTGGGACCTTTATATACTTCAATAACGTAATATAACCTAACCTAACCCAACCTATCATCTCGGCGGTAATATTTGACAAAATTCCTGGCGAGTTGGCTTCTCCGTTTCCGTGGGACCTTTATATACATCAATAACGTAATATAACCTAACGTAAACCAACCTATCATCTCGGCGGTAGTATTTGACAACATTCCTGGCGAGTTGGCCTCTACGTCTCCGTGGGACCTTTATATACATCAATAACGTAATAGAACCTAACCTAACCCAACCTAACATCTCGGCGGTAATATTTGACAACATTCCTATCGAGTTGGCCTCTACGTCTCTGTGCGACCTTTATATACATCTATAACGTAATATAACCTAACCTAAACCAACCTAACATCTCGGCGATAATATTTGACCACGTTCCTGGCTTGTTGGCCTCTACGTCTCCGTGGGACCTTTATATACATCAATAACGTAATATAACCTAACCTAACCCAACTTAAATCTCGGCGGTAATATTTGACATCATTCCTGGCGAGTTGGCATCTACGTCTCCGTTTGACCATCATATACATCAATAACGTAATATAACGTAACCTAACCCAACCTATCATCTCGGCGGTAGTATTTGGCAACATTCCTGGCGAGTTGGCCTCTACGTCTCCGTGGGACCTTTATATACACATATAACATAATGTAAGCTAGCCTAGCCCAATCTAACATCTCGGCGGTAATATTTAACCACATTCCTGGCTTGTTGGCCTCTGCGTCTCCGTAGAACCTTTATATACATCAATAACGTAATATAACCTAACCTAACCCAACCTAACATCTCGGCGGTAATATTTGACATCATTCCTGGCGAGTTGGCCTCTACGTCTCCGTTTGACCATCATATACATCAATAACGTAATATAACGTAACCTAACCCAACCTATCATCGCGGCGGTAATATTTGACAAAATTCCTGGCGAGTTGGCCTCTACGTCTTCGTGGGACCTTTATATACATCTATAACGTAATATAACCTAACCTAAACCAACCTAACATCTCGGCGATAATATTTGAACACATTCCTGGCTTGTTGGCCTCTACGTCTCCGTGGGATATTTATATACATCAATAAAATAATATAACATAAGCTAACCCAAACTAACATCTCGGCGGTAATATTGACCACTTTCCTGGCTTGTTGGACACTACGTCACCGTGGGACCTTCATATAGATCTATAACGTTATATAACCTAACCTAACCCAACCTAACATCTCGGCGGTATTATTTGAAAACATTCCTGGCGAGTTGGCATCTACGTCTACGTGGGACTTTTATATACATCAATAACGTAGTATAACCTAACCTATCCCAACCTAGCATCTCGGCGGTAATATTTGCCATCATTCCTGGCGAGTTGGCCTCTACGTCTCCGTGTAACCCTGGTATACAACAATAACGTAATATAACGTAACTTAACCCAACCTATCATCTCGGCGGTAATATTTGACAACATTCCTGGCGAGTTGGCCTCTACGTCTTCGTGGGACCTTTATATACATCAATAACGTAATATAACATAACCTAACCCAATCTAACATCTCGACGGTAATATTTGACAACATTCCTATCGAGTTGGCCTCTAGGTCTCCGTTTGACCTTCATATACATCAATAACGTAGCATAACCTAACGTAACCCAACCTATCATCTCGACGGTAGTATTTGACAACATTCCTGGCGAGTTGGCCTCTACGTCTCCATGTAACCTTCGTATACATCAATAACATAATATAAGCTAACCTAACCCAACCTAGCATCTCGGCGGTAATATTTGCCATCATTCCTGGCGAGTTGGCGTCTACGTCTCCGTGTAACCCTGGTATACAACAATAACGTAATACAACGTAACTTAACCCAACCTATCATCTCGGCGGTAATATTTGACAACATTCCTGGCGAGTTGGCCTCTACGTCTCCATGTAACCTTCGTATACATCAATAACATAATATAAGCTAGCCTAACCCACCCTAACATCTCGGCGGTAATATTTGACCACATTCCTGGCTTGTTGGCCTCTATGTCTCCGTGGGACCTTTATATACATCAATAACGTAATATAACCTAACCTAACCCAACCTAACATCTCGGCGGTAATATTTGACATCATTCCTGGCGAGTTGGACTCTACGTCTCCCTTTGACCATCATATACATCAATAACGTAATATAACGTAACCTAACCCAACCTATCATCGCGGCGGTAATATTTGACCACATTCATGTCTTGTTGGCCTCTACGTCTCCGTGGGACCTTTATATACATCAATAACGTAATAGAACCTAACCTAACCCAACCTAACATCTCGGCGGTAATATTTGACAACATTCCTATCGAGTTGGCCTCTACGTCTCTGTGCGACCTTTATATACATCTATAACGTAATATAACCTAACCTAAACCAACCTAACATCTCGGCGATAATATTTGACCACGTTCCTGGCTTGTTGGCCTCTACGTCTCCGTGGGACCTTTATATACATCAATAACGTAATATAACCTAACCTAACCCAACTTAAATCTCGGCGGTAATATTTGACATCATTCCTGGCGAGTTGGCATCTACGTCTCCGTTTGACCATCATATACATCAATAACGTAATATAACGTAACCTAACCCAACCTATCATTTCGGCGGTAGTATTTGACAACATTCCTGGCGAGTTGGCCTCTACGTCTCCGTGGGACCTTTATATACATCAATAACGTAATATAACCTAACCTAACCCAACTTAAATCTCGGCGGTAATATTTGACATCATTCCTGGCGAGTTGGCATCTACGTCTCCGTGGGAGCTTTACATACATCAATAACGTAATATAACCTAACCTAACCCAACCTAACATCTCGGCGGTAATATTTGACCACATTCCTGTCTTGTTGGCCTCTACGTCTCCGTGGGACCTTTATATACTTCAATAACGTAATATAACCTAACCTAACCCAACCTAACATCTCGGCGGTAATATTTGACAACATACCTGGCGAGTTGGACTCTGCGTCTCCGCAGGACCTTCATATACATCAATAACGCAATATAACGTAACCTAACCCAACCTATCATCTCGACGGTAATATTTGACAACATTCCTGGCGAGTTGGCCTCTACGTCCCCGTGGGACCTTTATATTCATCAATAACGTAATATAATCTTACGTAACCCAACCTAACATCTCGCCGGTAATATTTGACAACATTCCTATCGAGTTGGCCTCTAGGTCTCCGTTTGACCTTCATATACATCAATAACGTAATATAACCTAACGTAACCCAACCTATCATCTCGGCGGTAGTATTTGAAAACATTCCTGGCGAGTTGGCCTGTACGTCTCCGTGGGACCTTTATATACATCAATAACATAATATAAGCTGGCCTAACCCAATCTAACATCTCGGCGGTAATATTTGACCACATTCCTGGCGAGTTGGCCTCTACGTCTTCGTGGGACCTTTATATACATCAATAACGTAATATAACATAACCTAACCCAATCTAACATCTCGACGTAATATTTGACAACATTCCTATCGAGTTGGCCTCTAGGTCTCCGTTTGACCTTCATATACATCAATAACGTAGCATAACCTAACGTAACCCAACCTATCATCTCGACGGTGGTATTTGACAACATTCCTGGCGAGTTGGCCTCTACGTCTCCATGTAACCTTCGTATACATCAATAACATAATATAAGCTAGCCTAACCCAACCTAACATCTCGGCGGTAATATTTGACCACATTCCTGGCTTGTTGGCCTCTATGTCTCCGTGGGAACTTTATATACATCAATAACGTAATATAACCTAACCTAACCCAACCTAACATCTCGGCGGTAATACTTGACCACATTCCTGGCTTGTTGGCCTCTATGTCTCCGTGGGAACTTTATATACATCAATAACGTAATATAACCTAACCTAACCCAACCTAACATCTCGACGGTAATATTTGACAACATTCCTGGCGAGTTGGCCTCTACGTCTCCGTGGGAGCTTTATATACATCAATATCGTAATATAACCTAACCTAACCCAACCTAACATCTCGGCGGTAATATTTGACCACATTCCTGTCTTGTTGGCCTCTACGTCTCCGTGGGAACTTTATATACATCAATAACGTAATATAACCTAACCTAACCCAACCGAAAATCTCGGCGGTAATATTTGACATCATTCCTGGCGAATTGGCCTCTACGTCTCCGTGGGAGCTTTATATACATCAATATCGTAATATAACCTAACCTAAACCAACCTAACATCTCGGCGATAATATTTGAACACATTCCTGGCTTGTTGGCCTCTACGTCTCCGTGGGACCTTTATATACTTCAATAACGTAATATAACCTAACCTAACCCAACCTAACATCTCGGCGGTAATATTTGACAACATACCTGGCGAGTTGGACTCTGCGTCTCCGCAGGACCTTCATATACATCAATAACGCAATATAACGTAACCTAACCCAACCTATCATCTCGACGGTAATATTTGACAACATTCCTGGCGAGTTGGCCTCTACGTCTCCGTAGGACATTTATATACATCAATAACGTAATATAACCTAACCTAACCCAACCTAACATCTCGGCGGTAATATTTGACCACATTCCTGTCTTGTTGGCCTCTACGTCCCCGTGGGACCTTTATATACATCAATAACGAAATATAACCTAACCTAACCCAACCTATCATCTCGGCGGTAATATTTGACAAAATTCCTGGCGAGTTGGCTTCTCCGTTTCCATGGGACCTTTATATACATCAATACCGTAATATAACCTAACCTAACCCAACTTAAATCTCGGCGGTAATATTTGACATCATTCCTGGCGAGTTGGCCTCTATGTCTCCGTGGGACCTTTATATACATCAATAACGCAATATAACCTAACCTAACGCAACCTAACATCTCGGCGGTAATATTTGACATCATTCCTGGCGAGTTGGCCTCTACGTTTCCGTGTAACATTCGTATACATCAATAACATAATATAAGCTGGCCTAACCCAATCTAACATATCGGCGGTAATATTTGACCACATTCCTAGCTTGTTGGCCTCTACGTCTCCGTGGGATCTTTATATACACCAAGAACGTAATATAACATAACCTAACCCAACCTATCTTCTCGGCGGTAATATTTGACAATATTCCTGGCGAGTTGGCTTCTCCGTCTCCGTGGGACCTTTATATACATCAATAACGTAATATAACCTAACCTAACCCAACCTAACTTCTCGGCTGTAATAATTGAAAACATACCCGGCGAGTTGGCCTCTACGTCTCCGTAGGACATTTATATACATCAATAACGTAATATAACCTAACCTAACCCAACCTAACATCTCGGCGGTATTATTTGACCACATTCCTGTCTTGTTGGCCTCTACGTCCCCGTGGGACCTTTATATACATCAATAACGTAATATAACCTAACCTAACCCAACCTAACATCTCGGCGGTACTATTTGACAACATTCCTGGCGAGTTGGACTCTACGTCTCCGTGGGACCTTCAAATACATCACTAACATAATATAACCTAACCTAACCCAACCTAACATCTCGGCGATAATATTTGACATCATTCCTGGCGAGTTGGCTTCTCCGTCTCCGTGGGACTTTTATATACATCAATCACGTAATATAACCAAACCTAACCCAACCTAACATCTCGGCGGTATTATTTGACAACATACCTGCCGAGTTGGCCTCTACGTCTCCGTGGGACATTTATATACATCGATAACGTAATATAACCTAACCTAACCCAACCTAACATCTCGGCGGTAATATTTGACAACATGCCTGGCGATTTGGCTTCTCAGTCACCGTGGGACATTTATATACATCAATAACGTAATATAACCTAACCTAACCCAACCTAACATCTCGGCGGTATTATTTGACATCATTCCTAGCTTGTTGGCCTCTACGTCTCCGTAGGACCTTTATATAATTCAATAACGTAATATAACCTAGCCTAACCCAATCTAACTTCTCGGCGGTAATATTTGACATCATTCCTGGCGTGTTGGCCTCTACGTCTCCGTTTGACCTTCATATACATCAATAACGTAATAGAACCTAACCTAACCCAACCTATCATCTCGGCGGTAATATTTGACATCATTCCTGGCGAGTTGGCCTCTACGTCTCCGTTTGACCTTCATATACATCAATAACGTAATATAACCTAACCTTAACCAACCTAACATCTCGGCGGTAATATTTGACCACATTCCTGGCGAGTTGGCCTCTGCGTCTCCGTAGAACCTTTATATACTTCAAAAACGTAATATAACCTAACCTAATCCAATCTAACATCTCGGCGGTAATATTTGACCACATTCCTGTCTTGTTGGCCTCTACGTCTCCGTGGGACATTTATATACATCAATAACGTAATATAACCTAACCTAACCCAACCTAACATGTCGGCGATAATATTTGACAACATTCCTGGCCAGTTGGCTTCTCCTTCTCCGTGGGACTGTTATATACACCAATCACGTAATATAACCTAACCTAACCCAAACTAACATCTCGGCGGTAATATTTGACAACATTCCTGGCGAGTTGGCCTCTACGTCTCCGTTTGACCTTCATATACATCAATAACTTAATATAACCTAACCTAACCCAAACTAACATCTCGGCGGTAATATTTGAAACATATCTGGCGAGTTGGCCTCTACGTCTCCGTGGGACCTTTATATACATAAATAATATAATATAACCTAACCTATCCCAACCTAACATCTCGGCGGTAATATTTGACCACTATCCTGTCTTGTTGGCCTCTACATCTCCGTGGGACCTTTATATACATCTATAACGTAATATAACCTAACCTAACCCAACTTAACATCTCGGCGGTACTATTTGACAACATTCCTGGCGAGTTGGACTCTACGTCTCCGTGGGACCTTCAAATACATCACTAACATAATATAACCTAACCTAACCCAACCTATCATCTCGGCGATAATATTTGACATCATTCCTGGCGAGTTGGCTTCTCCGTCTCCGTGGGACTTTTATATACATCAATCACGTAATATAACCAAACCTAACCCAACCTAACATCTCGGCGGTAATATTTGACAACATACCTGCCGAGTTGGCCTCTACGTCTCCGTGGGACATTTATATACATCGATAACGTAATATAACCTAACCTAACCCAACCTAACATCTCGGCGGTAATATTTGACAACATGCCTGGCGATTTGGCTTCTCAGTCACCGTGGGACATTTATATACATCAATAACGTAATATAACCTAACCTAACCCAACCTAACATCTCGGCGGTAATATTTGACATCATTCCTAGCTTGTTGGCCTCTACGTCTCCGTAGGACCTTTATATAATTCAATAACGTAATATAACCTAGCCTAACCCAATCTAACTTCTCGGCGGTAATATTTGACCACATTCCTGTCTTGTTGGCCTCTACGTCTCCGTGGGACATTTATATACATCAATAACGTAATATAACCTAACCTAACCCAACCTAACATCTCGGCGATAATATTTTACAACATTCCTGGCGATTTGGCTTCTCCTTCTCCGTGGGACTTTTATATACATCAATCACGTAATATAACCTAACCTAACCCAACCTAACATCTCGGCGGTAATATTTGACAACATACCTGCCGAGTTGTCCTCTACGTCTCCGTTTGACATTCATATACATCAATAACGTAATATAACGTAACCTAACCCAACCTATCATCTCGGCGGTAATATTTGACCACTATCCTGTCTTGTTGGCCTCTACATCTCCGTGGGACCTTTATATACATCTATAACGTAATATAACCTAACCTAACCCAACCTAACATCTCGGCGGTAATATTTGACCACATTCCTGTCTTGTTGGCCTCTACGTCTCCGTGGGACATTTATATACATCAATAACGTAATGTAACCTAACCTAACCCAACCTAACCTAAGCCAACCTAACATCTCGGCGGTAATATTTGACATCATTCCTGGCGAGTTGGCCTCTACGTCTCCGTTTGACCTTCATATACATCAATAATGTAATATAACCTAACCTAACCCAAACTAACATCTCGGCGGTAATATTTGACAACATTCCTGGCGAGTTGGCCTTTACGTCTCCGTGGGACCTTTATATACATCAATAACGTAATATAACCCAACCTAACCCAACCTAACATCTCGGCTGTAATATTTGAAACATATCTGGCGAGTTGGTTTCTACGTCTCCGTGGGAACTTTATATACATCTATAACGTAATATAACCTAACATAACCCAACCTAACATCTCGGCGGTAATATTTGACATCATTCCTGGCGTGTTGGCCTCTACGTCTCCGTTTGTCCTTCATATACATCAATAACGTAATAGAACCTAACCTAACCCAACCTATCATCTCGGCGGTAATATTTGACATCATTTCTGGCGAGTTGGCCTCTACGTCTCCGTTTGACCTTCATATACATCAATAACGTAATATAACCTAACCTTACCCAACCTAACATCTCGGCGGTAATATTTGACCACATTCCTGGCGAGTTTGCCTCTACGTCTCCGTGACATCTTTATAGACATCAATAACGTAATATAAAATAACCTAACCCAACCTATCTTCTCGGCGGTAATATTTGACAACATTCCTGGCGAGTTGGCTTCTCCGTTTCCGTGGACCCATTATATACATCAATAACGTAATATAACCTAACCTATCCCAACCTAACATCTCGGCGGTAATATTTGACCACATTCCTGGCTTGTTGGCCTCTACGTCTCCGTGGGACCTTTATATACATCAATAACGTAACATAACCTAACCTAACCCAAACTAACATCTCGGCGGTAATATTTGTCCACATTCCTGGCTTGTTGGCCTCTACCTCTACGTGGGACCTTTATATACATCAATAACGTAATATAACCTAACATAACCCAACCTAACATCTCGGCGGTAATATTTGACCACATTCCTGGCTTGTTGGCCTCTACGTCTCCGTAGGACCTTTATATACATCAATAACGTAATATAACCCAACCTAACCCAACCTAACATCTCGGCGGTAATATTTGAAACATATCTGGCGAGTTGGTCTCTACGTCTCCGTGGGAACTTTATATACATCTATAACGTAATATAACCTAACATAACCCAACCTAACATCTCGGCGGTAATATTTGACATCATTCCTGGCGTGTTGGCATCTACGTCTCCGTTTGTCCTTCATATACATCAATAACGTAATAGAACCTAACCTAACCCAACCTATCATCTCGGCGGTAATATTTGACATCATTTCTGGCGAGTTGGCCTCTACGTCTCCGTTTGACCTTCATATACATCAATAACGTAATATAACCTAACCTTACCCAACCTAACATCTCGGCGGTAATATTTGACCACATTCCTGGCTTGTTGGCCTCTACGTCTCCGCAGGACCTTTATATACATCAATAACGTAATATAACCCAACCTAACCCAACCTATCTTCTCGGCGGTAATATTTGACAACATTCCTGGCGAGTTGGCTTCTCCGTTTCCGTGGACCCATTATATACATCAATAACGTAATATAACCTAACCTATCCCAACCTAACATCTCGGCGGTAATATTTGACCACATTCCTGGCTTGTTGGCCTCTACGTCTCCGTGGGACCTTTATATACATCAATAACGTAACATAACCTAACCTAACCCAAACTAACATCTCGGCGGTAATATTTGTCCACATTCCTGGCTTGTTGGCCTCTACCTCTACGTGGGACCTTTATATACATCAATAACGTAATATAACCTCTCCTTATCCAACCTATCACCTCGACGGTAATATTTGACAACATTCCGGGCGATTTGGCCTCTACGTCTCCGTGGGACCTTTATATACATCTATAACGTAATATAACCTAACCTAACCCAACCTAACATCTCGGCGGTACTATTTGACATCATTCCTGGCGAGTTGGCCTCTACGTCTCCGTTTGACCTTCATATACATCAATAACGTAATATAACCTAACCTAACCTAACCTATCATCTCCGCGGTAATATTTGACCACATTCCTGGCTTGTTGGCCTCCACGTCTCCGTGGGACCTTTATATACATAAATAACATAATATAAGCTAGCCTAACCCAATCTAACATCTCGGCGGTAATATTTGACCACATTCCTGGCTTGTTGGCCTCTACGTCTCCGTAGGACCTTTATATAATTCAATAACGTAATATAACCTAACCTAACCCAACCTAACATCTTGGCGGTAATATTTGACCACATTCCTGGCTTGTTGGCCTCTACGTCTCCGTGGGACCTTTATATACATCTATAACGTAATATAACCTAACCTAACCCAACCTAACATGTCGGCGATAATATTTGACAACATTCCTGGCCAGTTGGCTTCTCCTTCTCCGTGGGACTTTTATATACACCAATCACGTAATATAACCTAACCTAACCCAAACTAACATCTCGGCGGTAATATTTGACAACATTCCTGGCGAGTTGGCCTCTACGTCTCCGTTTGACCTTCATATACATCAATAACTTAATATAACCTAACCTAACCCAAACTAACATCTCGGCGGTAATATTTGAAACATATCTGGCGAGTTAGCCTCTACGTCTCCGTGGGACCTTTATATACATAAATAACATAATATAACCTAACCTATCCCAACCTAACATCTCGGCGGTAATATTTGACCACTATCCTGTCTTGTTGGCCTCTACATCTCCGTGGGACCTTTATATACATCTATAACGTAATATAACCTAACCTAACCCAACCTAACATCTCGGCGGTACTATTTGACAACATTCCTGGCGAGTTGGCCTCTACGTCTCCGTTTGACCTTCATATACATCAATAACTTAATATAATCTAACCTAACCCAAACTAACATCTCGGCGGTAATATTTGACATCATTCCTGGCGAGTTGGCTTCTCCGTCTCCGTGGGACCTTTATATACATCAATCACGTAATATAACCAAACCTAACCCAACCTAACATCTCGGCGGTACTATTTGACAACATTCCTGGCGAGTTGGACTCTACGTCTCCGTGGGACATTTATATACATCGATAACGTAATATAACCTAACCTAACCCAACCTAACATCTCGGCGGTAATATTTGACAACATACCTGCCGAGTTGGCCTCTACGTCTCCGTGGGACATTTATATACATCGATAACGTAATATAACCTAACCTAACCCAACCTAACATCTCGGCGGTAATATTTGACAACATGCCTGGCGATTTGGCTTCTCAGTCACCGTGGGACATTTATATACATCAATAACGTAATATAACCTAACATAACCCAACCTAACATCTCGGCGATAATATTTTACAACATTCCTGGCGATTTGGCTTCTCCTTCTCCGTGGGACTTTTATATACATCAATCACGTAATATAACCTAACCTAACCCAACCTAACATCTCGGCGGTAATATTTGACAACATACCTGCCGAGTTGTCCTCTACGTCTCCGTTTGACATTCATATACATCAATAACGTAATATAACGTAACCTAACCCAACCTATCATCTCGGCGGTAATATTTGACCACTATCCTGTCTTGTTGGCCTCTACATCTCCGTGGGACCTTTATATACATCTATAACGTAATATAACCTAACCTAACCCAACCTAACATCTCGGCGGTAATATTTGACCACATTCCTGTCTTGTTGGCCTCTACGTCTCCGTGGGACATTTATATACATCAATAACGTAATGTAACCTAACCTAACCCAACCTAACCTAAGCCAACCTAACATCTCGGCGGTAATATTTGACATCATTCCTGGCGAGTTGGCCTCTACGTCTCCGTTTGACCTTCATATACATCAATAATGTAATATAACCTAACCTAACCCAAACTAACATCTCGGCGGTAATATTTGACCACATTCCTGGCTTGTTGGCCTCTACGTCTCCGTAGGACCTTTATATACATCAATAACGTAATATAACCCAACCTAACCCAACCTAACATCTCGGCGGTAATATTTGAAACATATCTGGCGAGTTGGTCTCTACGTCTCCGTGGGAACTTTATATACATCTATAACGTAATATAACCTAACATAACCCAACCTAACATCTCGGCGGTAATATTTGACATCATTCCTGGCGTGTTGGCCTCTACGTCTCCGTTTGTCCTTCATATACATCAATAACGTAATAGAACCTAACCTAACCCAACCTATCATCTCGGCGGTAATATTTGACATCATTTCTGGCGAGTTGGCCTCTACGTCTCCGTTTGACCTTCATATACATCAATAACGTAATATAACCTAACCTTACCCAACCTAACATCTCGGCGGTAATATTTGACCACATTCCTGGCTTGTTGGCCTCTACGTCTCCGCAGGACCTTTATATACATCAATAACGTAATATAACCCAACCTAACCCAACCTATCTTCTCGGCGGTAATATTTGACAACATTCCTGGCGAGTTGGCTTCTCCGTTTCCGTGGACCCATTATATACATCAATAACGTAATATAACCTAACCTATCCCAACCTAACATCTCGGCGGTAATATTTGACCACATTCCTGGCTTGTTGGCCTCTACGTCTCCGTGGGACCTTTATATACATCAATAACGTAACATAACCTAACCTAACCCAAACTAACATCTCGGCGGTAATATTTGTCCACATTCCTGGCTTGTTGGCCTCTACCTCTACGTGGGACCTTTATATACATCAATAACGTAATATAACCTCTCCTTATCCAACCTATCACCTCGACGGTAATATTTGACAACATTCCGGGCGATTTGGCCTCTACGTCTCCGTGGGACCTTTATATACATCTATAACGTAATATAACCTAACCTAACCCAACCTAACATCTCGGCGGTACTATTTGACATCATTCCTGGCGAGTTGGCCTCTACGTCTCCGTTTGACCTTCATATACATCAATAACGTAATATAACCTAACCTAACCTAACCTATCATCTCCGCGGTAATATTTGACCACATTCCTGGCTTGTTGGCCTCCACGTCTCCGTGGGACCTTTATATACATAAATAACATAATATAAGCTAGCCTAACCCAATCTAACATCTCGGCGGTATTATTTGACCACATTCCTGTCTTGTTGGCCTCTACGTCCCCGTGGGACCTTTATATACATCAATAACGTAATATAACCTAACCTAACCCAACCTAACATCTCGGCGGTACTATTTGACAACATTCCTGGCGAGTTGGACTCTACGTCTCCGTGGGACCTTCAAATACATCACTAACATAATATAACCTAACCTAACCCAACCTAACATCTCGGCGATAATATTTGACATCATTCCTGGCGAGTTGGCTTCTCCGTCTCCGTGGGACTTTTATATACATCAATCACGTAATATAACCAAACCTAACCCAACCTAACATCTCGGCGGTATTATTTGACAACATACCTGCCGAGTTGGCCTCTACGTCTCCGTGGGACATTTATATACATCGATAACGTAATATAACCTAACCTAACCCAACCTAACATCTCGGCGGTAATATTTGACAACATGCCTGGCGATTTGGCTTCTCAGTCACCGTGGGACATTTATATACATCAATAACGTAATATAACCTAACCTAACCCAACCTAACATCTCGGCGGTATTATTTGACATCATTCCTAGCTTGTTGGCCTCTACGTCTCCGTAGGACCTTTATATAATTCAATAACGTAATATAACCTAGCCTAACCCAATCTAACTTCTCGGCGGTAATATTTGACATCATTCCTGGCGTGTTGGCCTCTACGTCTCCGTTTGACCTTCATATACATCAATAACGTAATAGAACCTAACCTAACCCAACCTATCATCTCGGCGGTAATATTTGACATCATTCCTGGCGAGTTGGCCTCTACGTCTCCGTTTGACCTTCATATACATCAATAACGTAATATAACCTAACCTTAACCAACCTAACATCTCGGCGGTAATATTTGACCACATTCCTGGCGAGTTGGCCTCTGCGTCTCCGTAGAACCTTTATATACTTCAAAAACGTAATATAACCTAACCTAATCCAATCTAACATCTCGGCGGTAATATTTGACCACATTCCTGTCTTGTTGGCCTCTACGTCTCCGTGGGACATTTATATACATCAATAACGTAATATAACCTAACCTAACCCAACCTAACATGTCGGCGATAATATTTGACAACATTCCTGGCCAGTTGGCTTCTCCTTCTCCGTGGGACTTTTATATACACCAATCACGTAATATAACCTAACCTAACCCAAACTAACATCTCGGCGGTAATATTTGACAACATTCCTGGCGAGTTGGCCTCTACGTCTCCGTTTGACCTTCATATACATCAATAACTTAATATAACCTAACCTAACCCAAACTAACATCTCGGCGGTAATATTTGAAACATATCTGGCGAGTTGGCCTCTACGTCTCCGTGGGACCTTTATATACATAAATAATATAATATAACCTAACCTATCCCAACCTAACATCTCGGCGGTAATATTTGACCACTATCCTGTCTTGTTGGCCTCTACATCTCCGTGGGACCTTTATATACATCTATAACGTAATATAACCTAACCTAACCCAACTTAACATCTCGGCGGTACTATTTGACAACATTCCTGGCGAGTTGGACTCTACGTCTCCGTGGGACCTTCAAATACATCACTAACATAATATAACCTAACCTAACCCAACCTATCATCTCGGCGATAATATTTGACATCATTCCTGGCGAGTTGGCTTCTCCGTCTCCGTGGGACTTTTATATACATCAATCACGTAATATAACCAAACCTAACCCAACCTAACATCTCGGCGGTAATATTTGACAACATACCTGCCGAGTTGGCCTCTACGTCTCCGTGGGACATTTATATACATCGATAACGTAATATAACCTAACCTAACCCAACCTAACATCTCGGCGGTAATATTTGACAACATGCCTGGCGATTTGGCTTCTCAGTCACCGTGGGACATTTATATACATCAATAACGTAATATAACCTAACCTAACCCAACCTAACATCTCGGCGGTAATATTTGACATCATTCCTAGCTTGTTGGCCTCTACGTCTCCGTAGGACCTTTATATAATTCAATAACGTAATATAACCTAGCCTAACCCAATCTAACTTCTCGGCGGTAATATTTGACCACATTCCTGTCTTGTTGGCCTCTACGTCTCCGTGGGACATTTATATACATCAATAACGTAATATAACCTAACCTAACCCAACCTAACATCTCGGCGATAATATTTTACAACATTCCTGGCGATTTGGCTTCTCCTTCTCCGTGGGACTTTTATATACATCAATCACGTAATATAACCTAACCTAACCCAACCTAACATCTCGGCGGTAATATTTGACAACATACCTGCCGAGTTGTCCTCTACGTCTCCGTTTGACATTCATATACATCAATAACGTAATATAACGTAACCTAACCCAACCTATCATCTCGGCGGTAATATTTGACCACTATCCTGTCTTGTTGGCCTCTACATCTCCGTGGGACCTTTATATACATCTATAACGTAATATAACCTAACCTAACCCAACCTAACATCTCGGCGGTAATATTTGACCACATTCCTGTCTTGTTGGCCTCTACGTCTCCGTGGGACATTTATATACATCAATAACGTAATGTAACCTAACCTAACCCAACCTAACCTAAGCCAACCTAACATCTCGGCGGTAATATTTGACATCATTCCTGGCGAGTTGGCCTCTACGTCTCCGTTTGACCTTCATATACATCAATAATGTAATATAACCTAACCTAACCCAAACTAACATCTCGGCGGTAATATTTGACAACATTCCTGGCGAGTTGGCCTTTACGTCTCCGTGGGACCTTTATATACATCAATAACGTAATATAACCCAACCTAACCCAACCTAACATCTCGGCTGTAATATTTGAAACATATCTGGCGAGTTGGTTTCTACGTCTCCGTGGGAACTTTATATACATCTATAACGTAATATAACCTAACATAACCCAACCTAACATCTCGGCGGTAATATTTGACATCATTCCTGGCGTGTTGGCCTCTACGTCTCCGTTTGTCCTTCATATACATCAATAACGTAATAGAACCTAACCTAACCCAACCTATCATCTCGGCGGTAATATTTGACATCATTTCTGGCGAGTTGGCCTCTACGTCTCCGTTTGACCTTCATATACATCAATAACGTAATATAACCTAACCTTACCCAACCTAACATCTCGGCGGTAATATTTGACCACATTCCTGGCGAGTTTGCCTCTACGTCTCCGTGACATCTTTATAGACATCAATAACGTAATATAAAATAACCTAACCCAACCTATCTTCTCGGCGGTAATATTTGACAACATTCCTGGCGAGTTGGCTTCTCCGTTTCCGTGGACCCATTATATACATCAATAACGTAATATAACCTAACCTATCCCAACCTAACATCTCGGCGGTAATATTTGACCACATTCCTGGCTTGTTGGCCTCTACGTCTCCGTGGGACCTTTATATACATCAATAACGTAACATAACCTAACCAAACCCAAACTAACATCTCGGCGTTAATATTTGTCCACATTCCTGGCTTGTTGGCCTCTACCTCTACGTGGGACCTTTATATACATCAATAACGTAATATAACCTATCCTTATCCAACCTATCACCTCGACGGTAATATTTGACAACATTCCGGGCGATTTGGCCTCTACGTCTCCGTGGGACCTTTATATACATCTATAACGTAATATAACCTAACCTAACCCAACCTAACATCTCGGCGGTACTATTTGACATCATTCCTGGCGAGTTGGCCTCTACGTCTCCGTTTGACCTTCATATACATCAATAACGTAATATAACCTAACCTAACCTAACCTATCATCTCCGCGGTAATATTTGACCACATTCCTGGCTTGTTGGCCTCCACGTCTCCGTGGGACCTTTATATACATAAATAACATAATATAAGCTAGCCTAACCCAATCTAACATCTCGGCGGTAATATTTGACCACATTCCTGGCTTGTTGGCCTCTACGTCTCCGTAGGACCTTTATATAATTCAATAACGTAATATAACCTAACCTAACCCAACCTAACATCTCGGCGGTAATATTTGACCACATTCCTGGCTTGTTGGCCTCTACGTCTCCGTGGGACCTTTATATACATCAATAACGTAACATAACCTAACCTAACCCAAACTAACATCTCGGCGGTAATATTTGTCCACATTCCTGGCTTGTTGGCCTCTACCTCTACGTGGGACCTTTATATACATCAATAACGTAATATAACCTAACATAACCCAACCTAACATCTCGGCGGTAATATTTGACCACATTCCTGGCTTGTTGGCCTCTACTTCTCCGTAGGACCTTTATATAATTCAATAACGTAACATAACCTAACCTAACCCAAACTAACATCTCGGCGGTAATATTTGACCACATTCCTGGCTTGTTGGCCTCTACGTCTCCGTAGGACCTTTATATACATCAATAACGTAATATAACCCAACCTAACCCAACCTAACATCTCGGCGGTAATATTTGAAACATATCTGGCGAGTTGGTCTCTACGTCTCCGTGGGAACTTTATATACATCTATAACGTAATATAACCTAACATAACCCAACCTAACATCTCGGCGGTAATATTTGACATCATTCCTGGCGTGTTGGCATCTACGTCTCCGTTTGTCCTTCATATACATCAATAACGTAATAGAACCTAACCTAACCCAACCTATCATCTCGGCGGTAATATTTGACATCATTTCTGGCGAGTTGGCCTCTACGTCTCCGTTTGACCTTCATATACATCAATAACGTAATATAACCTAACCTTACCCAACCTAACATCTCGGCGGTAATATTTGACCACATTCCTGGCTTGTTGGCCTCTACGTCTCCGCAGGACCTTTATATACATCAATAACGTAATATAACCCAACCTAACCCAACCTATCTTCTCGGCGGTAATATTTGACAACATTCCTGGCGAGTTGGCTTCTCCGTTTCCGTGGACCCATTATATACATCAATAACGTAATATAACCTAACCTATCCCAACCTAACATCTCGGCGGTAATATTTGACCACATTCCTGGCTTGTTGGCCTCTACGTCTCCGTGGGACCTTTATATACATCAATAACGTAACATAACCTAACCTAACCCAAACTAACATCTCGGCGGTAATATTTGTCCACATTCCTGGCTTGTTGGCCTCTACCTCTACGTGGGACCTTTATATACATCAATAACGTAATATAACCTCTCCTTATCCAACCTATCACCTCGACGGTAATATTTGACAACATTCCGGGCGATTTGGCCTCTACGTCTCCGTGGGACCTTTATATACATCTATAACGTAATATAACCTAACCTAACCCAACCTAACATCTCGGCGGTACTATTTGACATCATTCCTGGCGAGTTGGCCTCTACGTCTCCGTTTGACCTTCATATACATCAATAACGTAATATAACCTAACCTAACCTAACCTATCATCTCCGCGGTAATATTTGACCACATTCCTGGCTTGTTGGCCTCCACGTCTCCGTGGGACCTTTATATACATAAATAACATAATATAAGCTAGCCTAACCCAATCTAACATCTCGGCGGTAATATTTGACCACATTCCTGGCTTGTTGGCCTCTACGTCTCCGTAGGACCTTTATATAATTCAATAACGTAATATAACTTAACCTAACCCAACCTAACATCTTGGCGGTAATATTTGACCACATTCCTGGCTTGTTGGCCTCTACGTCTCCGTGGGACCTTTATATACATCTATAACGTAATATAACCTAACCTAACCCAACCTAACATGTCGGCGATAATATTTGACAACATTCCTGGCCAGTTGGCTTCTCCTTCTCCGTGGGACTTTTATATACACCAATCACGTAATATAACCTAACCTAACCCAAACTAACATCTCGGCGGTAATATTTGACAACATTCCTGGCGAGTTGGCCTCTACGTCTCCGTTTGACCTTCATATACATCAATAACTTAATATAACCTAACCTAACCCAAACTAACATCTCGGCGGTAATATTTGAAACATATCTGGCGAGTTAGCCTCTACGTCTCCGTGGGACCTTTATATACATAAATAACATAATATAACCTAACCTATCCCAACCTAACATCTCGGCGGTAATATTTGACCACTATCCTGTCTTGTTGGCCTCTACATCTCCGTGGGACCTTTATATACATCTATAACGTAATATAACCTAACCTAACCCAACCTAACATCTCGGCGGTACTATTTGACAACATTCCTGGCGAGTTGGCCTCTACGTCTCCGTTTGACCTTCATATACATCAATAACTTAATATAATCTAACCTAACCCAAACTAACATCTCGGCGGTAATATTTGACATCATTCCTGGCGAGTTGGCTTCTCCGTCTCCGTGGGACCTTTATATACATCAATCACGTAATATAACCAAACCTAACCCAACCTAACATCTCGGCGGTACTATTTGACAACATTCCTGGCGAGTTGGACTCTACGTCTCCGTGGGACATTTATATACATCGATAACGTAATATAACCTAACCTAACCCAACCTAACATCTCGGCGGTAATATTTGACAACATACCTGCCGAGTTGGCCTCTACGTCTCCGTGGGACATTTATATACATCGATAACGTAATATAACCTAACCTAACCCAACCTAACATCTCGGCGGTAATATTTGACAACATGCCTGGCGATTTGGCTTCTCAGTCACCGTGGGACATTTATATACATCAATAACGTAATATAACCTAACCTAACCCAACCTAACATCTCGGCGATAATATTTTACAACATTCCTGGCGATTTGGCTTCTCCTTCTCCGTGGGACTTTTATATACATCAATCACGTAATATAACCTAACCTAACCCAACCTAACATCTCGGCGGTAATATTTGACAACATACCTGCCGAGTTGTCCTCTACGTCTCCGTTTGACATTCATATACATCAATAACGTAATATAACGTAACCTAACCCAACCTATCATCTCGGCGGTAATATTTGACCACTATCCTGTCTTGTTGGCCTCTACATCTCCGTGGGACCTTTATATACATCTATAACGTAATATAACCTAACCTAACCCAACCTAACATCTCGGCGGTAATATTTGACCACATTCCTGTCTTGTTGGCCTCTACGTCTCCGTGGGACATTTATATACATCAATAACGTAATGTAACCTAACCTAACCCAACCTAACCTAAGCCAACCTAACATCTCGGCGGTAATATTTGACATCATTCCTGGCGAGTTGGCCTCTACGTCTCCGTTTGACCTTCATATACATCAATAATGTAATATAACCTAACCTAACCCAAACTAACATCTCGGCGGTAATATTTGACCACATTCCTGGCTTGTTGGCCTCTACGTCTCCGTAGGACCTTTATATACATCAATAACGTAATATAACCCAACCTAACCCAACCTAACATCTCGGCGGTAATATTTGAAACATATCTGGCGAGTTGGTCTCTACGTCTCCGTGGGAACTTTATATACATCTATAACGTAATATAACCTAACATAACCCAACCTAACATCTCGGCGGTAATATTTGACATCATTCCTGGCGTGTTGGCCTCTACGTCTCCGTTTGTCCTTCATATACATCAATAACGTAATAGAACCTAACCTAACCCAACCTATCATCTCGGCGGTAATATTTGACATCATTTCTGGCGAGTTGGCCTCTACGTCTCCGTTTGACCTTCATATACATCAATAACGTAATATAACCTAACCTTACCCAACCTAACATCTCGGCGGTAATATTTGACCACATTCCTGGCTTGTTGGCCTCTACGTCTCCGCAGGACCTTTATATACATCAATAACGTAATATAACCCAACCTAACCCAACCTATCTTCTCGGCGGTAATATTTGACAACATTCCTGGCGAGTTGGCTTCTCCGTTTCCGTGGACCCATTATATACATCAATAACGTAATATAACCTAACCTATCCCAACCTAACATCTCGGCGGTAATATTTGACCACATTCCTGGCTTGTTGGCCTCTACGTCTCCGTGGGACCTTTATATACATCAATAACGTAACATAACCTAACCTAACCCAAACTAACATCTCGGCGGTAATATTTGTCCACATTCCTGGCTTGTTGGCCTCTACCTCTACGTGGGACCTTTATATACATCAATAACGTAATATAACCTCTCCTTATCCAACCTATCACCTCGACGGTAATATTTGACAACATTCCGGGCGATTTGGCCTCTACGTCTCCGTGGGACCTTTATATACATCTATAACGTAATATAACCTAACCTAACCCAACCTAACATCTCGGCGGTACTATTTGACATCATTCCTGGCGAGTTGGCCTCTACGTCTCCGTTTGACCTTCATATACATCAATAACGTAATATAACCTAACCTAACCTAACCTATCATCTCCGCGGTAATATTTGACCACATTCCTGGCTTGTTGGCCTCCACGTCTCCGTGGGACCTTTATATACATAAATAACATAATATAAGCTAGCCTAACCCAATCTAACATCTCGGCGGTAATATTTGACCACATTCCTGGCTTGTTGGCCTCTACGTCTCCGTAGGACCTTTATATAATTCAATAACGTAATATAACCTAACCTAACCCAACCTAACATCTCGGCGGTAATATTTGACCACATTCCTGGCTTGTTGGCCTCTACGTCTCCGTGGGACCTTTATATACATCAATAACGTAATATAACCTAACATAACCCAACCTAACATCTCGGCGGTAATATTTGACCACATTCCTGGCTTGTTGGCCTCTACTTCTCCGTAGGACCTTTATATAATTCAATAACGTAACATAACCTAACCTAACCCAAACTAACATTTCGGCGGTAATATTTGACCACATTCCTGGCTTGTTGGCCTCTACGTCTCCGTAGGACCTTTATATAATTCAATAACGTAATATAACCTAACCTAACCCAACCTAACATCTCGGCGGTAATATTTGACCACATTCCTGGCTTGTTGGCCTCTACGTCTCCGTGGGACCTTTATATACATCAATAACGTAACATAACCTAACCTAACCCAAACTAACATCTCGGCGGTAATATTTGTCCACATTCCTGGCTTTTTGGCCTCTACCTCTACGTGGGACCTTTATATACATCAATAACGTAATATAACCTATCCTTACCCAACCTATTACCTCGACGGTAATATTTGACAACATTCCGTGCAATTTGGCCTCTACGTCTCCGTGGGACCTTTATATATATCTATAACGTAATATAACCTAACCTAACCCAACCTAACATGTCGGCGATAATATTTGACAACATTCCTGGCCAGTTGGCTTCTCCTTCTCCGTGGGACTTTTATATACACCAATCACGTAATATAACCTAACCTAACCCAAACTAACATCTCGGCGGTAATATTTGACAACATTCCTGGCGAGTTGGCCTCTACGTCTCCGTTTGACCTTCATATACATCAATAACTTAATATAACCTAACCTAACCCAAACTAACATCTCGGCGGTAATATTTGAAACATATCTGGCGAGTTAGCCTCTACGTCTCCGTGGGACCTTTATATACATAAATAACATAATATAACCTAACCTATCCCAACCTAACATCTCGGCGGTAATATTTGACCACTATCCTGTCTTGTTGGCCTCTACATCTCCGTGGGACCTTTATATACATCTATAACGTAATATAACCTAACCTAACCCAACCTAACATCTCGGCGGTACTATTTGACAACATTCCTGGCGAGTTGGCCTCTACGTCTCCGTTTGACCTTCATATACATCAATAACTTAATATAATCTAACCTAACCCAAACTAACATCTCGGCGGTAATATTTGACATCATTCCTGGCGAGTTGGCTTCTCCGTCTCCGTGGGACCTTTATATACATCAATCACGTAATATAACCAAACCTAACCCAACCTAACATCTCGGCGGTACTATTTGACAACATTCCTGGCGAGTTGGACTCTACGTCTCCGTGGGACATTTATATACATCGATAACGTAATATAACCTAACCTAACCCAACCTAACATCTCGGCGGTAATATTTGACAACATACCTGCCGAGTTGGCCTCTACGTCTCCGTGGGACATTTATATACGTCGATAACGTAATATAACCTAACCTAACCCAACCTAACATCTCGGCTGTAATATTTGACAACATGCCTGGCGATTTGGCTTCTCAGTCACCGTGGGACATTTATATACATCAATAACGTAATATAACCTAACCTAACCCAACCTAACATCTCGGCGGTAATATTTGACATCATTCCTGGCGAGTTGGCCCCTACGTCTCCGTTTGACCTTCATATACATCAATAACGTAATATAACCTAAGCTTACCCAACCTATCATCTCGGCGGTAATATTTGACCACATTCCTGTCTTGTTGGCCTCTACGTCTCCGTGGGACATTTATATACATCAATAACGTAATATAACCTAACCTAACCCAACCTAACATCTCGGCGATAATATTTTACAACATTCCTGGCGATTTGGCTTCTCCTTCTCCGTGGGACTTTTATATACATCAATCACGTAATATAACCTAACCTAACCCAACCTAACATCTCGGCGGTAATATTTGACAACATACCTGCCGAGTTGTCCTCTACGTCTCCGTTTGACATTCATATACATCAATAACGTAATATAACGTAACCTAACCCAACCTATCATCTCGGCGGTAATATTTGACCACTATCCTGTCTTGTTGGCCTCTACATCTCCGTGGGACCTTTATATACATCTATAACGTAATATAACCTAACCTAACCCAACCTAACATCTCGGCGGTAATATTTGACCACATTCCTGCCTTGTTGGCCTCTACGTCTCCGTGGGACATTTATATACATCAATAACGTAATGTAACCTAACCTAACCCAACCTAACCTAAGCCAACCTAACATCTCGGCGGTAATATCTGACATCATTCCCGGCGAGTTGGCCTCTACGTCTCCGTTTGACCTTCATATACATCAATAATGTAATATAACCTAACCTAACCCAAACAACCATCTCGGCGGTAATATTTGACAACATTCCTGGCGAGTTAGTCTTTACGTCTCCGTGGGACCTTTATATACATCAATAACGTAATATAACCCAACCTAACCCAACCTAACATCTCGGCGGTAATATTTGACAACATACCTGCCGAGTTGGCCTCTACGTCTGCGTTTGACATTCATATACATCAATAACGTAATATAACGTAACCTAACCCAACCTATCATCTCGGCGGTAATATTTGACAACATTCCTGGCGAGTTGGCCTTTACGTCTCCGTGGGACCTTTATATACATCAATAGCGGAATATAACCTAACCTAACGCAACATAACATCTCGGCGGTAATATTTGACAACATTCCTGGCGAGTTGGCCTCTACGTCTCCGTTTGACCTTCATATACATCAATAACTTAATATAACCTAACCTAACCCAAACTAACATCTCGGCGGTAATATTTGAAACATATCTGGCGAGTTGGCCTCTACGTCTCCGTGGGAACTTTATATACATCTATAACGTAATATAACCTAACATAACCCAACCTAACATCTCGGCGGTAATATTTGACATCATTCCTGGCGTGTTGGCCTCTACGTCTCCGTTTGTCCTTCATATACATCAATAACGTAATAGAACCTAACCTAACCTAACCTATCATCTCGGCGGTAATATTTGACATCATTCCTGGCGAGTTGGCCTCTACGTCTCCGTTTGACCTTCATATACATCAATAACGTAATATAACCTAACCTTACCCAACCTAACATCTCGGCGGTAATATTTGACCACATTCCTGGCGAGTTTGCCTCTACGTCTCCGTGACATCTTTATAGACATAAATAACATAATATAAGCTAGCCTAACCCAATCTAACATTTCGGCGGTAATATTTGACCACATTCCTGTCTTGTTGGCCTCTACGTCTCCGTGGGACCTTTATATACATCTATAACGTAATATAACCTAACATAACCCAACCTAACATCTCGGCGGTAATATTTGACATCATTCCTGGCGAGTTCGCTTCTCCGTCTCCGTGGGACTTTTATATACATCAATCACGTAATATAACCTAACCTAACCCAACCTAACATCTCGGCGGTAATATTCGACAACATTCCTGGCGAGTTGGCCTCTACGTCCCCGTTTGACCTTCATATACATCAATAACTTTATATAACCTAACCTAACTCAACCTATCACCTCGGCGGTAATATTTGACAACATTCCTGGCGAGTTGGCCTTTACGTCTCCGTGGGACCTTTCTATACATCAATAACGTAATATAACCTAACCTATCGCAACCTAACATCTCGGCGGTAATATTCGACAACATTCCTGGCGAGTTGGCCTTTACGTATCCGTGGGACCTTTATATACACAAATAACATAATGTAAGCTAGCCTAACCCAATCTAACATCTCGGCGGTAATATTTGACCACATTCCTGGCTTGTTGGCCTCTGCGTCTCCGTAGAACCTTTATATACTTCAATAACGTAATATAACCTAACCTAACCTAACCTATCATCTCGGCGGTAATATTTGACCACATTCCTGGCTTGTTGGCCTCCACGTCTCCGTGGGACCTTTATATACATAAATAACATAATATAAGCTAGCCTAACCCAATCTAACATCTCGGCGGTAATATTTGACCACATTCCTGGCTTGTTGGCCTCTACGTCTCCGTGGGACCTTTATACACATCAATAACGTAACATAACCTAACCTAACCCAAACTAACATCTCGGCGGTAATATTTGTCCACATTCCTGGCTTGTTGGCCTCTACCTCTACGTGGGACCTTTACATACATCAATAACGTAATATAACCTATCCTTACCCAACCTATCACCTCGACGGTAATATTTGACAACATTCCGGGCGATTTGGCCTCTACGTCTCCGTGGGACCTTTATATACATCTATAACGTAATATAACCTAACCTAACCCAACCTATCATCTCGGCGGTAATATTTGACAACATTCCTGGCGAGTTGGCCTTTACGTCTCCGTGGGACCTTTCTATACATCAATAACGTAATATAACCTAACCTATCGCAACCTAACATCTCGGCGGTAATATTCGACAACATTCCTGGCGAGTTGGCCTCTACGTCCCCGTTTGACCTTCATATACATCAATAACTTTATATAACCTAACCTAACTCAACCTATCACCTCGGCGGTAATATTTGACAACATTCCGGGCGATTTGGCCTCTACGTCTCCGTTTGACCTTCATATACATCAATAACGTAATATAACCTAACCTTACCCAACCTATCATCTCGGCGGTAATATTTGACCACATTCCTGGCGAGTTGGCCTTTACGTATCCGTGGGACCTTTATATACACAAATAACATAATGTAAGCTAGCCTAACCCAATCTAACATCTCGGCGGTAATATTTGACCCCATTCCTGGCTTGTTGGCCTCTGCGTCTCCGTAGAACCTTTATATACTTCAATAACGTAATATAACCTAACCTAACCTAACCTATCATCTCGGCGGTAATATTTGACCACATTCCTGGCTTGTTGGCCTCCACGTCTCCGTTTGACCTTCATATACATCAATAACGTAATATAACCTAACCTAACACAACCTATCATCTCGGCGGTAATATTTGACATCATTCCTGGCGAGTTGGCCTCTACGTCTCCGTTTGACCTTCATATACATCAATAACGTAATATAACCTAACCTAACTTAACCTATCGTCTCGGCGGTAATATTTGACCACATTTCTGGCTTGTTGGCCTCCATGTCTCCGTGGGACCTTTATATACATAAATAACATAATATAAGCTAGCCTAACCCAATCTAACATCTCGGCGGTAATATTTGAACACATTCCTGGCTTGTTGGCCTCTACGTCTCCGTAGGACCTTTATATAATTCAATAAAGTAATATAACCTAGCCTAACCCAATCTAACATTTCGGCGGTAATATTTGACCACATTCCTGTCTTGTTGGCCTCTACGTCTCCGTGGGACCTTTATATACATCTATAACGTAATATAACCTAACATAACCCAACCTAACATCTCGGCGGTAATATTTGACAACATACCTGCCGAGTTGGCCTCGACGTCTCCGTGGGACATTTATATACATCAATAACGTAATATAACCTAACCTAACCTAACCTATCATCTCGGCGGTAATATTTGACCACATTCCTGGCTTGTTGGCCTCCACGTCTCCGTGGGACCTTTATATACATAAATAACATAATATAAGCTAGCCTAACCCAATCTAACATCTCGGCGGTAATATTTGACCACATTCCTGGCTTGTTGGCCTCTACGTCTCCGTGGGACCTTTATATACATGTATAACGTAATATAACCTAACCTAACCCAACCTAACATCTCGGCGGTACTATTTGACATCATTCCTGGCGAGTTGGCCTCTACGTCTCCGTGGGACCTTTATATACATCTATAACGTAATATAACCTAACCTAACCCAACCTAACATCTCGGCGGTACTATTTGACAACATACCTGGCGAGTTGGCCTCTACGTCTCCGTGGGACCTTCATATACATCAATAACATAATATAACCTAACCTAACCCATCCTAACATCTCGGCGATAATGTTTGACATCATTCCTGGCGAGTTGGCTTCTCCGTCTCCGTGGGACTTTTATATACATCAATCACGTAATATAACCTAACCTAACCCAACCTAACATCTCGGCGGTAATATTTGACAACATACCTGCCGAGTTGGCCTCGACGTCTCCGTGGGACATTTATATACATCAATAACGTAATATAACCTAACCTAACCCAACCTAACATCTCGGCGGTAATATTTGACAACATACCTGCCGAGTTGGCCTCTACGTCTCCGATTGACCTTCATATACATCAATAACGTAATATAACGTAACCTAACCCAACCTATCATCTCGGCGGTAATATTTGACAACATTCCTGGCGAGTTGGCCTTTACGTCTCCGTGGGACCTTTCTATACATCAATAACGTAATATAACCTAACCTATCGCAACCTAACATCTCGGCGGTAATATTCGACAACATTCCTGGCGAGTTGGCCTCTACGTCCCCGTTTGACCTTCATATACATCAATAACTTTATATAACCTAACCTAACTCAACCTATCACCTCGGCGGTAATATTTGACAACATTCCGGGCGATTTGGCCTCTACGTCTCCGTTTGACCTTCATATACATCAATAACGTAATATAACCTAACCTTACCCAACCTATCATCTCGGCGGTAATATTTGACCACATTCCTGGCGAGTTGGCCTTTACGTATCCGTGGGACCTTTATATACACAAATAACATAATGTAAGCTAGCCTAACCCAATCTAACATCTCGGCGGTAATATTTGACCACATTCCTGGCTTGTTGGCCTCTGCGTCTCCGTAGAACCTTTATGTACTTCAATAACGTAATATAACCTAACCTAACCCAACCTAACATCTCGGCGGTACTATTTGACAACATACCTGGCGAGTTGGCCTCTACGTCTCCGTGGGACCTTCATATACATCAATAACATAATATAAGCTAGCCTAACCCAATCTAACATCTCGGCGGTAATATTTGACAACATACCTGGCGAGTTTGCCTCTACGTCTCCGTGAGATCTTTATATACATCAATAACGTAATATAACATAACCTAACCCAACCTATCTTCTCGGCGGTAATATTTGACAACATACCTGGCGAGTTGGCTTCTCCGTTTCCGTGGACCCATTATATACATCAATAACGTAATATAACCTGACCTAACCCAACCTAACATCTCGGCGGTAATATTTGACCACATTCCTGGCTTGTTGGCCTCTACGTCTCCGTGGGACCTTTATATACATCAATAACATAACATAAGCTAGCCTAACCCAATCTAACATCTCGGCGGTAATAATTGACCACATTCCTAGCTTGTTGGCGTCTACGTCTCCGTAGGTCCTTTATATAATTCAATAACGTAATATAACCTAGCCTAACCCAACCTATCATCTCGGCGGTAATATTTGACATCATTCCTGGCGAGTTGGCCTCCACGTCTCCGTTTGACCTTCATATACATCAATAACGTAATATAACGTAACCTAACCTAACCTATCATCTCGGCGGTAATATTTGACCACATTCCTGGCTTGTTGGCCTCCACGTCTCCGTGGAACCTTTATATACATAAATAGCATAATATAAGCTAGCCTAACCCGATCTAACATCTCGGCGGTAATATTTGACCACATTCCTGGCTTGTTGGCCTCTACGTCTCCGTAGGACCTTTATATAATTCAATAAAGTAATATAACCTAGCCTAACCCAATCTAACATTTCGGCGGTAATATTTGACCACATTCCTGTCTTGTTGGCCTCTACATCTCCGTGGGACATTTATATACATCAATAATGTAATGTAACCTAACCTAACCCAACCTAACATCTCGGCGGTAATATTTGACATCATTCCTGGCGAGTTGGCTTCTACGTCTCCGTTTGACCTTCATATACATCAATAATGTAATATAACCTAACCTAACCCAAACTAACATCTCGGCGGTTATATTTGACAACATTCCTGGCGAGTTGGCCTCTACGTCTGCGTTTAACCTTCATATACATCAATAACTTAATATAACCTAACCTAACCCAAACTAACATCTCGGCGGTAATATTTGAAACATATCTGGCGAGTTGGCCTCTACGTCTCCGTGGGACCTTTATAAACATAAATAACATAATATAACGTAACCTAACCCAACCTAACATCTCGGCGGTAATATTTGACCACTATCCTGTCTTGTTGGCCTCTACATCTCCGTGGGACCTTTATATACATCTATAACGTAATATAACCTAACCTAAGCCAACCTAACATCTCGGCGGTACTATTTGACAACATACCTGCCGAGTTGGCCTCTACGTCTCCGTGGGACATTTATATACACCAATAACGTAATATAACCTAACCTAACCCAACCTAACATCTCGGCGGTAATATTTGACAACATACCTGCCGAGTAGGTCTCTACGTCTCCGTTTGACCTTCATATATATCAATAACGTAATATAACGTAACCTAACCCAACCTATCATCTCGGCGGTAATATTTGACAACATTCCAGGCGAGTTGGCCTTTACGTCTCCGTGGGACCTTTCTATACATCAATAACGTAATATAACCTAACCTATCGCAACCTAACATCTCGGCGGTACTATTTGACATCATTCCTGGCGAGTTGGCCTCTACGTCTCCGTGGGACCTTTATATACATCTATAACGTAATATAACCTAACCTAACCCAACCTAACATCTCGGCGGTACTATTTGACAACATACCTGGCGAGTTGGCCTCTACGTCTCCGTGGGACCTTCATATACATCAATAACATAATATAACCTAACCTAACCCATCCTAACATCTCGGCGATAATGTTTGACATCATTCCTGGCGAGTTGGCTTCTCCGTCTCCGTGGGACTTTTATATACATCAATCACGTAATATAACCTAACCTAACCCAACCTAACATCTCGGCGGTAATATTTGACAACATACCTGCCGAGTTGGCCTCGACGTCTCCGTGGGACATTTATATACATCAATAACGTAATATAACCTAACCTAACCCAACCTAACATCTCGGCGGTAATATTTGACAACATACCTGCCGAGTTGGCCTCTACGTCTCCGATTGACCTTCATATACATCAATAACGTAATATAACGTAACCTAACCCAACCTATCATCTCGGCGGTAATATTTGACAACATTCCTGGCGAGTTGGCCTTTACGTCTCCGTGGGACCTTTCTATACATCAATAACGTAATATAACCTAACCTATCGCAACCTAACATCTCGGCGGTAATATTCGACAACATTCCTGGCGAGTTGGCCTCTACGTCCCCGTTTGACCTTCATATACATCAATAACTTTATATAACCTAACCTAACTCAACCTATCACCTCGGCGGTAATATTTGACAACATTCCGGGCGATTTGGCCTCTACGTCTCCGTTTGACCTTCATATACATCAATAACGTAATATAACCTAACCTTACCCAACCTATCATCTCGGCGGTAATATTTGACCACATTCCTGGCGAGTTGGCCTTTACGTATCCGTGGGACCTTTATATACACAAATAACATAATGTAAGCTAGCCTAACCCAATCTAACATCTCGGCGGTAATATTTGACCACATTCCTGGCTTGTTGGCCTCTGCGTCTCCGTAGAACCTTTATGTACTTCAATAACGTAATATAACCTAACCTAACCCAACCTAACATCTCGGCGGTACTATTTGACAACATACCTGGCGAGTTGGCCTCTACGTCTCCGTGGGACCTTCATATACATCAATAACATAATATAAGCTAGCCTAACCCAATCTAACATCTCGGCGGTAATATTTGACAACATACCTGGCGAGTTTGCCTCTACGTCTCCGTGAGATCTTTATATACATCAATAACGTAATATAACATAACCTAACCCAACCTATCTTCTCGGCGGTAATATTTGACAACATACCTGGCGAGTTGGCTTCTCCGTTTCCGTGGACCCATTATATACATCAATAACGTAATATAACCTGACCTAACCCAACCTAACATCTCGGCGGTAATATTTGACCACATTCCTGGCTTGTTGGCCTCTACGTCTCCGTGGGACCTTTATATACATCAATAACATAACATAAGCTAGCCTAACCCAATCTAACATCTCGGCGGTAATAATTGACCACATTCCTAGCTTGTTGGCCTCTACGTCTCCGTAGGTCCTTTATATAATTCAATAACGTAATATAACCTAGCCTAACCCAACCTATCATCTCGGCGGTAATATTTGACATCATTCCTGGCAAGTTGGCCTCCACGTCTCCGTTTGACCTTCATATACATCAATAACGTAATATAACGTAACCTAACCTAACCTATCATCTCGGCGGTAATATTTGACCACATTCCTGGCTTGTTGGCCTCCACGTCTCCGTGGAACCTTTATATACATAAATAGCATAATATAAGCTAGCCTAACCCGATCTAACATCTCGGCGGTAATATTTGACCACATTCCTGGCTTGTTGGCCTCTACGTCTCCGTAGGACCTTTATATAATTCAATAAAGTAATATAACCTAGCCTAACCCAATCTAACATTTCGGCGGTAATATTTGACCACATTCCTGTCTTGTTGGCCTCTACATCTCCGTGGGACATTTATATACATCAATAATGTAATGTAACCTAACCTAACCCAACCTAACATCTCGGCGGTAATATTTGACATCATTCCTGGCGAGTTGGCTTCTACGTCTCCGTTTGACCTTCATATACATCAATAATGTAATATAACCTAACCTAACCCAAACTAACATCTCGGCGGTTATATTTGACAACATTCCTGGCGAGTTGGCCTCTACGTCTGCGTTTAACCTTCATATACATCAATAACTTAATATAACCTAACCTAACCCAAACTAACATCTCGGCGGTAATATTTGAAACATATCTGGCGAGTTGGCCTCTACGTCTCCGTGGGACCTTTATAAACATAAATAACATAATATAACGTAACCTAACCCAACCTAACATCTCGGCGGTAATATTTGACCACTATCCTGTCTTGTTGGCCTCTACATCTCCGTGGGACCTTTATATACATCTATAACGTAATATAACCTAACCTAAGCCAACCTAACATCTCGGCGGTACTATTTGACAACATACCTGCCGAGTTGGCCTCTACGTCTCCGTGGGACATTTATATACACCAATAACGTAATATAACCTAACCTAACCCAACCTAACATCTCGGCGGTAATATTTGACAACATACCTGCCGAGTAGGTCTCTACGTCTCCGTTTGACCTTCATATATATCAATAACGTAATATAACGTAACCTAACCCAACCTATCATCTCGGCGGTAATATTTGACAACATTCCAGGCGAGTTGGCCTTTACGTCTCCGTGGGACCTTTCTATACATCAATAACGTAATATAACCTAACCTATCGCAACCTAACATCTCGGCGGTACTATTTGACATCATTCCTGGCGAGTTGGCCTCTACGTCTCCGTGGGACCTTTATATACATCTATAACGTAATATAACCTAACCTAACCCAACCTAACATCTCGGCGGTACTATTTGACAACATACCTGGCGAGTTGGCCTCTACGTCTCCGTGGGACCTTCATATACATCAATAACATAATATAACCTAACCTAACCCATCCTAACATCTCGGCGATAATGTTTGACATCATTCCTGGCGAGTTGGCTTCTCCGTCTCCGTGGGACTTTTATATACATCAATCACGTAATATAACCTAACCTAACCCAACCTAACATCTCGGCGGTAATATTTGACAACATACCTGCCGAGTTGGCCTCGACGTCTCCGTGGGACATTTATATACATCAATAACGTAATATAACCTAACCTAACCCAACCTAACATCTCGGCGGTAATATTTGACAACATACCTGCCGAGTTGGCCTCTACGTCTCCGATTGACCTTCATATACATCAATAACGTAATATAACGTAACCTAACCCAACCTATCATCTCGGCGGTAATATTTGACAACATTCCTGGCGAGTTGGCCTTTACGTCTCCGTGGGACCTTTCTATACATCAATAACGTAATATAACCTAACCTATCGCAACCTAACATCTCGGCGGTAATATTCGACAACATTCCTGGCGAGTTGGCCTCTACGTCCCCGTTTGACCTTCATATACATCAATAACTTTATATAACCTAACCTAACTCAACCTATCACCTCGGCGGTAATATTTGACAACATTCCGGGCGATTTGGCCTCTACGTCTCCGTTTGACCTTCATATACATCAATAACGTAATATAACCTAACCTTACCCAACCTATCATCTCGGCGGTAATATTTGACCACATTCCTGGCGAGTTGGCCTTTACGTATCCGTGGGACCTTTATATACACAAATAACATAATGTAAGCTAGCCTAACCCAATCTAACATCTCGGCGGTAATATTTGACCACATTCCTGGCTTGTTGGCCTCTGCGTCTCCGTAGAACCTTTATGTACTTCAATAACGTAATATAACCTAACCTAACCCAACCTAACATCTCGGCGGTACTATTTGACAACATACCTGGCGAGTTGGCCTCTACGTCTCCGTGGGACCTTCATATACATCAATAACATAATATAAGCTAGCCTAACCCAATCTAACATCTCGGCGGTAATATTTGACAACATACCTGGCGAGTTTGCCTCTACGTCTCCGTGAGATCTTTATATACATCAATAACGTAATATAACATAACCTAACCCAACCTATCTTCTCGGCGGTAATATTTGACAACATACCTGGCGAGTTGGCTTCTCCGTTTCCGTGGACCCATTATATACATCAATAACGTAATATAACCTGACCTAACCCAACCTAACATCTCGGCGGTAATATTTGACCACATTCCTGGCTTGTTGGCCTCTACGTCTCCGTGGGACCTTTATATACATCAATAACATAACATAAGCTAGCCTAACCCAATCTAACATCTCGGCGGTAATAATTGACCACATTCCTAGCTTGTTGGCCTCTACGTCTCCGTAGGTCCTTTATATAATTCAATAACGTAATATAACCTAGCCTAACCCAACCTATCATCTCGGCGGTAATATTTGACATCATTCCTGGCGAGTTGGCCTCCACGTCTCCGTTTGACCTTCATATACATCAATAACGTAATATAACGTAACCTAACCTAACCTATCATCTCGGCGGTAATATTTGACCACATTCCTGGCTTGTTGGCCTCCACGTCTCCGTGGAACCTTTATATACATAAATAGCATAATATAAGCTAGCCTAACCCGATCTAACATCTCGGCGGTAATATTTGACCACATTCCTGGCTTGTTGGCCTCTACGTCTCCGTAGGACCTTTATATAATTCAATAAAGTAATATAACCTAGCCTAACCCAATCTAACATTTCGGCGGTAATATTTGACCACATTCCTGTCTTGTTGGCCTCTACATCTCCGTGGGACATTTATATACATCAATAATGTAATGTAACCTAACCTAACCCAACCTAACATCTCGGCGGTAATATTTGACATCATTCCTGGCGAGTTGGCCTCTACGTCTCCGTTTGACCTTCATATACATCAATAATGTAATATAACCTAACCTAACCCAAACTAACATCTCGGCGGTTATATTTGACAACATTCCTGGCGAGTTGGCCTCTACGTCTGCGTTTAACCTTCATATACATCAATAACTTAATATAACCTAACCTAACCCAAACTAACATCTCGGCGGTAATATTTGAAACATATCTGGCGAGTTGGCCTCTACGTCTCCGTGGGACCTTTATAAACATAAACAACATAATATAACGTAACCTAACCCAACCTAACATCTCGGCGGTAATATTTGACCACTATCCTGTCTTGTTGGCCTCTACATCTCCGTGGGACCTTTATATACATCTATAACGTAATATAACCTAACCTAAGCCAACCTAACATCTCGGCGGTACTATTTGACAACATACCTGCCGAGTTGGCCTCTACGTCTCCGTGGGACATTTATATACACCAATAACGTAATATAACCTAACCTAACCCAACCTAACATCTCGGCGGTAATATTTGACAACATACCTGCCGAGTTGGTCTCTACGTCTCCGTTTGACCTTCATATATATCAATAACGTAATATAACGTAACCTAACCCAACCTATCATCTCGGCGGTAATATTTGACAACATTCCAGGCGAGTTGGCCTTTACGTCTCCGTGGGACCTTTCTATACATCAATAACGTAATATAACCTAACCTATCGCAACCTAACATCTCGGCGGTAATATTCGACAACATTCCTGGCGAGTTGGCCTCTACGTCCCCGTTTGACCTTCATATACATCAATAACTTTATATAACCTAACCTAACCCAACCTATCACCTCGGCGGTAATATTTGACAACATTCCGGGCGATTTGGCCTCTACGTCTCCGTGGGACCTTTATATACATCAATAACGTAATATAACCTAACATAACCCAACCTAACATCTCGGCGGTAATATTTGACATCATTCCTGGCTTGTTGGCCTCTACGTCTCCGTTTGACCTTCATATACATCAATAACGTTATATAACCTAACCTAACACAACCTAACATCTCGGCGGTAATATTTGACATCATTCCTGGCTTGTTGGCCTCTACGTCTCCGTTTGACCTTCATATACATCAATAACGTTATATAACCTAACCTAACACAACCTATCATCTCGGCGGTAATATTTGACATCATTCCTGGCGAGTTGGCCTCTACGTCTCCGTTTGACCTTCATATACATCAATAACGTAATATAACCTAACCTTACCCAACCTATCATCTCGGCGGTAATAATTGACCACATTCCTAGCTTGTTGGCCTCTACGTCTCCGTAGGTCCTTTATATAATTCAATAACGTAATATAACCTAGCCTAACCCAACCTATCATCTCGGCGGTAATATTTGACATCATTCCTGGCGAGTTGGCCTCCACGTCTCCGTTTGACCTTCATATACATCAATAACGTAATATAACGTAACCTAACCTAACCTATCATCTCGGCGGTAATATTTGACCACATTCCTGGCTTGTTGGCCTCCACGTCTCCGTGGAACCTTTATATACATAAATAGCATAATATAAGCTAGCCTAACCCGATCTAACATCTCGGCGGTAATATTTGACCACATTCCTGGCTTGTTGGCCTCTACGTCTCCGTAGGACCTTTATATAATTCAATAAAGTAATATAACCTAGCCTAACCCAATCTAACATTTCGGCGGTAATATTTGACCACATTCCTGTCTTGTTGGCCTCTACATCTCCGTGGGACATTTATATACATCAATAATGTAATGTAACCTAACCTAACCCAACCTAACATCTCGGCGGTAATATTTGACATCATTCCTGGCGAGTTGGCCTCTACGTCTCCGTTTGACCCTCATATACATCAATAATGTAATATAACCTAACCTAACCCAAACTAACATCTCGGCGGTTATATTTGACAACATTCCTGGCGAGTTGGCCTCTACGTCTCCGTTTAACCTTCATATACATCAATAACTTAATATAACCTAACCTAACCCAAACTAACATCTCGGCGGTAATATTTGAAACATATCTGGCGAGTTGGCCTCTACGTCTCCGTGGGACCTTTATAAACATAAATAACATAATATAACGTAACCTAACCCAACCTAACATCTCGGCGGTAATATTTGACCACTATCCTGTCTTGTTGGCCTCTACATCTCCGTGGGACCTTTATATACATCTATAACGTAATATAACCTAACCTAAGCCAACCTAACATCTCGGCGGTACTATTTGACAACATACCTGCCGAGTTGGCCTCTACGTCTCCGTGGGACATTTATATACACCAATAACGTAATATAACCCAACCTAACCCAACCTAACATCTCGGCGGTAATATTTGACAACATACCTGCCGAGTTGGCCTCTACGTCTGCGTTTGACATTCATATACATCAATAACGTAATATAACGTAACCTAACCCAACCTATCATCTCGGCGGTAATATTTGACAACATTCCTGGCGAGTTGGCCTTTACGTCTCCGTGGGACCTTTATATACATCAATAGCGGAATATAACCTAACCTAACGCAACATAACATCTCGGCGGTAATATTTGACAACATTCCTGGCGAGTTGGCCTCTACGTCTCCGTTTGACCTTCATATACATCAATAACTTAATATAACCTAACCTAACCCAAACTAACATCTCGGCGGTAATATTTGAAACATATCTGGCGAGTTGGCCTCTACGTCTCCGTGGGAACTTTATATACATCTATAACGTAATATAACCTAACATAACCCAACCTAACATCTCGGCGGTAATATTTGACATCATTCCTGGCGTGTTGGCCTCTACGTCTCCGTTTGTCCTTCATATACATCAATAACGTAATAGAACCTAACCTAACCTAACCTATCATCTCGGCGGTAATATTTGACATCATTCCTGGCGAGTTGGCCTCTACGTCTCCGTTTGACCTTCATATACATCAATAACGTAATATAACCTAACCTTACCCAACCTAACATCTCGGCGGTAATATTTGACCACATTCCTGGCGAGTTTGCCTCTACGTCTCCGTGACATCTTTATAGACATAAATAACATAATATAAGCTAGCCTAACCCAATCTAACATTTCGGCGGTAATATTTGACCACATTCCTGTCTTGTTGGCCTCTACGTCTCCGTGGGACCTTTATATACATCTATAACGTAATATAACCTAACATAACCCAACCTAACATCTCGGCGGTAATATTTGACATCATTCCTGGCTTGTTGGCCTCTACGTCTCCGTTTGACCTTCATATACATCAATAACGTTATATAACCTAACCTAACACAACCTATCATCTCGGCGGTAATATTTGACATCATTCCTGGCGAGTTGGCCTCTACGTCTCCGTTTGACCTTCATATACATCAATAACGTAATATAACCTAACCTTACCCAACCTATCATCTCGGCGGTAATAATTGACCACATTCCTAGCTTGTTGGCCTCTACGTCTCCGTAGGTCCTTTATATAATTCAATAACGTAATATAACCTAGCCTAACCCAACCTATCATCTCGGCGGTAATATTTGACATCATTCCTGGCGAGTTGGCCTCCACGTCTCCGTTTGACCTTCATATACATCAATAACGTAATATAACGTAACCTAACCTAACCTATCATCTCGGCGGTAATATTTGACCACATTCCTGGCTTGTTGGCCTCCACGTCTCCGTGGAACCTTTATATACATAAATAGCATAATATAAGCTAGCCTAACCCGATCTAACATCTCGGCGGTAATATTTGACCACATTCCTGGCTTGTTGGCCTCTACGTCTCCGTAGGACCTTTATATAATTCAATAAAGTAATATAACCTAGCCTAACCCAATCTAACATTTCGGCGGTAATATTTGACCACATTCCTGTCTTGTTGGCCTCTACATCTCCGTGGGACATTTATATACATCAATAATGTAATGTAACCTAACCTAACCCAACCTAACATCTCGGCGGTAATATTTGACATCATTCCTGGCGAGTTGGCCTCTACGTCTCCGTTTGACCCTCATATACATCAATAATGTAATATAACCTAACCTAACCCAAACTAACATCTCGGCGGTTATATTTGACAACATTCCTGGCGAGTTGGCCTCTACGTCTCCGTTTAACCTTCATATACATCAATAACTTAATATAACCTAACCTAACCCAAACTAACATCTCGGCGGTAATATTTGAAACATATCTGGCGAGTTGGCCTCTACGTCTCCGTGGGACCTTTATAAACATAAATAACATAATATAACGTAACCTAACCCAACCTAACATCTCGGCGGTAATATTTGACCACTATCCTGTCTTGTTGGCCTCTACATCTCCGTGGGACCTTTATATACATCTATAACGTAATATAACCTAACCTAAGCCAACCTAACATCTCGGCGGTACTATTTGACAACATACCTGCCGAGTTGGCCTCTACGTCTCCGTGGGACATTTATATACACCAATAACGTAATATAACCCAACCTAACCCAACCTAACATCTCGGCGGTAATATTTGACAACATACCTGCCGAGTTGGCCTCTACGTCTGCGTTTGACATTCATATACATCAATAACGTAATATAACGTAACCTAACCCAACCTATCATCTCGGCGGTAATATTTGACAACATTCCTGGCGAGTTGGCCTTTACGTCTCCGTGGGACCTTTATATACATCAATAGCGGAATATAACCTAACCTAACGCAACATAACATCTCGGCGGTAATATTTGACAACATTCCTGGCGAGTTGGCCTCTACGTCTCCGTTTGACCTTCATATACATCAATAACTTAATATAACCTAACCTAACCCAAACTAACATCTCGGCGGTAATATTTGAAACATATCTGGCGAGTTGGCCTCTACGTCTCCGTGGGAACTTTATATACATCTATAACGTAATATAACCTAACATAACCCAACCTAACATCTCGGCGGTAATATTTGACATCATTCCTGGCGTGTTGGCCTCTACGTCTCCGTTTGTCCTTCATATACATCAATAACGTAATAGAACCTAACCTAACCTAACCTATCATCTCGGCGGTAATATTTGACATCATTCCTGGCGAGTTGGCCTCTACGTCTCCGTTTGACCTTCATATACATCAATAACGTAATATAACCTAACCTTACCCAACCTAACATCTCGGCGGTAATATTTGACCACATTCCTGGCGAGTTTGCCTCTACGTCTCCGTGACATCTTTATAGACATAAATAACATAATATAAGCTAGCCTAACCCAATCTAACATTTCGGCGGTAATATTTGACCACATTCCTGTCTTGTTGGCCTCTACGTCTCCGTGGGACCTTTATATACATCTATAACGTAATATAACCTAACATAACCCAACCTAACATCTCGGCGGTAATATTTGACATCATTCCTGGCGAGTTCGCTTCTCCGTCTCCGTGGGACTTTTATATACATCAATCACGTAATATAACCTAACCTAACCCAACCTAACATCTCGGCGGTAATATTTGACAACATACCTGCCGAGTTGGCCTCGACGTCTCCGTGGGACATTTATATACATCAATAACGTAATATAACCTAACCTAACCTAACCTATCATCTCGGCGGTAATATTTGACCACATTCCTGGCTTGTTGGCCTCCACGTCTCCGTGGGACCTTTATATACATAAATAACATAATATAAGCTAGCCTAACCCAATCTAACATCTCGGCGGTAATATTTGACCACATTCCTGGCTTGTTGGCCTCTACGTCTCCGTAGGACCTTTATATAATTCAATAACGTAATATAACCTAACCTAACCCAACCTAACATCTCGGCGGTAATATTTGCAAACATTCCTGGCGAGTTGGCCTCTACGTCTCCGTGGGACCTTTATATACATGTATAACGTAATATAACCTAACCTAACCCAACCTAACATCTCGGCGGTACTATTTGACATCATTCCTGGCGAGTTGGCCTCTACGTCTCCGTCGGACCTTTATATACATCTATAACGTAATATAACCTAACCCAACCCAACCTAACATCTCGGCGGTACTATTTGACAACATACCTGGCGAGTTGGCCTCTACGTCTCCGTGGGACCTTCATATACATCAATAACATAATATAACCTAACCTAACCCATCCTAACATCTCGGCGATAATGTTTGACATCATTCCTGGCGAGTTGGCTTCTCCGTCTCCGTGGGACTTTTATATACATCAATCACGTAATATAACCTAACCTAACCCAACCTAACATCTCGGCGGTAATATTTGACAACATACCTGCCGAGTTGGCCTCGACGTCTCCGTGGGACATTTATATACATCAATAACGTAATATAACCTAACCTAACCCAACCTAACATCTCGGCGGTAATATTTGACAACATACATGCCGAGTTGGCCTCTACGTCTCCGTTTGACCTTCATATACATCAATAACGTAATATAACGTAACCTAACCCAACCTATCATCTCGGCGGTAATATTTGACAACATTCCTGGCGAGTTGGCCTTTACGTCTCCGTGGGACCTTTCTATACATCAATAACGTAATATAACCTAACCTATCGCAACCTAACATCTCGGCGGTAATATTCGACAACATTCCTGGCGAGTTGGCCTCTACGTCCCCGTTTGACCTTCATATACATCAATAACTTTATATAACCTAACCTAACTCAACCTATCACCTCGGCGGTAATATTTGACAACATTCCGGGCGATTTGGCCTCTACGTCTCCGTTTGACCTTCATATACATCAATAACGTAATATAACCTAACCTTACCCAACCTATCATCTCGGCGGTAATATTTGACCACATTCCTGGCGAGTTGGCCTTTACGTATCCGTGGGACCTTTATATACACAAATAACATAATGTAAGCTAGCCTAACCCAATCTAACATCTCGGCGGTAATATTTGACCACATTCCTGGCTTGTTGGCCTCTGCGTCTCCGTAGAACCTTTATATACTTCAATAACGTAATATAACCTAACCTAACCTAACCTATCATCTCGGCGGTAATATTTGACCACATTCCTGGCTTGTTGGCCTCCACGTCTCCGTGGGACCTTTATATACATAAATAACATAATATAAGCTAGCCTAACCCAATCTAACATCTCGGCGGTAATATTTGACCACATTCCTGGCTTGTTGGCCTCTACGTCTCCGTGGGACCTTTATACACATCAATAACGTAACATAACCTAACCTAACCCAAACTAACATCTCGGCGGTAATATTTGTCCACATTCCTGGCTTGTTGGCCTCTACCTCTACGTGGGACCTTTATATACATCAATAACGTAATATAACCTATCCTTACCCAACCTATCACCTCGACGGTAATATTTGACAACATTCCGGGCGATTTGGCCTCTACGTCTCCGTGGGACCTTTATATACATCTATAACGTAATATAACCTAACCTAACCCAACCTAACATCTCGGCGGTACTATTTGACAACATACCTGGCGAGTTGGCCTCTACGTCTCCGTGGGAACTTCATATATATCAATAACATAATATAAGCTAGCCTAACCCAATCTAACATCTCGGCGGTAATATTTGACAACATACCTGGCGAGTTTGCCTCTACGTCTCCGTGAGATCTTTATATACATCAATAACGTAATATAACATAACCTAACCCAACCTATCTTCTCGGCGGTAATATTTGACAACATTCCTGGCGAGTTGGCCTTTACGTCTCCGTGGGACCTTTCTATACATCAATAACGTAATATAACCTAACCTATCGCAACCTAACATCTCGGCGGTAATATTCGACAACATTCCTGGTGAGTTGGCCTCTACGTCCCCGTTTGACCTTCATATACATCAATAACTTTATATAACCTAACCTAACCCAACCTATCACCTCGGCGGTAATATTTGACAACATTCCGGGCGATTTGGCCTCTACGTCTCCGTGGGACCTTTATATACATCAATAACGTAATATAACCTAACATAACCCAACCTAACATCTCGGCGGTAATATTTGACATCATTCCTGGCGTGTTGGCCTCTACGTCTCCGTTTGACCTTCATATACATCAATAACGTAATATAACCTAACCTAACACAACCTATCATCTCGGCGGTAATATTTGACATCATTCCTGGCGAGTTGGCCTCTACGTCTCCGTTTGACCTTCATATACATCAATAACGTAATATAACCTAACCTAACTTAACCTATCGTCTCGGCGGTAATATTTGACCACATTTCTGGCTTGTTGGCCTCCATGTCTCCGTGGGACCTTTATATACATAAATAACATAATATAAGCTAGCCTAACCCAATCTAACATCTCGGCGGTAATATTTGAACACATTCCTGGCTTGTTGGCCTCTACGTCTCCGTAGGACCTTTATATGATTCAATAAAGTAATATAACCTAGCCTAACCCAATCTAACATTTCGGCGGTAATATTTGACCACATTCCTGTCTTGTTGGCCTCTACGTCTCCGTGGGACCTTTATATACATCTATAACGTAATATAACCTAACATAACCCAACCTAACATCTCGGCGGTAATATTTGACAACATACCTGCCGAGTTGGCCTCGACGTCTCCGTGGGACATTTATATACATCTATAACGTAATATAACCTAACCTAACCCAACCTAACATCTCGGCGGTACTATTTGACAACATACCTGCCGAGTTGGCCTCTACGTCTCCGTGGGACATTTATATACACCAATAACGTAATATAACCTAACCTAACCCAACCTAACATCTCGGCGGTAATATTTGACAACATACCTGCCGAGTTGGTCTCTACGTCTCCGTTTGACCTTCATATATATCAATAACGTAATATAACCTAACCTAACACAACCTATCATCTCGGCGGTAATATTTGACATCATTCCTGGCGAGTTGGCCTCTACGTCTCCGTTTGACCTTCATATACATCAATAACGTAATATAACCTAACCTTACCCAACCTATCATCTCGGCGGTAATAATTGACCACATTCCTAGCTTGTTGGCCTCTACGTCTCCGTAGGTCCTTTATATAATTCAATAACGTAATATAACCTAGCCTAACCCAACCTATCATCTCGGCGGTAATATTTGACATCATTCCTGGCGAGTTGGCCTCCACGTCTCCGTTTGACCTTCATATACATCAATAACGTAATATAACGTAACCTAACCTAACCTATCATCTCGGCGGTAATATTTGACCACATTCCTGGCTTGTTGGCCTCCACGTCTCCGTGGAACCTTTATATACATAAATAGCATAATATAAGCTAGCCTAACCCGATCTAACATCTCGGCGGTAATATTTGACCACATTCCTGGCTTGTTGGCCTCTACGTCTCCGTAGGACCTTTATATAATTCAATAAAGTAATATAACCTAGCCTAACCCAATCTAACATTTCGGCGGTAATATTTGACCACATTCCTGTCTTGTTGGCCTCTACATCTCCGTGGGACATTTATATACATCAATAATGTAATGTAACCTAACCTAACCCAACCTAACATCTCGGCGGTAATATTTGACATCATTCCTGGCGAGTTGGCCTCTACGTCTCCGTTTGACCTTCATATACATCAATAATGTAATATAACCTAACCTAACCCAAACTAACATCTCGGCGGTTATATTTGACAACATTCCTGGCGAGTTGGCCTCTACGTCTCCGTTTAACCTTCATATACATCAATAACTTAATATAACCTAACCTAACCCAAACTAACATCTCGGCGGTAATATTTGAAACATATCTGGCGAGTTGGCCTCTACGTCTCCGTGGGACCTTTATAAACATAAATAACATAATATAACGTAACCTAACCCAACCTAACATCTCGGCGGTAATATTTGACCACTATCCTGTCTTGTTGGCCTCTACATCTCCGTGGGACCTTTATATACATCTATAACGTAATATAACCTAACCTAAGCCAACCTAACATCTCGGCGGTACTATTTGACAACATACCTGCCGAGTTGGCCTCTACGTCTCCGTGGGACATTTATATACACCAATAACGTAATATAACCTAACCTAACCCAACCTAACATCTCGGCGGTAATATTTGACAACATACCTGCCGAGTTGGTCTCTACGTCTCCGTTTGACCTTCATATATATCAATAACGTAATATAACGTAACCTAACCCAACCTATCATCTCGGCGGTTATATTTGACAACATTCCAGGCGAGTTGGCCTTTACGTCTCCGTGGGACCTTTCTATACATCAATAACGTAATATAACCTAACCTATCGCAACCTAACATCTCGGCGGTAATATTCGACAACATTCCTGGCGAGTTGGCCTCCACGTCTCCGTTTGACCTTCATATACATCAATAACGTAATATAACGTAACCTAACCTAACCTATCATCTCGGCGGTAATATTTGACCACATTCCTGGCTTGTTGGCCTCCACGTCTCCGTGGAACCTTTATATACATAAATAGCATAATATAAGCTAGCCTAACCCGATCTAACATCTCGGCGCTAATATTTGACCACATTCCTGGCTTGTTGGCCTCTACGTCTCCGTAGGACCTTTATATAATTCAATAAAGTAATATAACCTAGCCTAACCCAATCTAACATTTCGGCGGTAATATTTGACCACATTCCTGTCTTGTTGGCCTCTACATCTCCGTGGGACATTTATATACATCAATAATGTAATGTAACCTAACCTAACCCAACCTAACATCTCGGCGGTAATATTTGACATCATTCCTGGCGAGTTGGCCTCTACGTCTCCGTTTGACCTTCATATACATCAATAATGTAATATAACCTAACCTAACCCAAACTAACATCTCGGCGGTTATATTTGACAACATTCCTGGCGAGTTGGCCTCTACGTCTCCGTTTAACCTTCATATACATCAATAACTTAATATAACCTAACCTAACCCAAACTAACATCTCGGCGGTAATATTTGAAACATATCTGGCGAGTTGGCCTCTACGTCTCCGTGGGACCTTTATAAACATAAATAACATAATATAACGTAACCTAACCCAACCTAACATCTCGGCGGTAATATTTGACCACTATCCTGTCTTGTTGGCCTCTACATCTCCGTGGGACCTTTATATACATCTATAACGTAATATAACCTAACCTAAGCCAACCTAACATCTCGGCGGTACTATTTGACAACATACCTGCCGAGTTGGCCTCTACGTCTCCGTGGGACATTTATATACACCAATAACGTAATATAACCTAACCTAACCCAACCTAACATCTCGGCGGTAATATTTGACAACATACCTGCCGAGTTGGTCTCTACGTCTCCGTTTGACCTTCATATATATCAATAACGTAATATAACGTAACCTAACCCAACCTATCATCTCGGCGGTTATATTTGACAACATTCCAGGCGAGTTGGCCTTTACGTCTCCGTGGGACCTTTCTATACATCAATAACGTAATATAACCTAACCTATCGCAACCTAACATCTCGGCGGTAATATTCGACAACATTCCTGGCGAGTTGGCCTCTACGTCCCCGTTTGACCTTCATATACATCAATAACTTTATATAACCTAACCTAACCCAACCTATCACCTCGGCGGTAATATTTGACAACATTCCGGGCGATTTGGCCTCTACGTCTCCGTGGGACCTTTATATACATCAATAACGTAATATAACCTAACATAACCCAACCTAACATCTCGGCGGTAATATTTGACATCATTCCTGGCTTGTTGGCCTCTACGTCTCCGTTTGACCTTCATATACATCAATAACGTTATATAACCTAACCTAACACAACCTATCATCTCGGCGGTAATATTTGACATCATTCCTGGCGAGTTGGCCTCTACGTCTCCGTTTTACCTTCATATACATCAATAACGTAATATAACCTAACCTTACCCAACCTATCATCTCGGCGGTAATATTTGACCACATTCCTGGCTTGTTGGCCTCTACGTCTCCGTAGGACCTTTATATAATTCAATAAAGTAATATAACCTAGCCTAACCCAATCTAACATTTCGGCGGTAATATTTGACCAGATTCCTGTCTTGTTGGCCTCTACGTCTCCGTGGGACATTTATATACATCAATAATGTAATGTAACCTAACATAACCCAACCTAACATCTCGGCGGTAATATTTGACATCATTCCTGGCGTTTTGGCTTCTACGTCTCCGTTTGAACTTCATATACATCAATAACGTAATAGAACCTAACCTAACCCAACCTAACATCTCGCCGGTAATATTTGACAACATACCTGCCGAGTTGGCCTCTACGTCTCCGTGGGACATTTATATACATCAATAACGTAATATAACCTAACCTAACCCAACCTATCATCTCGGCGGTAATATTTGACAACATTCCTGGCGAGTTGGCCTTTACGTCTCCGTGGGACCTTTCTATACATCAATAACGTAATATAACCTAACCTATCGCAACCTAACATCTCGGCGGTAATATTTGACCACATTCCTGGCGAGTTGGCCTTTACGTATCCGTGGGACCTTTATATACACAAATAACATAATGTAAGCTAGCCTAACCCAATCTAACATCTCGGCGGTAATATTTGACCACATTCCTGGCGAGTTGGCCTTTACGTATCCGTGGGACCTTTATATACACAAATAACATAATGTAAGCTAGCCTAACCCAATCTAACATCTCGGCGGTAATATTTGACCACATTCCTGGCTTGTTGGCCTCTGCGTCTCCGTAGAACCTTTATATACTTCAATAACGTAATATAACCTAACCTATCGCAACCTAACATCTCGGCGGTAATATTCGACAACATTCCTGGCGAGTTGGCCTCTACGTCCCCGTTTGACCTTCATATACATCAATAACTTTATATAACCTAACCTAACCCAACCTATCACCTCGGCGGTAATATTTGACAACATTCCGGGCGATTTGGCCTCTACGTCTCCGTGGGACCTTTATATACATCAATAACGTAATATAACCTAACATCTCGGCGGTAATATTTGACATCATTCCTGGCGTGTTGGCCTCTACGTCTCCGTAGGACCTTTATATAATTCAATAACGTAATATAACCTAACCTAACCCAATCTAACATCTCGGCGGTAATATTTGACCACATTCCTGGCTTGTTGGCCTCTACGTCTCCGTGGGACCTTTATATACATCAATAACGTAATATAACCTAACATAACCCAACCTAACATCTCGGCGGTAATATTTGACATCATTCCTGGCGTGTTGGCCTCTACGTCTCCGTTTGACCTTCATATACATCAATAACGTAATATAACCTAACCTAACCCAACCTAACATCTCGGCGGTAATATTTTACAACATACCTGCCGAGTTGGCCTCTACGTCTCCGTGGGACATTTATATACATCAATAACGTAATATAACCTAACCTAACCCAACCTAACATCTCGGCGGTACTATTTGACAACATACCTGGCGAGTTGGCCTCTACGTCTCCGTTTGACCTTCATATATATCAATAACGTAATATAACGTAACCTAACCCAACCTATCATCTCGGCGGTTATATTTGACAACATTCCTGGCGAGTTGGCCTTTACGTCTCCGTGGGACCTTTCTATACATCAATAACGTAATATAACCTAACCTATCGCAACCTAACATCTCGGCGGTAATATTTGACCACATTCCTGGCGAGTTGGCCTTTACGTATCCGTGGGACCTTTATATACACAAATAACATAATGTAAGCTAGCCTAACCCAATCTAACATCTCGGCGGTAATATTTGACCACATTCCTGGCGAGTTGGCCTTTACGTATCCGTGGGACCTTTATATACACAAATAACATAATGTAAGCTAGCCTAACCCAATCTAACATCTCGGCGGTAATATTTGACCACATTCCTGGCTTGTTGGCCTCTGCGTCTCCGTAGAACCTTTATATACTTCAATAACGTAATATAACCTAACCTATCGCAACCTAACATCTCGGCGGTAATATTCGACAACATTCCTGGCGAGTTGGCCTCTACGTCCCCGTTTGACCTTCATATACATCAATAACTTTATATAACCTAACCTAACCCAACCTATCACCTCGGCGGTAATATTTGACAACATTCCGGGCGATTTGGCCTCTACGTCTCCGTGGGACCTTTATATACATCAATAACGTAATATAACCTAACATCTCGGCGGTAATATTTGACATCATTCCTGGCGTGTTGGCCTCTACGTCTCCGTAGGACCTTTATATAATTCAATAACGTAATATAACCTAACCTAACCCAATCTAACATCTCGGCGGTAATATTTGACCACATTCCTGGCTTGTTGGCCTCTACGTCTCCGTGGGACCTTTATATACATCAATAACGTAATATAACCTAACATAACCCAACCTAACATCTCGGCGGTAATATTTGACATCATTCCTGGCGTGTTGGCCTCTACGTCTCCGTTTGACCTTCATATACATCAATAACGTAATATAACCTAACCTAACCCAACCTAACATCTCGGCGGTAATATTTTACAACATACCTGCCGAGTTGGCCTCTACGTCTCCGTGGGACATTTATATACATCAATAACGTAATATAACCTAACCTAACCCAACCTAACATCTCGGCGGTACTATTTGACAACATACCTGGCGAGTTGGCCTCTACGTCTCCGTGGGACCTTCATATACATCAATAACATAATATAAGCTAGCCTAACCCAATCTAACATCTCGGCGGTAATATTTGACAACATACCTGGCGAGTTTGCCTCTACGTCTCCGTGAGATCTTTATATACATCAATAACGTAATATAACATAACCTAACCCAACCTATCTTCTCGGCGGTAATATTTGACAACATTCCTGGCGAGTTGGCTTCTCCGTTTCCGTGGACCCATTATATACATCAATAACGTAATATAACCTAACCTAACCCAAGCTAACATGTCGGCGGTAATATTTGACCACATTCCTGGCTTGTTGGCCTCTACGTCTCCGTGGGACCTTTATATACATCAATAACGTAACATAACCTAACCTAACCCAAACTAACATCTCGGCGGTAATATTTGTCCACATTCCTGGCTTGTTGGCCTCTACCTCTACGTGGGACCTTTATATACATCAATAACGTAATATAACGTAACCTAACCCAACCTATCATCTCGGCGGTAATATTTGACAACATTCCTGGCGAGTTGGCCTTTACGTCTCCGTGGGACCTTTCTATACATCAATAACGTAATATAACCTAACCTATCGCAACCTAACATCTCGGCGGTAATATTCGACAACATTCCTGGCGAGTTGGCCTCTACGTCCCCGTTTGACCTTCATATACATCAATAACTTTATATAACCTAACCTTACCCAACCTAACATCTCGGCGGTAATATTTGACCACATTCCTGGCGAGTTTGCCTCTACGTCTCCGTGACATCTTTATAGACATAAATAACATAATATAAGCTAGCCTAACCCAATCTAACATTTCGGCGGTAATATTTGACCACATTCCTGTCTTGTTGGCCTCTACGTCTCCGTGGGACCTTTATATACATCTATAACGTAATATAACCTAACATAACCCAACCTAACATCTCGGCGGTAATATTTGACATCATTCCTGGCGAGTTCGCTTCTCCGTCTCCGTGGAACTTTTATATACATCAATCACGTAATATAACCTAACCTAACCCAACCTAACATCTCGGCGGTAATATTTGACAACATACCTGCCGAGTTGGCCTCGACGTCTCCGTGGGACATTTATATACATCAATAACGTAATATAACCTAACCCAACCCAACCTAACATCTCGGCGTTACTATTTGACAACATACCTGGCGAGTTGGCCTCTACGTCTCCGTGGGACCTTCATATACATCAATAACATAATATAACCTAACCTAACCCATCCTAACATCTCGGCGATAATGTTTGACATCATTCCTGGCGAGTTGGCTTCTCCGTCTCCGTGGGACTTTTATATACATCAATCACGTAATATAACCTAACCTAACCCAACCTAACATCTCGGCGGTAATATTTGACAACATACCTGCCGAGTTGGCCTCGACGTCTCCGTGGGACATTTATATACATCAATAACGTAATATAACCTAACCTAACCCAACCTAACATCTCGGCGGTAATATTTGACAACATACATGCCGAGTTGGCCTCTACGTCTCCGTTTTACCTTCATATACATCAATAACGTAATATAACGTAACCTAACCCAACCTATCATCTCGGCGGTAATATTTGACAACATTCCTGGCGAGTTGGCCTTTACGTCTCCGTGGGACCTTTCTATACATCAATAACGTAATATAACCTAACCTATCGCAACCTAACATCTCGGCGGTAATATTCGACAACATTCCTGGCGAGTTGGCCTCTACGTCCCCGTTTGACCTTCATATACATCAATAACTTTATATAACCTAACCTAACTCAACCTATCACCTCGGCGGTAATATTTGACAACATTCCGGGCGATTTGGCCTCTACGTCTCCGTTTGACCTTCATATACATCAATAACGTAATATAACCTAACCTTACCCAACCTATCATCTCGGCGGTAATATTTGACCACATTCCTGGCGAGTTGGCCTTTACGTATCCGTGGGACCTTTATATACACAAATAACATAATGTAAGCTAGCCTAACCCAATCTAACATCTCGGCGGTAATATTTGACCACATTCCTGGCTTGTTGGCCTCTGCGTCTCCGTAGAACCTTTATATACTTCAATAACGTAATATAACCTAACCTAACCTAACCTATCATCTCGGCGGTAATATTTGACCACATTCCTGGCTTGTTGGCCTCCACGTCTCCGTGGGACCTTTATATACATAAATAACATAATATAAGCTAGCCTAACCCAATCTAACATCTCGGCGGTAATATTTGACAACATACCTGGCGAGTTTGCCTCTACGTCTCCGTGAGATCTTTATATACATCAATAACGTAATATAACATAACCTAACCCAACCTATCTTCTCGGCGGTAATATTTGACAACATTCCTGGCGAGTTGGCCTTTACGTCTCCGTGGGACCTTTCTATACATCAATAACGTAATATAACCTAACCTATCGCAACCTAACATCTCGGCGGTAATATTCGACAACATTCCTGGTGAGTTGGCCTCTACGTCCCCGTTTGACCTTCATATACATCAATAACTTTATATAACCTAACCTAACCCAACCTATCACCTCGGCGGTAATATTTGACAACATTCCGGGCGATTTGGCCTCTACGTCTCCGTGGGACCTTTATATACATCAATAACGTAATATAACCTAACATAACCCAACCTAACATCTCGGCGGTAATATTTGACATCATTCCTGGCGTGTTGGCCTCTACGTCTCCGTTTGACCTTCATATACATCAATAACGTAATATAACCTAACCTAACACAACCTATCATCTCGGCGGTAATATTTGACATCATTCCTGGCGAGTTGGCCTCTACGTCTCCGTTTGACCTTCATATACATCAATAACGTAATATAACCTAACCTAACTTAACCTATCGTCTCGGCGGTAATATTTGACCACATTTCTGGCTTGTTGGCCTCCATGTCTCCATGGGACCTTTATATACATAAATAACATAATATAAGCTAGCCTAACCCAATCTAACATCTCGGCGGTAATATTTGAACACATTCCTGGCTTGTTGGCCTCTACGTCTCCGTAGGACCTTTATATAATTCAATAAAGTAATATAACCTAGCCTAACCCAATCTAACATTTCGGCGGTAATATTTGACCACATTCCTGTCTTGTTGGCCTCTACGTCTCCGTGGGACCTTTATATACACAAATAACATAATGTAAGCTAGCCTAACCCCATCTTACATCTCGGCGGTAATATTTGACCACATTCCTGGCTTGTTGGCCTCTGCGTCTCCGTAGAACCTTTATATACTTCAATAACGTAATATAACCTAACCTAACCTAACCTATCATCTCGGCGATAATATTTGACCACATTCCTGGCTTGTTGGCCTCCACGTCTCCGTGGGACCTTTATATACATAAATAACATAATATAAGCTAGCCTAACCCAATCTAACATCTCGGCGGTAATATTTGACCACATTCCTGGCTTGTTGGCCTCTACGTCTCCGTGGGACCTTTATATACATCAATAACGTAACATAACCTAACCTAACCCAAACTAACATCTCGGCGGTAATATTTGTCCACATTCCTGGCTTGTTGGCCTCTACCTCTACGTGGGACCTTTATATACATCAATAACGTAATATAACCTATCCTTACCCAACCTATCACCTCGACGGTAATATTTGACAACATTCCGGGCGATTTGGCCTCTACGTCTCCGTGGGACCTTTATATACATCTATAACGTAATATAACCTAACCTAACCCAACCTAACATCTCGGCGGTACTATTTGACAACATACCTGGCGAGTTGGCCTCTACGTCTCCGTGGGACCTTCATATACATCAATAACATAATATAAGCTAGCCTAACCCAATCTAACATCTCGGCGGTAATATTTGACAACATACCTGGCGAGTTTGCCTCTACGTCTCCGTGAGATCTTTATATACATCAATAACGTAATATAACATAACCTAACCCAACCTATCTTCTCGGCGGTAATATTTGACAACATACCTGGCGAGTTGGCTTCTCCGTTTCCGTGGACCCATTATATACATCAATAACGTAATATAACCTGACCTAACCCAACCTAACATCTCGGCGGTAATATTTGACCACATTCCTGGCTTGTTGGCCTCTACGTCTCCGTGGGACCTTTATATACATCAATAACATAACATAAGCTAGCCTAACCCAATCTAACATCTCGGCGGTAATAATTGACCACATTCCTAGCTTGTTGGCCTCTACGTCTCCGTAGGTCCTTTATATAATTCAATAACGTAATATAACCTAGCCTAACCCAACCTATCATCTCGGCGGTAATATTTGACATCATTCCTGGCGAGTTGGCCTCCACGTCTCCGTTTGACCTTCATATACATCAATAACGTAATATAACGTAACCTAACCTAACCTATCATCTCGGCGGTAATATTTGACCACATTCCTGGCTTGTTGGCCTCCACGTCTCCGTGGAACCTTTATATACATAAATAGCATAATATAAGCTAGCCTAACCCGATCTAACATCTCGGCGGTAATATTTGACCACATTCCTGGCTTGTTGGCCTTTACGTCTCCGTAGGACCTTTATATAATTCAATAAAGTAATATAACCTAGCCTAACCCAATCTAACATTTCGGCGGTAATATTTGACCACATTCCTGTCTTGTTGGCCTCTACATCTCCGTGGGACATTTATATACATCAATAATGTAATGTAACCTAACATAACCCAACCTAACATCTCGGCGGTAATATTTGACATCATTCCTGGCGTGTTGGCCTCTACGTCTCCGTTTGACCTTCATATACATCAATAACGTTATATAACCTAACCTAACACAACCTATCATCTCGGCGGTAATATTTGACCACATTCCTGGCGAGTTGGCCTCTACGTCTCCGTTTGACCTTCATATACATCAATAACGTAATATAACCTAACCTTACCCAACCTATCATCTCGGCGGTAATAATTGACCACATTCCTAGCTTGTTGGCCTCTACGTCTCCGTAGGTCCTTTATATAATTCAATAACGTAATATAACCTAGCCTAACCCAACCTATCATCTCGGCGGTAATATTTGACATCATTCCTGGCGAGTTGGCCTCCACGTCTCCGTTTGACCTTCATATACATCAATAACGTAATATAACGTAACCTAACCTAACCTATCATCTCGGCGGTAATATTTGACCACATTCCTGGCTTGTTGGCCTCCACGTCTCCGTGGAACCTTTATATACATAAATAGCATAATATAAGCTAGCCTAACCCGATCTAACATCTCGGCGGTAATATTTGACCACATTCCTGGCTTGTTGGCCTCTACGTCTCCGTAGGACCTTTATATAATTCAATAAAGTAATATAACCTAGCCTAACCCAATCTAACATTTCGGCGGTAATATTTGACCACATTCCTGTCTTGTTGGCCTCTACATCTCCGTGGGACATTTATATACATCAATAATGTAATGTAACCTAACCTAACCCAACCTAACATCTCGGCGGTAATATTTGACATCATTCCTGGCGAGTTGGCCTCTACGTCTCCGTTTGACCTTCATATACATCAATAATGTAATATAACCTAACCTAACCCAAACTAACATCTCGGCGGTTATATTTGACAACATTCCTGGCGAGTTGGCCTCTACGTCTCCGTTTAACCTTCATATACATCAATAACTTAATATAACCTAACCTAACCCAAACTAACATCTCGGCGGTAATATTTGAAACATATCTGGCGAGTTGGCCTCTACGTCTCCGTGGGACCTTTATAAACATAAATAACATAATATAACGTAACCTAACCCAACCTAACATCTCGGCGGTAATATTTGACCACTATCCTGTCTTGTTGGCCTCTACATCTCCGTGGGACCTTTATATACATCTATAACGTAATATAACCTAACCTAAGCCAACCTAACATCTCGGCGGTACTATTTGACAACATACCTGCCGAGTTGGCCTCTACGTCTCCGTGGGACATTTATATACACCAATAACGTAATATAACCTAACCTAACCCAACCTAACATCTCGGCGGTAATATTTGACAACATACCTGCCGAGTTGGTCTCTACGTCTCCGTTTGACCTTCATATATATCAATAACGTAATATAACGTAACCTAACCCAACCTATCATCTCGGCGGTAATATTTGACAACATTCCAGGCGAGTTGGCCTTTACGTCTCCGTGGGACCTTTCTATACATCAATAACGTAATATAACCTAACCTATCGCAACCTAACATCTCGGCGGTAATATTCGACAACATTCCTGGCGAGTTGGCCTCTACGTCCCCGTTTGACCTTCATATACATCAATAACTTTATATAACCTAACCTAACCCAACCTATCACCTCGGCGGTAATATTTGACAACATTCCGGGCGATTTGGCCTCTACGTCTCCGTGGGACCTTTATATACATCAATAACGTAATATAACCTAACATAACCCAACCTAACATCTCGGCGGTAATATTTGACATCATTCCTGGCTTGTTGGCCTCTACGTCTCCGTTTGACCTTCATATACATCAATAACGTTATATAACCTAACCTAACACAACCTATCATCTCGGCGGTAATATTTGACATCATTCCTGGCGAGTTGGCCTCTACGTCTCCGTTTTACCTTCATATACATCAATAACGTAATATAACCTAACCTTACCCAACCTATCATCTCGGCGGTAATAATTGACCACATTCCTAGCTTGTTGGCCTCTACGTCTCCGTAGGTCCTTTATATAATTCAATAACGTAATATAACCTAGCCTAACCCAACCTATCATCTCGGCGGTAATATTTGACATCATTCCTGGCGAGTTGGCCTCCACGTCTCCGTTTGACCTTCATATACATCAATAACGTAATATAACGTAACCTAACCTAACCTATCATCTCGGCGGTAATATTTGACCACATTCCTGGCTTGTTGGCCTCCACGTCTCCGTGGAACCTTTATATACATAAATAGCATAATATAAGCTAGCCTAACCCGATCTAACATCTCGGCGGTAATATTTGACCACATTCCTGGCTTGTTGGCCTCTACGTCTCCGTAGGACCTTTATATAATTCAATAAAGTAATATAACCTAGCCTAACCCAATCTAACATTTCGGCGGTAATATTTGACCACATTCCTGTCTTGTTGGCCTCTACATCTCCGTGGGACATTTATATAAATCAATAATGTAATGTAACCTAACCTAACCCAACCTAACATCTCGGCGGTAATATTTGACATCATTCCTGGCGAGTTGGCCTCTACGTCTCCGTTTGACCTTCATATACATCAATAATGTAATATAACCTAACCTAACCCAAACTAACATCTCGGCGGTTATATTTGACAACATTCCTGGCGAGTTGGCCTCTACGTCTCCGTGGGACCTTTCTATACATCAATAACGTAATATAACCTAACCTATCGCAACCTAACATCTCGGCGGTAATATTCGACAACATTCCTGGCGAGTTGGCCTCTACGTCCCCGTTTGAACTTCATATACATCAATAACTTTATATAGCCTAACCTAACCCAACCTATCACCTCGGCGGTAATATTTGATCACATTCCGGGCGATGTGGCTTCTACTTCTCCGTGGGACCTTTATATACATCAATAACGTAATATAACCTAACATAACCCAACCTAACATCTCGGCGGTAATATTTGACATCATTCCTGGCGTGTTGGCCTCTACGTCTCCGTTTGACCTTCATATACATCAATAACGTAATATAACCTAACCTAACACAACCTATCATCTCGGCGGTAATATTTGACATCATTCCTGGCGAGTTGGCCTCTACGTCTCCGTTTGACCTTCATATACATCAATAACGTAATATAACCTAACCTTACCCAACCTATCATCTCGGCGGTAATATTTGACCACATTCCTGGCGAGTTGGCCTTTACGTATCCGTGGGACCTTTATATACACAAATAACATAATGTAAGCTAGCCTAACCCAATCTAACATCTCGGCGGTAATATTTGACCACATTCCTGGCTTGTTGGCCTCTACGTCTCCGTGGGACCTTTATATACATCAATAACGTAATATAACCTAACATAACCCAACCTAACATCTCGGCGGTAATATTTGACATCATTCCTGGCGTGTTGGCCTCTACGTCTCCGTTTGACCTTCATATACATCAATAACGTAATATAACCTAACCTAACCCAACCTAACATCTCGGCGGTAATATTTTACAACATACCTGCCGAGTTGGCCTCTACGTCTCCGTGGGACATTTATATACATCAATAACGTAATATAACCTAACCTAACCCAACCTAACATCTCGGCGGTACTATTTGACAACATACCTGGCGAGTTGGCCTCTACGTCTCCGTGGGACCTTCATATACATCAATAACATAATATAAGCTAGCCTAACCCAATCTAACATCTCGGCGGTAATATTTGACAACATACCTGGCGAGTTTGCCTCTACGTCTCCGTGAGATCTTTATATACATCAATAACGTAATATAACATAACCTAACCCAACCTATCTTCTCGGCGGTAATATTTGACAACATTCCTGGCGAGTTGGCTTCTCCGTTTCCGTGGACCCATTATATACATCAATAACGTAATATAACCTAACCTAACCCAAGCTAACATCTCGGCGGTAATATTTGACCACATTCCTGGCTTGTTGGCCTCTACGTCTCCGTGGGACCTTTATATACATCAATAACGTAACATAACCTAACCTAACCCAAACTAACATCTCGGCGGTAATATTTGTCCACATTCCTGGCTTGTTGGCCTCTACCTCTACGTGGGACCTTTATATACATCAATAACGTAATATAACGTAACCTAACCCAACCTATCATCTCGGCGGTAATATTTGACAACATTCCTGGCGAGTTGGCCTTTACGTCTCCGTGGGACCTTTCTATACATCAATAACGTAATATAACCTAACCTATCGCAACCTAACATCTCGGCGGTAATATTCGACAACATTCCTGGCGAGTTGGCCTCTACGTCCCCGTTTGACCTTCATATACATCAATAACTTTATATAACCTAACCTTACCCAACCTAACATCTCGGCGGTAATATTTGACCACATTCCTGGCGAGTTTGCCTCTACGTCTCCGTGACATCTTTATAGACATAAATAACATAATATAAGCTAGCCTAACCCAATCTAACATTTCGGCGGTAATATTTGACCACATTCCTGTCTTGTTGGCCTCTACGTCTCCGTGGGACCTTTATATACATCTATAACGTAATATAACCTAACATAACCCAACCTAACATCTCGGCGGTAATATTTGACATCATTCCTGGCGAGTTCGCTTCTCCGTCTCCGTGGGACTTTTATATACATCAATCACGTAATATAACCTAACCTAACCCAACCTAACATCTCGGCGGTAATACTTGACAACATACGTGCCGAGTTGGCCTCGACGTCTCCGTGGGACATTTATATACATCAATAACGTAATATAACCTAACCCAACCCAACCTAACATCTCGGCGGTACTATTTGACAACATACCTGGCGAGTTGGCCTCTACGTCTCCGTGGGACCTTCATATACATCAATAACATAATATAACCTAACCTAACCCATCCTAACATCTCGGCGATAATGTTTGACATCATTCCTGGCGAGTTGGCTTCTCCGTCTCCGTGGGACTTTTATATACATCAATCACGTAATATAACCTAACCTAACCCAACCTAACATCTCGGCGGTAATATTTGACAACATACCTGCCGAGTTGGCCTCGACGTCTCCGTGGGACATTTATATACATCAATAACGTAATATAACCTAACCTAACCCAACCTAACATCTCGGCGGTAATATTTGACAACATACATGCCGAGTTGGCCTCTACGTCTCCGTTTGACCTTCATATACATCAATAACGTAATATAACGTAACCTAACCCAACCTATCATCTCGGCGGTAATATTTGACAACATTCCTGGCGAGTTGGCCTTTACGTCTCCGTGGGACCTTTCTATACATCAATAACGTAATATAACCTAACCTATCGCAACCTAACATCTCGGCGGTAATATTCGACAACATTCCTGGCGAGTTGGCCTCTACGTCCCCGTTTGACCTTCATATACATCAATAACTTTATATAACCTAACCTAACTCAACCTATCACCTCGGCGGTAATATTTGACAACATTCCGGGCGATTTGGCCTCTACGTCTCCGTTTGACCTTCATATACATCAATAACGTAATATAACCTAACCTTACCCAACCTATCATCTCGGCGGTAATATTTGACCACATTCCTGGCGAGTTGGCCTTTACGTATCCGTGGGACCTTTATATACACAAATAACATAATGTAAGCTAGCCTAACCCAATCTAACATCTCGGCGGTAATATTTGACCACATTCCTGGCTTGTTGGCCTCTGCGTCTCCGTAGAACCTTTATATACTTCAATAACGTAATATAACCTAACCTAACCTAACCTATCATCTCGGCGGTAATATTTGACCACATTCCTGGCTTGTTGGCCTCCACGTCTCCGTGGGACCTTTATATACATAAATAACATAATATAAGCTAGCCTAACCCAATCTAACATCTCGGCGGTAATATTTGACCACATTCCTGGCTTGTTGGCCTCTACGTCTCCGTGGGACCTTTATATACATCAATAACGTAACATAACCTAACCTAACCCAAACTAACATCTCGGCGTTAATATTTGTCCACATTCCTGGCTTGTTGGCCTCTACCTCTACGTGGGACCTTTATATACATCAATAACGTAATATAACCTATCCTTACCCAACCTATCACCTCGACGGTAATATTTGACAACATTCCGGGCGATTTGGCCTCTACGTCTCCGTGGGACCTTTATATACATCTATAACGTAATATAACCTAACCTAACCCAACCTAACATCTCGGCGGTACTATTTGACAACATACCTGGCGAGTTGGCCTCTACGTCTCCGTGGGACCTTCATATACATCAATAACATAATATAAGCTAGCCTAACCCAATCTAACATCTCGGCGGTAATATTTGACAACATACCTGGCGAGTTTGCCTCTACGTCTCCGTGAGATCTTTATATACATCAATAACGTAATATAACATAACCTAACCCAACCTATCTTCTCGGCGGTAATATTTGACAACATTCCTGGCGAGTTGGCCTTTACGTCTCCGTGGGACCTTTCTATACATCAATAACGTAATATAACCTAACCTATCGCAACCTAACATCTCGGCGGTAATATTCGACAACATTCCTGGTGAGTTGGCCTCTACGTCCCCGTTTGACCTTCATATACATCAATAACTTTATATAACCTAACCTAACCCAACCTATCACCTCGGCGGTAATATTTGACAACATTCCGGGCGATTTGGCCTCTACGTCTCCGTGGGACCTTTATATACATCAATAACGTAATATAACCTAACATAACCCAACCTAACATCTCGGCGGTAATATTTGACATCATTCCTGGCGTGTTGGCCTCTACGTCTCCGTTTGACCTTCATATACATCAATAACGTAATATAACCTAACCTAACACAACCTATCATCTCGGCGGTAATATTTGACATCATTCCTGGCGAGTTGGCCTCTACGTCTCCGTTTGACCTTCATATACATCAATAACGTAATATAACCTAACCTAACTTAACCTATCGTCTCGGCGGTAATATTTGACCACATTTCTGGCTTGTTGGCCTCCATGTCTCCGTGGGACCTTTATATACATAAATAACATAATATAAGCTAGCCTAACCCAATCTAACATCTCGGCGGTAATATTTGAACACATTCCTGGCTTGTTGGCCTCTACGTCTCCGTAGGACCTTTATATAATTCAATAAAGTAATATAACCTAGCCTAACCCAATCTAACATTTCGGCGGTAATATTTGACCACATTCCTGTCTTGTTGGCCTCTACGTCTCCGTGGGACCTTTATATACATCTATAACGTAATATAACCTAACATAACCCAACCTAACATCTCGGCGGTAATATTTGACAACATACCTGCCGAGTTGGCCTCGACGTCTCCGTGGGACATTTATATACATCAATAACGTAATATAACCTAACCTAACCTAACCTATCATCTCGGCGGTAATATTTGACCACATTCCTGGCGAGTTGGCCTTTACGTATCCGTGGGACCTTTATATACACAAATAACATAATGTAAGCTAGCCTAACCCCATCTTACATCTCGGCGGTAATATTTGACCACATTCCTGGCTTGTTGGCCTCTGCGTCTCCGTAGAACCTTTATATACTTCAATAACGTAATATAACCTAACCTAACCTAACCTATCATCTCGGCGATAATATTTGACCACATTCCTGGCTTGTTGGCCTCCACGTCTCCGTGGGACCTTTATATACATAAATAACATAATATAAGCTAGCCTAACCCAATCTAACATCTCGGCGGTAATATTTGACCACATTCCTGGCTTGTTGGCCTCTACGTCTCCGTGGGACCTTTATATACATCAATAACGTAACATAACCTAACCTAACCCAATCTAACATCTCGGCGGTAATAATTGACCACATTCCTGGCTTGTTGGCCTCCACGTCTCCGTGGAACCTTTATATACATAAATAGCATAATATAAGCTAGCCTAACCCGATCTAACATCTCGGCGGTAATATTTGACCACATTCCTGGCTTGTTGGCCTCTACGTCTCCGTAGGACCTTTATATAATTCAATAAAGTAATATAACCTAGCCTAACCCAATCTAACATTTCGGCGGTAATATTTGATCACATTCCTGTCTTGTTGGCCTCTACATCTCCGTGGGACATTTATATACATCAATAATGTAATGTAACCTAACATAACCCAACCTAACATCTCGGCGGTAATATTTGACATCATTCCTGGCGTGTTGGCCTCTACGTCTCCGTTTGACCTTCATATACATCAATAACGTTATATAACCTAACCTAACACAACCTATCATCTCGGCGGTAATATTTGACCACATTCCTGGCGAGTTGGCCTCTACGTCTCCGTTTGACCTTCATATACATCAATAACGTAATATAACCTAACCTTACCCAACCTATCATCTCGGCGGTAATATTTGACCACATTCCTGGCTTGTTGGCCTCTACGTCTCCGTAGGACCTTTATATAATTCAATAAAGTAATATAACCTAGCCTAACCCAATCTAACATTTCGGCGGTAATATTTGACCACATTCCTGTCTTGTTGGCCTCTACATCTCCGTGGGACATTTATATACATCAATAATGTAATGTAACCTAACATAACCCAACCTAACATCTCGGCGGTAATATTTGACATCATTCCTGGCGTGTTGGCCTCTACGTCTCCGTTTGACCTTCATATACATCAATAACGTTATATAACCTAACCTAACACAACCTATCATCTCGGCGGTAATATTTGACCACATTCCTGGCGAGTTGGCCTCTACGTCTCCGTTTGACCTTCATATACATCAATAACGTAATATAACCTAACCTTACCCAACCTATCATCTCGGCGGTAATAATTGACCACATTCCTAGCTTGTTGGCCTCTACGTCTCCGTAGGTCCTTTATATAATTCAATAACGTAATATAACCTAGCCTAACCCAACCTATCATCTCGGCGGTAATATTTGACATCATTCCTGGCGAGTTGGCCTCCACGTCTCCGTTTGACCTTCATATACATCAATAACGTAATATAACGTAACCTAACCTAACCTATCATCTCGGCGGTAATATTTGACCACATTCCTGGCTTGTTGGCCTCCACGTCTCCGTGGAACCTTTATATACATAAATAGCATAATATAAGCTAGCCTAACCCGATCTAACATCTCGGCGGTAATATTTGACCACATTCCTGGCTTGTTGGCCTCTACGTCTCCGTAGGACCTTTATATAATTCAATAAAGTAATATAACCTAGCCTAACCCAATCTAACATTTCGGCGGTAATATTTGACCACATTCCTGTCTCGTTGGCCTCTACATCTCCGTGGGACATTTATATACATCAATAATGTAATGTAACCTAACCTAACCCAACCTAACATCTCGGCGGTAATATTTGACATCATTCTTGGCGAGTTGGCCTCTACGTCTCCGTTTGACCTTCATATACATCAATAATGTAATATAACCTAACCTAACCCAACCTATCATCTCGGCGGTAATATTCGACAACATTCCTGGCGAGTTGGCCTCTACGTCCCCGTTTGACCTTCATATACATCAATAACTTTATATAACCTAACCTAACCCAACCTATCACCTCGGCGGTAATATTTGACAACATTCCGGGCGATTTGGCCTCTACGTCTCCGTGGGACCTTTATATACATCAATAACGTAATATAACCTAACATAACCCAACCTAACATCTCGGCGGTAATATTTGACATCATTCCTGGCGTGTTGGCCTCTACGTCTCCGTTTGACCTTCATATACATCAATAACGTTATATAACCTAACCTAACACAACCTATCATCTCGGCGGTAATATTTGACATCATTCCTGGCGAGTTGGCCTCTACGTCTCCGTTTGACCTTCATATACATCAATAACGTAATATAACCTAACCTTACCCAACCTATCATCTCGGCGGTAATAATTGACCACATTCCTAGCTTGTTGGCCTCTACGTCTCCGTAGGTCCTTTATATAATTCAATAACGTAATATAACCTAGCCTAACCCAACCTATCATCTCGGCGGTAATATTTGACATCATTCCTGGCGAGTTGGCCTCCACGTCTCCGTTTGACCTTCATATACATCAATAACGTAATATAACGTAACCTAACCTAACCTATCATCTCGGCGGTAATATTTGACCACATTCCTGGCTTGTTGGCCTCCACGTCTCCGTGGTACCTTTATATACATAAATAGCATAATATAAGCTAGCCTAACCCGATCTAACATCTCGGCGGTAATATTTGACCACATTCCTGGCTTGTTGGCCTCTACGTCTCCGTAGGACCTTTATATAATTCAATAAAGTAATATAACCTAGCCTAACCCAATCTAACATTTCGGCGGTAATATTTGACCACATTCCTGTCTTGTTGGCCTCTACATCTCCGTGGGACATTTATATACATCAATAATGTAATGTAACCTAACCTAACCCAACCTAACATCTCGGCGGTAATATTTGACATCATTCCTGGCGAGTTGGCCTCTACGTCTCCGTTTGACCTTCATATACATCAATAATGTAATATAACCTAACCTAACCCAAACTAACATCTCGGCGGTTATATTTGACAACATTCCTGGCGAGTTGGCCTCTACGTCTCCGTTTAACCTTCATATACATCAATAACTTAATATAACCTAACCTAACCCAAACTAACATCTCGGCGGTAATATTTGAAACATATCTGGCGAGTTGGCCTCTACGTCTCCGTGGGACCTTTATAAACATAAGTAACATAATATAACGTAACCTAACCCAACCTAACATCTCGGCGGTAATATTTGACCACTATCCTGTCTTGTTGGCCTCTACATCTCCGTGGGACCTTTATATACATCTATAACGTAATATAACCTAACCTAAGCCAACCTAACATCTCGGCGGTACTATTTGACAACATACCTGCCGAGTTGGCCTCTACGTCTCCGTGGGACATTTATATACACCAATAACGTAATATAACCTAACCTAACCCAACCTAACATCTCGGCGGTAATATTTGACAACATACCTGCCGAGTTGGTCTCTACGTCTCCGTTTGACCTTCATATATATCAATAACGTAATATAACGTAACCTAACCCAACCTATCATCTCGGCGGTAATATTTGACAACATTCCAGGCGAGTTGGCCTTTACGTCTCCGTGGGACCTTTCTATACATCAATAACGTAATATAACCTAACCTATCGCAACCTAACATCTCGGCGGTAATATTCGACAACATTCCTGGCGAGTTGGCCTCTACGTCCCCGTTTGACCTTCATATACATCAATAACTTTATATAACCTAACCTAACCCAACCTATCACCTCGGCGGTAATATTTGACAACATTCCGGGCGATTTGGCCTCTACGTCTCCGTGGGACCTTTATATACATCAATAACGTAATATAACCTAACATAACCCAACCTAACATCTCGGCGGTAATATTTGACATCATTCCTGGCGTGTTGGCCTCTACGTCTCCGTTTGACCTTCATATACATCAATAACGTTATATAACCTAACCTAACACAACCTATCATCTCGGCGGTAATATTTGACATCATTCCTGGCGAGTTGGCCTCTACGTCTCCGTTTGACCTTCATATACATCAATAACGTAATATAACCTAACCTTACCCAACCTATCATCTCGGCGGTAATATTTGACCACATTCCTGGCTTGTTGGCCTCTACGTCTCCGTAGGACCTTTATATAATTCAATAAAGTAATATAACCTAGCCTAACCCAATCTAACATTTCGGCGGTAATATTTGACCAGATTCCTGTCTTGTTGGCCTCTACGTCTCCGTGGGACATTTATATACATCAATAATGTAATGTAACCTAACATAACCCAACCTAACATCTCGGCGGTAATATTTGACATCATTCCTGGCGTTTTGGCTTCTACGTCTCCGTTTGAACTTCATATACATCAATAACGTAATAGAACCTAACCTAACCCAACCTAACATCTCGCCGGTAATATTTGACAACATACCTGCCGAGTTGGCCTCTACGTCTCCGTGGGACATTTATATACATCAATAACGTAATATAACCTAACCTAACCCAACCTATCATCTCGGCGGTAATATTTGACAACATTCCTGGCGAGTTGGCCTTTACGTCTCCGTGGGACCTTTCTATACATCAATAACGTAATATAACCTAACCTATCGCAACCTAACATCTCGGCGGTAATATTCGACAACATTCCTGGCGAGTTGGCCTCTACGTCCCCGTTTGACCTTCATATACATCAATAACTTTATATAGCCTAACCTAACCCAACCTATCACCTCGGCGGTAATATTTGATCACATTCCGGGCGATTTGGCTTCTACTTCTCCGTGGGACCTTTATATACATCAATAACGTAATATAACCTAACATAACCCAACCTAACATCTCGGCGGTAATATTTGACATCATTCCTGGCGTGTTGGCCTCTACGTCTCCGTTTGACCTTCATATACATCAATAACGTAATATAACCTAACCTAACACAACCTATCATCTCGGCGGTAATATTTGACATCATTCCTGGCGAGTTGGCCTCTACGTCTCCGTTTGACCTTCATATACATCAATAACGTAATATAACCTAACCTTACCCAACCTATCATCTCGGCGGTAATATTTGACCACATTCCTGGCGAGTTGGCCTTTACGTATCCGTGGGACCTTTATATACACAAATAACATAATGTAAGCTAGCCTAACCCAATCTAACATCTCGGCGGTAATATTTGACCACATTCCTGGCGAGTTGGCCTTTACGTATCCGTGGGACCTTTATATACACAAATAACATAATGTAAGCTAGCCTAACCCAATCTAACATCTCGGCGGTAATATTTGACCACATTCCTGGCTTGTTGGCCTCTGCGTCTCCGTAGAACCTTTATATACTTCAATAACGTAATATAACCTAACCTATCGCAACCTAACATCTCGGCGGTAATATTCGACAACATTCCTGGCGAGTTGGCCTCTACGTCCCCGTTTGACCTTCATATACATCAATAACTTTATATAACCTAACCTAACCCAACCTATCACCTCGGCGGTAATATTTGACAACATTCCGGGCGATTTGGCCTCTACGTCTCCGTGGGACCTTTATATACATCAATAACGAAATATAACCTAACATCTCGGCGGTAATATTTGACATCATTCCTGGCGTGTTGGCCTCTACGTCTCCGTAGGACCTTTATATAATTCAATAACGTAATATAACCTAACCTAACCCAATCTAACATCTCGGCGGTAATATTTGACCACATTCCTGGCTTGTTGGCCTCTACGTCTCCGTGGGACCTTTATATACATCAATAACGTAATATAACCTAACATAACCCAACCTAACATCTCGGCGGTAATATTTGACATCATTCCTGGCGTGTTGTCCTCTACGTCTCCGTTTGACCTTCATATACATCAATAACGTAATATAACCTAACCTAACCCAACCTAACATCTCGGCGGTAATATTTTACAACATACCTGCCGAGTTGGCCTCTACGTCTCCGTGGGACATTTATATACATCAATAACGTAATATAACCTAACCTAACCCAACCTAACATCTCGGCGGTACTATTTGACAACATACCTGGCGAGTTGGCCTCTACGTCTCCGTGGGACCTTCATATACATCAATAACATAATATAACCTAGCCTAACCCAATCTAACATCTCGGCGGTAATATTTGACAACATACCTGGCGAGTTTGCCTCTACGTCTCCGTGAGATCTTTATATACATCAATAACGTAATATAACATAACCTAACCCAACCTATCTTCTCGGCGGTAATATTTGACAACATTCCTGGCGAGTTGGCTTCTCCGTTTCCGTGGACCCATTATATACATCAATAACGTAATATAACCTAATCTAACCCAAGCTAACATCTCGGCGGTAATATTTGACCACATTCCTGGCTTGTTGGCCTCTACGTCTCCGTGGGACCTTTATATACATCAATAACGTAACATAACCTAACCTAACCCAAACTAACATCTCGGCGGTAATATTTGTCCACATTCCTGGCTTGTTGGCCTCTACCTCTACGTGGGACCTTTATATACATCAATAACGTAATATAACCTATCCTTACCCAACCTATCACCTCGACGGTAATATTTGACAACATTCCGGGCGATTTGGCCTCTACGTCTCCGTGGGACCTTTATATACATCTATAACGTAATATAACCTAACCTAAGCCAACCTAACATCTCGGCGGTACTATTTGACAACATACCTGCCGAGTTGGCCTCTACGTCTCCGCGGGACATTTATATACACCAATAACGTAATATAACCTAACCTAACCCAACCTAACATCTCGGCGGTAATATTTGACATCATTCCTGGCGAGTTGGCCTCTACGTCTCCGTTTGACCTTCATATACATCAATAATGTAATATAACCTAACCTAACCCAAACTAACATCTCGGCGGTTATATTTGACAACATTCCTGGCGAGTTGGCCTCTACGTCTCCGTTTAACCTTCATATACATCAATAACTTAATATAACCTAACCTAACCCAAACTAACATCTCGGCGGTAATATTTGAAACATATCTGGCGAGTTGGCCTCTACGTCTCCGTGGGACCTTTATAAACATAAGTAACATAATATAACGTAACCTAACCCAACCTAACATCTCGGCGGTAATATTTGACCACTATCCTGTCTTGTTGGCCTCTACATCTCCGTGGGACCTTTATATACATCTATAACGTAATATAACCTAACCTAAGCCAACCTAACATCTCGGCGGTACTATTTGACAACATACCTGCCGAGTTGGCCTCTACGTCTCCGTGGGACATTTATATACACCAATAACGTAATATAACCTAACCTAACCCAACCTAACATCTCGGCGGTAATATTTGACAACATACCTGCCGAGTTGGTCTCTACGTCTCCGTTTGACCTTCATATATATCAATAACGTAATATAACGTAACCTAACCCAACCTATCATCTCGGCGGTAATATTTGACAACATTCCAGGCGAGTTGGCCTTTACGTCTCCGTGGGACCTTTCTATACATCAATAACGTAATATAACCTAACCTATCGCAACCTAACATCTCGGCGGTAATATTCGACAACATTCCTGGCGAGTTGGCCTCTACGTCCCCGTTTGACCTTCATATACATCAATAACTTTATATAACCTAACCTAACCCAACCTATCACCTCGGCGGTAATATTTGACAACATTCCGGGCGATTTGGCCTCTACGTCTCCGTGGGACCTTTATATACATCAATAACGTAATATAACCTAACATAACCCAACCTAACATCTCGGCGGTAATATTTGACATCATTCCTGGCGTGTTGGCCTCTACGTCTCCGTTTGACCTTCATATACATCAATAACGTTATATAACCTAACCTAACACAACCTATCATCTCGGCGGTAATATTTGACATCATTCCTGGCGAGTTGGCCTCTACGTCTCCGTTTGACCTTCATATACATCAATAACGTAATATAACCTAACCTTACCCAACCTATCATCTCGGCGGTAATATTTGACCACATTCCTGGCTTGTTGGCCTCTACGTCTCCGTAGGACCTTTATATAATTCAATAAAGTAATATAACCTAGCCTAACCCAATCTAACATTTCGGCGGTAATATTTGACCAGATTCCTGTCTTGTTGGCCTCTATGTCTCCGTGGGACATTTATATACATCAATAATGTAATGTAACCTAACATAACCCAACCTAACATCTCGGCGGTAATATTTGACATCATTCCTGGCGTTTTGGCTTCTACGTCTCCGTTTGAACTTCATATACATCAATAACGTAATAGAACCTAACCTAACCCAACCTAACATCTCGCCGGTAATATTTGACAACATACCTGCCGAGTTGGCCTCTACGTCTCCGTGGGACATTTATATACATCAATAACGTAATATAACCTAACCTAACCCAACCTATCATCTCGGCGGTAATATTTGACAACATTCCTGGCGAGTTGGCCTTTACGTCTCCGTGGGACCTTTCTATACATCAATAACGTAATATAACCTAACCTATCGCAACCTAACATCTCGGCGGTAATATTCGACAACATTCCTGGCGAGTTGGCCTCTACGTCCCCGTTTGACCTTCATATACATCAATAACTTTATATAGCCTAACCTAACCCAACCTATCACCTCGGCGGTAATATTTGATCACATTCCGGGCGATTTGGCTTCTACTTCTCCGTGGGACCTTTATATACATCAATAACGTAATATAACCTAACATAACCCAACCTAACATCTCGGCGGTAATATTTGACATCATTCCTGGCGTGTTGGCCTCTACGTCTCCGTTTGACCTTCATATACATCAATAACGTAATATAACCTAACCTAACACAACCTATCATCTCGGCGGTAATATTTGACATCATTCCTGGCGAGTTGGCCTCTACGTCTCCGTTTGACCTTCATATACATCAATAACGTAATATAACCTAACCTTACCCAACCTATCATCTCGGCGGTAATATTTGACCACATTCCTGGCGAGTTGGCCTTTACGTATCCGTGGGACCTTTATATACACAAATAACATAATGTAAGCTAGCCTAACCCAATCTAACATCTCGGCGGTAATATTTGACCACATTCCTGGCGAGTTGGCCTTTACGTATCCGTGGGACCTTTATATACACAAATAACATAATGTAAGCTAGCCTAACCCAATCTAACATCTCGGCGGTAATATTTGACCACATTCCTGGCTTGTTGGCCTCTGCGTCTCCGTAGAACCTTTATATACTTCAATAACGTAATATAACCTAACCTATCGCAACCTAACATCTCGGCGGTAATATTCGACAACATTCCTGGCGAGTTGGCCTCTACGTCCCCGTTTGACCTTCATATACATCAATAACTTTATATAACCTAACCTAACCCAACCTATCACCTCGGCGGTAATATTTGACAACATTCCGGGCGATTTGGCCTCTACGTCTCCGTGGGACCTTTATATACATCAATAACGAAATATAACCTAACATCTCGGCGGTAATATTTGACATCATTCCTGGCGTGTTGGCCTCTACGTCTCCGTAGGACCTTTATATAATTCAATAACGTAATATAACCTAACCTAACCCAATCTAACATCTCGGCGGTAATATTTGACCACATTCCTGGCTTGTTGGCCTCTACGTCTCCGTGGGACCTTTATATACATCAATAACGTAATATAACCTAACATAACCCAACCTAACATCTCGGCGGTAATATTTGACATCATTCCTGGCGTGTTGGCCTCTACGTCTCCGTTTGACCTTCATATACATCAATAACGTAATATAACCTAACCTAACCCAACCTAACATCTCGGCGGTAATATTTTACAACATACCTGCCGAGTTGGCCTCTACGTCTCCGTGGGACATTTATATACATCAATAACGTAATATAACCTAACCTAACCCAACCTAACATCTCGGCGGTATTATTTGACAACATACCTGGCGAGTTGGCCTCTACGTCTCCGTGGGACCTTCATATACATCAATAACATAATATAAGCTAGCCTAACCCAATCTAACATCTCGGCGGTAATATTTGACAACATACCTGGCGAGTTTGCCTCTACGTCTCCGTGAGATCTTTATATACATCAATAACGTAATATAACATAACCTAACCCAACCTATCTTCTCGGCGGTAATATTTGACAACATTCCTGGCGAGTTGGCTTCTCCGTTTCCGTGGACCCATTATATACATCAATAACGTAATATAACCTAACCTAACCCAAGCTAACATCTCGGCGGTAATATTTGACCACATTCCTGGCTTGTTGGCCTCTACGTCTCCGTGGGACCTTTATATACATCAATAACGTAACATAACCTAACCTAACCCAAACTAACATCTCGGCGGTAATATTTGTCCACATTCCTGGCTTGTTGGCCTCTACCTCTACGTGGGACCTTTATATACATCAATAACGTAATATAACCTATCCTTACCCAACCTATCACCTCGACGGTAATATTTGACAACATTCCGGGCGATTTGGCCTCTACGTCTCCGTGGGACCTTTATATACATCTATAACGTAATATAACCTAACCTAAGCCAACCTAACATCTCGGCGGTACTATTTGACAACATACCTGCCGAGTTGGCCTCTACGTCTCCGCGGGACATTTATATACACCAATAACGTAATATAACCTAACCTAACCCAACCTAACATCTCGGCGGTAATATTTGACAACATACCTGCCGAGTTGGTCTCTACGTCTCCGTTTGACCTTCATATATATCAATAACGTAATATAACGTAACCTAACCCAACCTATCATCTCGGCGGTAATATTTGACAACATTCCTGGCGAGTTGGCCTTTACGTCTCCGTGGGACCTTTCTATACATCAATAACGTAATATAACCTAACCTATCGCAACCTAACATCTCGGCGGTAATATTCGACAACATTCCTGGCGAGTTGGCCTCTACGTCCCCGTTTGACCTTCATATACATCAATAACTTTATATAACCTAACCTTACCCAACCTATCATCTCGGCGGTAATAATTGACCACATTCCTAGCTTGTTGGCCTCTACGTCTCCGTAGGTCCTTTATATAATTCAATAACGTAATATAACCTAGCCTAACCCAACCTATCATCTCGGCGGTAATATTTGACATCATTTCTGGCGAGTTGGCCTCTACGTCTCCGTTTGACCTTCATATACATCAATAACGTAATATAACCTAACCTTACCCAACCTATCATCTCGGCGGTAATATTTGACCACATTCCTGGCTTGTTGGCCTCCACGTCTCCGTGGGACCTTTATATACATAAATAACATAATATAAGCTAGCCTAACCCAATCTAACATCTCGGCGGTAATATTTGACCACATTCCTGGCTTGTTGGCCTCTACCTCTACGTGGGACCTTTATATACATCAATAACGTAATATAACCTATCCTTACCCAACCTATCACCTCGGCGGTAATATTTGACAACATTCCGGGCGATTTGGCCTCTACGTCTCCGTGGGACCTTTATATACATCAATAACGTAATATAACCTAACATAACCCAACCTAACATCTCGGCGGTAATATTTGACATCATTCCTGGCGTGTTGGCCTCTACGTCTCCGTTTGACCTTCATATACATCAATAACGTAATATAACCTAACCTAACACAACCTATCATCTCGGCGGTAATATTTGACATCATTCCTGGCGAGTTGGCCTCTACGTCTCCGTTTGACCTTCATATACATCAATAACGTAATATAACCTAACCTAACTTAACCTATCATCTCGGCGGTAATATTTGACCACATTTCTGGCTTGTTGGCCTCCATGTCTCCGTGGGACCTTTATATACATAAATAACATAATATAAGCTAGCCTAACCCAATCTAACATCTCGGCGGTAATATTTGAACACATTCCTGGCTTGTTGGCCTCTACGTCTCCGTAGGACCTTTATATAGTTCAATAAAGTAATATAACCTAGCCTAACCCAATCTAACATCTCGGCGGTAATATTTGACCACATTCCTGGCTTGTTGGCCTCTACGTCTCCGTAGGACCTTTATATAATTCAATAACGTAATATAACCTAACCTAACCCAACCTAACATCTCGGCGGTAATATTTGAAAACATTCCTGGCGAGTTGGCCTCTACGTCTCCGTGGGACCTTTATATACATGTATAACGTAATATAACCTAACCTAACCCAACCTAACATCTCGGCGGTACTATTTGACATCATTCCTGGCGAGTTGGCCTCTACGTCTCCGTGGGACCTTTATATACATCTATAACGTAATATAACCTAACCTAACCCAACCTAACATCTCGGCGGTACTATTTGACAACATACCTGGCGAGTTGGCCTCTACGTCTCCGTGGGACCTTCGTATACATCAATAACATAATATAACCTAACCTAACCCATCCTAACATCTCGGCGATAATGTTTGACATCATTCCTGGCGAGTTGGCTTCTCCGTCTCCGTGGGACTTTTATATACATCAATCACGTAATATAACCTAACCTAACCCAACCTAACATCTCGCCGGTAATATTTGACAACATTCCTGGCGAGTTGGCCTCTACGTCCCCGTTTGACCTTCATATACATCAATAACTTTATATAGCCTAACCTAACCCAACCTATCACCTCGGCGGTAATATTTGATCACATTCCGGGCGATTTGGCTTCTACTTCTCCGTGGGACCTTTATATACATCAATAACGTAATATAACCTAACATAACCCAACCTAACATCTCGGCGGTAATATTTGACATCATTCCTGGCGTGTCGGCCTCTACGTCTCCGTTTGACCTTCATATACATCAATAACGTAATATAACCTAACCTAACACAACCTATCATCTCGGCGGTAATATTTGACATCATTCCTGGCGAGTTGGCCTCTACGTCTCCGTTTGACCTTCATATACATCAATAACGTAATATAACCTAACCTTACCCAACCTATCATCTCGGCGGTAATATTTGACCACATTCCTGGCGAGTTGGCCTTTACGTATCCGTGGGACCTTTATATACACAAATAACATAATGTAAGCTAGCCTAACCCAATCTAACATCTCGGCGGTAATATTTGACCACATTCCTGGCGAGTTGGCCTTTACGTATCCGTGGGACCTTTATATACACAAATAACATAATGTAAGCTAGCCTAACCCAATCTAACATCTCGGCGGTAATATTTGACCACATTCCTGGCTTGTTGGCCTCTGCGTCTCCGTAGAACCTTTATATACTTCAATAACGTAATATAACCTAACCTATCGCAACCTAACATCTCGGCGGTAATATTCGACAACATTCCTGGCGAGTTGGCCTCTACGTCCCCGTTTGACCTTCATATACATCAATAACTTTATATAACCTAACCTAACCCAACCTATCACCTCGGCGGTAATATTTGACAACATTCCGGGCGATTTGGCCTCTACGTCTCCGTGGGACCTTTATATACATCAATAACGAAATATAACCTAACATCTCGGCGGTAATATTTGACATCATTCCTGGCGTGTTGGCCTCTACGTCTCCGTAGGACCTTTATATAATTCAATAACGTAATATAACCTAACCTAACCCAATCTAACATCTCGGCGGTAATATTTGACCACATTCCTGGCTTGTTGGCCTCTACGTCTCCGTGGGACCTTTATATACATCAATAACGTAATATAACCTAACATAACCCAACCTAACATCTCGGCGGTAATATTTGACATCATTCCTGGCGTGTTGGCCTCTACGTCTCCGTTTGACCTTCATATACATCAATAACGTAATATAACCTAACCTAACCCAACCTAACATCTCGGCGGTAATATTTTACAACATACCTGCCGAGTTGGCCTCTACGTCTCCGTGGGACATTTATATACATCAATAACGTAATATAACCTAACCTAACCCAACCTAACATCTCGGCGGTACTATTTGACAACATACCTGGCGAGATGGCCTCTACGTCTCCGTGGGACCTTCATATACATCAATAACATAATATAAGCTAGCCTAACCCAATCTAACATCTCGGCGGTAATATTTGACAACATACCTGGCGAGTTTGCCTCTACGTCTCCGTGAGATCTTTATATACATCAATAACGTAATATAACATAACCTTACCCAACCTATCTTCTCGGCGGTAATATTTGACATCATTTCTGGCGAGTTGGCCTCTACGTCTCCGTTTGACCTTCATATACATCAATAACGTAATATAACCTAACCTTACCCAACCTATCATCTCGGCGGTAATATTTGACCACATTCCTGGCTTGTTGGCCTCCACGTCTCCGTGGGACCTTTATATACATAAATAACATAATATAAGCTAGCCTAACCCAATCTAACATCTCGGCGGTAATATTTGACCACATTCCTGGCTTGTTGGCCTCTACCTCTACGTGGGACCTTTATATACATCAATAACGTAATATAACCTATCCTTACCCAACCTATCACCTCGGCGGTAATATTTGACAACATTCCGGGCGATTTGGCCTCTACGTCTCCGTGGGACCTTTATATACATCAATAACGTAATATAACCTAACATAACCCAACCTAACATCTCGGCGGTAATATTTGACATCATTCCTGGCGTGTTGGCCTCTACGTCTCCGTTTGACCTTCATATACATCAATAACGTAATATAACCTAACCTAACACAACCTATCATCTCGGCGGTAATATTTGACATCATTCCTGGCGAGTTGGCCTCTACGTCTCCGTTTGACCTTCATATACATCAATAACGTAATATAACCTAACCTAACTTAACCTATCATCTCGGCGGTAATATTTGACCACATTTCTGGCTTGTTGGCCTCCATGTCTCCGTGGGACCTTTATATACATAAATAACATAATATAAGCTAGCCTAACCCAATCTAACATCTCGGCGGTAATATTTGAACACATTCCTGGCTTGTTGGCCTCTACGTCTCCGTAGGACCTTTATATAGTTCAATAAAGTAATATAACCTAGCCTAACCCAATCTAACATCTCGGCGGTAATATTTGACCACATTCCTGGCTTGTTGGCCTCTACGTCTCCGTAGGACCTTTATATAATTCAATAACGTAATATAACCTAACCTAACCCAACCTAACATCTCGGCGGTAATATTTGAAAACATTCCTGGCGAGTTGGCCTCTACGTCTCCGTGGGACCTTTATATACATGTATAACGTAATATAACCTAACCTAACCCAACCTAACATCTCGGCGGTACTATTTGACATCATTCCTGGCGAGTTGGCCTCTACGTCTCCGTGGGACCTTTATATACATCTATAACGTAATATAACCTAACCTAACCCAACCTAACATCTCGGCGGTACTATTTGACAACATACCTGGCGAGTTGGCCTCTACGTCTCCGTGGGACCTTCGTATACATCAATAACATAATATAACCTAACCTAACCCATCCTAACATCTCGGCGATAATGTTTGACATCATTCCTGGCGAGTTGGCTTCTCCGTCTCCGTGGGACTTTTATATACATCAATCACGTAATATAACCTAACCTAACCCAACCTAACATCTCGCCGGTAATATTTGACAACATTCCTGGCGAGTTGGCCTCTACGTCCCCGTTTGACCTTCATATACATCAATAACTTTATATAGCCTAACCTAACCCAACCTATCACCTCGGCGGTAATATTTGATCACATTCCGGGCGATTTGGCTTCTACTTCTCCGTGGGACCTTTATATACATCAATAACGTAATATAACCTAACATAACCCAACCTAACATCTCGGCGGTAATATTTGACATCATTCCTGGCGTGTTGGCCTCTACGTCTCCGTTTGACCTTCATATACATCAATAACGTAATATAACCTAACCTAACACAACCTATCATCTCGGCGGTAATATTTGACATCATTCCTGGCGAGTTGGCCTCTACGTCTCCGTTTGACCTTCATATACATCAATAACGTAATATAACCTAACCTTACCCAACCTATCATCTCGGCGGTAATATTTGACCACATTCCTGGCGAGTTGGCCTTTACGTATCCGTGGGACCTTTATATACACAAATAACATAATGTAAGCTAGCCTAACCCAATCTAACATCTCGGCGGTAATATTTGACCACATTCCTGGCGAGTTGGCCTTTACGTATCCGTGGGACCTTTATATACACAAATAACATAATGTAAGCTAGCCTAACCCAATCTAACATCTCGGCGGTAATATTTGACCACATTCCTGGCTTGTTGGCCTCTGCGTCTCCGTAGAACCTTTATATACTTCAATAACGTAATATAACCTAACCTATCGCAACCTAACATCTCGGCGGTAATATTCGACAACATTCCTGGCGAGTTGGCCTCTACGTCCCCGTTTGACCTTCATATACATCAATAACTTTATATAACCTAACCTAACCCAACCTATCACCTCGGCGGTAATATTTGACAACATTCCGGGCGATTTGGCCTCTACGTCTCCGTGGGACCTTTATATACATCAATAACGAAATATAACCTAACATCTCGGCGGTAATATTTGACATCATTCCTGGCGTGTTGGCCTCTACGTCTCCGTAGGACCTTTATATAATTCAATAACGTAATATAACCTAACCTAACCCAATCTAACATCTCGGCGGTAATATTTGACCACATTCCTGGCTTGTTGGCCTCTACGTCTCCGTGGGACCTTTATATACATCAATAACGTAATATAACCTAACATAACCCAACCTAACATCTCGGCGGTAATATTTGACATCATTCCTGGCGTGTTGGCCTCTACGTCTCCGTTTGACCTTCATATACATCAATAACGTAATATAACCTAACCTAACCCAACCTAACATCTCGGCGGTAATATTTTACAACATACCTGCCGAGTTGGCCTCTACGTCTCCGTGGGACATTTATATACATCAATAACGTAATATAACCTAACCTAACCCAACCTAACATCTCGGCGGTACTATTTGACAACATACCTGGCGAGTTGGCCTCTACGTCTCCGTGGGACCTTCATATACATCAATAACATAATATAAGCTAGCCTAACCCTATCTAACATCTCGGCGGTAATATTTGACAACATACCTGGCGAGTTTGCCTCTACGTCTCCGTGAGATCTTTATATACATCAATAACGTAATATAACATAACCTTACCCAACCTATCTTCTCGGCGGTAATATTTGACAACATTCCTGGCGAGTTGGCTTCTCCGTTTCCGTGGACCCATTATATACATCAATAACGTAATATAACCTAACCTAACCCAAGCTAACATCTCGGCGGTAATATTTGACCACATTCCTGGCTTGTTGGCCTCTACGTCTCCGTGGGACCTTTATATACATCAATAACGTAACATAACCTAACCTAACCCAAACTAACATCTCGGCGGTAATATTTGTCCACATTCCTGGCTTGTTGGCCTCTACCTCTACGTGGGACCTTTATATACATCAATAACGTAATATAACCTATCCTTACCCAACCTATCACCTCGACGGTAATATTTAACAACATTCCGGGCGATTTGGCCTCTACGTCTCCGCGGGACCTTTATATACATCTATAACGTAATATAACCTAACCTAAGCCAACCTAACATCTCGGCGGTACTATTTGACAACATACCTGCCGAGTTGGCCTCTACGTCTCCGCGGGACATTTATATACACCAATAACGTAATATAACCTAACCTAACCCAACCTAACATCTCGGCGGTAATATTTGACAACATACCTGCCGAGTTGGTCTCTACGTCTCCGTTTGACCTTCATATATATCAATAACGTAATATAACGTAACCTAACCCAACCTATCATCTCGGCGGTAATATTTGACAACATTCCTGGCGAGTTGGCCTTTACGTCTCCGTGGGACCTTTCTATACATCAATAACGTAATATAACCTAACCTATCGCAACCTAACATCTCGGCGGTAATATTCGACAACATTCCTGGCGAGTTGGCCTCTACGTCCCCGTTTGACCTTCATATACATCAATAACTTTATATAACCTAACCTTACCCACCCTATCATCTCGGCGGTAATAATTGACCACATTCCTAGCTTGTTGGCCTCTACGTCTCCGTAGGTCCTTTATATAATTCAATAACGTAATATAACCTAGCCTAACCCAACCTATCATCTCGGCGGTAATATTTGACATCATTCCTGGCGAGTTGGCCTCTACGTCTCCGTTTGACCTTCATATACATCAATAACGTAATATAACCTAACCTTACCCAACCTATCATCTCGGCGGTAATATTTGACCACATTCCTGGCTTGTTGGCCTCCACGTCTCCGTGGGACCTTTATATACATAAATAACATAATATAAGCTAGCCTAACCCAATCTAACATCTCGGCGGTAATATTTGACCACATTCCTGGCTTGTTGGCCTCTACCTCTACGTGGGACCTTTATATACATCAATAACGTAATATAACCTATCCTTACCCAACCTATCACCTCGGCGGTAATATTTGACAACATTCCGGGCGATTTGGCCTCTACGTCTCCGTGGGACCTTTATATACATCAATAACGTAATATAACCTAACATAACCCAACCTAACATCTCGGCGGTAATATTTGACATCATTCCTGGCGTGTTGGCCTCTACGTCTCCGTTTGACATTCATATACATCAATAACGTAATATAACCTAACCTAACACAACCTATCATCTCGGCGGTAATATTTGACATCATTCCTGGCGAGTTGGCCTCTACGTCTCCGTTTGACCTTCATATACATCAATAACGTAATATAACCTAACCTAACTTAACCTATCATCTCGGCGGTAATATTTGACCACATTTCTGGCTTGTTGGCCTCCATGTCTCCGTGGGACCTTTATATACATAAATAACATAATATAAGCTAGCCTAACCCAATCTAACATCTCGGCGGTAATATTTGAACACATTCCTGGCTTGTTGGCCTCTACGTCTCCGTAGGACCTTTATATAGTTCAATAAAGTAATATAACCTAGCCTAACCCAACCTAACATCTCGGCGGTAATATTTGAAAACATTCCTGGTGAGTTGGCCTCTATGTCTCCGTGGGACCTTTATGTACATCTATAACGTAATATAACCTAACCTAATCCAACCTAACATCTCGGCGGTAATATTTGAAAACATTCCTGGCGAGTTGGCCTCTACGTCTCCGTAGAACCTTTATATACTTCAATCACGCAATATAACCTAACCTAACCCAATCTAATATCTCGGTGGTAATATTTGACCACATTCCTGTCTTGTTGGCCCCTACGTCTCCGTGGGACCTTTATATACGTCAATAACGTAATACAACCTAACCTAACCCAACCTAACATCTCGGCGATAATATTTTACAACATTGCTGGCGAGTTGGCTTCTCCTTCTCCGTGGGACTTTTATATACATCAATCACGTAATATAACGTAACCTAACCCAACCTAATATCTCGGCGGTAATATTTGACAACATACCTGCCGAGTTGGCCTCTACGTCTCCGTTTGACCTTCATATACATCAATAACGTAGTATAACGTAACCTAACCCAACCTATCATCTCGGCGGTAATATTTGACAACATTCCTGGCGAGTTGGCCTTTACGTATCCGTGGGACCTTTATATACACAAATAACATAATGTAAGCTAGCCTAACCCAATCTAACATCTCGGCGGTAATATTTGACCACATTCCTGGCTTGTTGGCCTCTGCGTCTCCGTAGAACCTTTATATACTTCAATAACGTAATATAACCTAACCTAACCTAACCTATCATCTCGGCGGTAATATTTGACCACATTCCTGGCTTGTTGGCCTCCACATCTCCGTGGGACCTTTATATACATAAATAACATAATATAAGCTAGCCTAACCCAATCTAACATCTCGGCGGTAATATTTGACCACATTCCTGGCTTGTTGGCCTCTACCTCTACGTGGGACCTTTATATACATCAATAACGTAATATAACCTATCCTTACCCAACCTATCACCTCGACGGTAATATTTGACAACATTCCGGGCGATTTTGCCTCTACGTCTCCGTGGGACCTTTATATACATCTATAACGCAATATAACCTAACCTAAGCCAACCTAACATCTCGGCGGTACTATTTGACAACATACCTGCCGAGTTGGCCTCTACGTCTCCGTGGGACATTTATATACACCAATAACGTAATATAACCTAACCTAACCCAACCTAACATCTCGGCGGTAATATTTGACAACATACCTGCCGAGTTGGTCTCTACGTCTCCGTTTGACCTTCATATATATCAATAACGTAATATAACGTAACCTAACCCAACCTATCATCTCGGCGGTAATATTTGACAACATTCCTGGCGAGTTGGCCTTTACGTCCCCGTTTGACCTTCATATACATCAATAACTTTATATAACCTAACCTAACCCAACCTATCACCTCGGCGGTAATATTTGACAACATTCCGGGCGATTTGGCCTCTACGTCTCCGTGGGACCTTTATATACATCAATAACGTAATATAACCTAACATCTCGGCGGTAATATTTGACATCATTCCTGGCGTGTTGGCCTCTACGTCTCCGTAGGACCTTTATATAATTCAATAACGTAATATAACCTAACCTAACCCAATCTAACATCTCGGCGGTAATATTTGACCACATTCCTGGCTTGTTGGCCTCTACGTCTCCGTGGGACCTTTATATACATCAATAACGTAATATAACCTAACATAACCCAACCTAACATTTCGGCGGTAATATTTGACATCATTCCTGGCGTGTTGGCCTCTACGTCTCCGTTTGACCTTCATATACATCAATAACGTAATATAACCTAACCTAACCCAACCTAACATCTCGGCGGTAATATTTTACAACATACCTGCCGAGTTGGCCTCTACGTCTCCGTGGGACATTTATATACATCAATAACGTAATATAACCTAACCTAACCCAACCTAACATCTCGGCGGTACTATTTGACAACATACCTGGCGAGTTGGCCTCTACGTCTCCGTGGGACCTTCATATACATCAATAACATAATATAAGCTAGCCTAACCCAATCTAACATCTCGGCGGTAATATTTGACAACATACCTGGCGAGTTTGCCTCTACGTCTCCGTGAGATCTTTATATACATCAATAACGTAATATAACATAACCTAACCCAACCTATCTTCTCGGCGGTAATATTTGACAACATTCCTGGCGAGTTGGCTTCTCCGTTTCCGTGGACCCATTATATACATCAATAACGTAATATAACCTAACCTAACCCAAGCTAACATCTCGGCGGTAATATTTGACCACATTCCTGGCTTGTTGGCCTCTACGTCTCCGTGGGACCTTTATATACATCAATAACGTAACATAACCTAACCTAACCCAAACTAACATCTCGGCGGTAATATTTGTCCACATTCCTGGCTTGTTGGCCTCTACCTCTACGTGGGACCTTTATATACATCAATAACGTAATATAACCTATCCTTACCCAACCTATCGCCTCGACGGTAATATTTGACAACATTCCGGGCGATTTGGCCTCTACGTCTCCGTGGGACCTTTATATACATCTATAACGTAATATAACCTAACCTAAGCCAACCTAACATCTCGGCGGTACTATTTGACAACATACCTGCCGAGTTGGCCTCTACGTCTCCGTGGGACATTTATATACACCAATAACGTAATATAACCTAACCTAACCCAACCTAACATCTCGGCGGTAATATTTGACAACATACCTGCCGAGTTGGTCTCTACGTCTCCGTTTGACCTTCATATATATCAATAACGTAATATAACGTAACCTAACCCAACCTATCATCTCGGCGGTAATATTTGACAACATTCCTGGCGAGTTGGCCTTTAGGTCTCCGTGGGACCTTTCTATACATCAATAACGTAATATAACCTAACCTATCGCAACCTAACATCTCGGCGGTAATATTCGACAACATTCCTGGCGAGTTGGCCTCTACGTCCCCGTTTGACCTTCATATACATCAATAACGTAATATAACCTAACCTTACCCAACCTATCATCTCGGCGGTAATATTTGACCACATTCCTGGCTTGTTGGCCTCCACGTCTCCGTGGGACCTTTATATACATAAATAACATAATATAAGCTAGCCTAACCCAATCTAACATCTCGGCGGTAATATTTGACCACATTCCTGGCTTGTTGGCCTCTACCTCTACGTGGGACCTTTATATACATCAATAACGTAATATAACCTATCCTTACCCAACCTATCACCTCGGCGGTAATATTTGACAACATTCCGGGCGATTTGGCCTCTACGTCTCCGTGGGACCTTTATATACATCAATAACGTAATATAACCTAACATAACCCAACCTAACATCTCGGCGGTAATATTTGACATCATTCCTGGCGTGTTGGCCTCTACGTCTCCGTTTGACCTTCATATACATCAATAACGTAATATAACCTAACCTAACACAACCTATCATCTCGGCGGTAATATTTGACATCATTCCTGGCGAGTTGGCCTCTACGTCTCCGTTTGACCTTCATATACATCAATAACGTAATATAACCTAACCTAACTTAACCTATCATCTCGGCGGTAATATTTGACCACATTTCTGGCTTGTTGGCCTCCATGTCTCCGTGGGACCTTTATATACATAAATAACATAATATAAGCTAGCCTAACCCAATCTAACATCTCGGCGGTAATATTTGAACACATTCCTGGCTTGTTGGCCTCTACGTCTCCGTAGGACCTTTATATAATTCAATAAAGTAATATAACCTAGCCTAACCCAATCTAACATTTCGGCGGTAATATTTGACCACATTCCTGTCTTGTTGGCCTCTACGTCTCCGTGGGACCTTTATATACATCTATAACGTAATATAACCTAACATAACCCAACCTAACATCTCGGCGGTAATATTTGACATCATTCCTGGCGAGTTCGCTTCTCCGTCTCCGTGGGACTTTTATATACATCAATCACGTAATATAACCTAACCTAACCCAACCTAACATCTCGGCGGTAATATTTGACAATATACCTGCCGAGTTGGCCTCGACGTCTCCGTGGGACATTTATATACATCAATAACGTAATATAACCTAACCTAACCTAACCTATCATCTCGGCGGTAATATTTGACCACATTCCTGGCTTGTTAGCCTCCACGTCTCCGTGGGACCTTTATATACATAAATAACATAATATAAGCTAGCCTAACCCAATCTAACATCTCGGCGGTAATATTTGACCACATTCCTGGCTTGTTGGCCTCTACGTCTCCGTAGGACCTTTATATAATTCAATAACGTAATATAACCTAACCTAACCCAACCTAACATCTCGGCGGTAATATTTGAAAACATTCCTGGCGAGTTGGCCTCTACGTCTCCGTGGGACCTTTATATACATGTATAACGTAATATAACCTAACCTAACCCAACCTAACATCTCGGCGGTACTATTTGACATCATTCCTGGCGAGTTGGCCTCTACGTCTCCGTGGGACCTTTATATACATATATAACGTAATATAACCTAACCTAACCCAACCTAACATCTCGGCGGTACTATTTGACAACATACCTGGCGAGTTGGCCTCTACGTCTCCGTGGGACCTTCATATACATCAATAACATAATATAACCTAACCTAACCCATCCTAACATCTCGGCGATAATGTTTGACATCATTCCTGGCGAGTTGGCTTCTCCGTCTCCGTGGGACTTTTATATACATCAATCACGTAATATAACCTAACCTAACCCAACCTAACATCTCGCCGGTAATATTTGACAACATACCTGCCGAGTTGGCCTCTACGTCTCCGTGGGACCTTTATATACATCAATAACGTAATATAACCTAACATAACCCAACCTAACATCTCGGCGGTAATATTTGACATCATTCCTGGCGTTTTGGCCTCTACGTCTCCGTAGGACCTTTATATAATTCAATAAAGTAATATAACCTAGCCTAACCCAATCTAACATTTTGGCGTTAATATTTGACCACATTCCTGTCTCGTTGGCCTCTACGTCTCCGTGGGACATTTATATACATCAATAATGTAATGTAACCTAACCTAACCCAACCTAACATCTCGGCGGTAATATTTGACATCATTCCTGGCGAGTTGGCCTCTACGTCTCCGTTTGACCTTCATATACATCAATAATGTAATATAACCTAACCTAACCCAACCTAACATCTCGGCGGTAATATTTGAAAACATTCCTGGCGAGTTGGCCTCTACGTCTCCGTAGAACCTTTATATACTTCAATCACGCAATATAACCTAACCTAACCCAATCTAATATCTCGGTGGTAATATTTGACCACATTCCTGTCTTGTTGGCCCCTACGTCTCCGTGGGACCTTTATATACGTCAATAACGTAATACAACCTAACCTAACCCAACCTAACATCTCGGCGGTACTATTTGACAACATACCTGCCGAGTTGGCCTCTACGTCTCCGTGGGACATTTATATACACCAATAACGTAATATAACCTAACCTAACCCAACCTAACATCTCGGCGGTAATATTTGACAACATACCTGCCGAGTTGGTCTCTACGTCTCCGTTTGACCTTCATATACATCAATAACGTAATATAACCTAACCTAAGCCAACCTAACATCTCGGCGGTAATATTTTACAACATACCTGCCGAGTTGGCCTCTACGTCTCCGTGGGACATTTATATACATCAATAACGTAATATAACCTAACCTAACCCAACCTAACATCTCGGCGGTACTATTTGACAACATACCTGGCGAGTTGGCCTCTATGTCTCCATGGGACCTTCATATACATTAATAACATAATATAAGCTAGCCTAACCCAATCTAACATCTCGGCGGTAATATTTGACAACATACCTGGCGAGTTTGCCTCTACGTCTCCGTGAGATCTTTATATACATCAATAACGTAATATAACATAACCTAACCCAACCTATCTTCTCGGCGGTAATATTTGACAACATTCCTGGCGAGTTGGCTTCTCCGTTTCCGTGGACCCATTATATACATCAATAACGTAATATAACCTAACCTAACCCAAGCTAACATCTCGGCGGTAATATTTGACCACATTCCTGGCTTGTTGGCCTCTACGTCTCCGTGGGACCTTTATATACATCAATAACGTAACATAACCTAACCTAACCCAAACTAACATCTCGGCGGTAATATTTGTCCACATTCCTGGCTTGTTGGCCTCTACCTCTACGTGGGACCTTTATATACATCAATAACGTAATATAACCTATCCTTACCCAACCTATCACCTCGACGGTAATATTTGACAACATTCCGGGCGATTTGGCCTCTACGTCTCCGTGGGACCTTTATATACATCTATAACGTAATATAACCTAACCTAAGCCAACCTAACATCTCGGCGGTACTATTTGACAACATACCTGCCGAGTTGGCCTCTACGTCTCCGTGGGACATTTATATACACCAATAACGTAATATAACCTAACCTAACCCAACCTAACATCTCGGCGGTAATATTTGACAACATACCTGCCGAGTTGGTCTCTACGTCTCCGTTTGACCTTCATATATATCAATAACGTAATATAACGTAACCTAACCGAACCTATCATCTCGGCGGTAATATTTGACAACATTCCTGGCGAGTTGGCCTTTACGTCTCCGTGGGACCTTTCTATACATCAATAACGTAATATAACCTAACCTATCGCAACCTAACATCTCGGCGGTAATATTCGACAACATTCCTGGCGAGTTGGCCTCTACGTCCCCGTTTGACCTTCATATACATCAATAACTTTATATAACCTAACCTAACCCAACCTATCACCTCGGCGGTAATGTTTGACAACATTCCGGGCGATTTGGCCTCTACATCTCCGTGGGACCTTTATATACATCAATAACGTAATATAACCTAACATCTCGGCGGTAATATTTGACATCATTCCTGGCGTGTTGGCCTCTACGTCTCCGTTTGACCTTCATATACATCAATAACGTTATATAACCTTACCTAACACAACCTATCATCTCGGCGGTAATATTTGACATCATTCCTGGCGAGTTGGCCTCTACGTCTCCGTTTGACCTTCATATACATCAATAACGTAATATAACCTAACCTTACCCAACCTATCATCTCGGCGGTAATATTTGACCACATTCCTGGCTTGTTGGCCTCCACGTCTCCGTGGGACCTTTATATACATAAATAACATAATATAACCTAACCTAACCCAACCTAACATCTCGGCGGTAATACTTGAAAACATTCCTGGCGAGTTGGCCTCTACGTCTCCGTGGGACCTTTATATACACCTATAACGTAATATAACCTAACCTAATCCAACCTAACATCTCGGCGGTAATATTTGAAAACATTCCTGGCGTGTTGGCCTCTACGTCTCCGTGGGACCTTTATATACATCAATAACGTAATATAACCTAACCTAACCCAACCTAACATCTGGGCGGTAATATTTGACCACATTCCTGGCTTGTTGGCCTCTACGTCTCCGTAGGACCTTTATATAATTCAATAAAGTAATATAACCTAGCCTAACCCAATCTAACATTTTGGCGGTAATATTTGACCACATTCCTGTCTCGTTGGCCTCTACGTCTCCGTGGGACATTTATATACATCAATAATGTAATGTAACCTAACCTAACCCAACCTAACATCTCGGCGGTAATATTTGACATCATTCCTGGCGAGGTGGCCTCTACGTCTCCGTTTGACCTTCATATACATCAATAATGTAATATAACCTAACCTAACCCAACCTAACATCTCGGCAGTAATATTTAAAAACATTCCTGGCGAGTTGGCATCTATGTCTCCGTGGGACCTTTATATACATCTATAACGTAATATAACCTAACCTAATCCAACCTAACATCTCGGCGGTAATATTTGAAAACATTCCTGGCGAGTTGGCCTCTACGTCTCCGTAGAACCTTTATATACTTCAATCACGTAATATAACCTAACCTAACCCAATCTAATATCTCGGCGGTAATATTTGACCACATTCCTGTCTTGTTGGCCTCTACGTCTCCGTGGGACCTTTATATACATCAATAACGTAATACAACCTAACCTAACCCAACCTAACATCTCGGCGATAATATTTTACAACATTTCTGGCGAGTTGGCTTCTCCTGCTCCGTGGGACTTTTATATACATCAATCACGTAATATAACCTAACCTAACCCAACCTAATATCTCGGCGGTAATATTTGACAACATACCTGCCGAGTTGGCCTCTACGTCTCCGTGGGACCTTTATATACATCAATAACGTAATATAACCTAACATAACCCAACCTAACATCTCGGCGGTAATATTTGACATCATTCCTGGCGTTTTGGCCTCTACGTCTCCGTAGGACCTTTATATAATTCAATAAAGTAATATAACCTAGCCTAACCCAATCTAACATTTTGGCGGTAATATTTGACCACATTCCTGTCTCGTTGGCCTCTACGTCTCCGTGGGACATTTATATACATCAATAATGTAATGTAACCTAACCTAACCCAACCTAACATCTCGGCGGTAATATTTGACATCATTCCTGGCGAGTTGGCCTCTACGTCTCCGTTTGACCTTCATATACATCAATAATGTAATATAACCTAACCTAACCCAACCTAACATCTCGGCGGTAATATTTGAAAACATTCCTGGTGAGTTGGCCTCTATGTCTCCGTGGGACCTTTATGTACATCTATAACGTAATATAACCTAACCTAATCCAACCTAACATCTCGGCGGTAATATTTGAAAACATTCCTGGCGAGTTGGCCTCTACGTCTCCGTAGAACCTTTATATACTTCAATCACGCAATATAACCTAACCTAACCCAATCTAATATCTCGGCGGTAATATTTGACCACATTCCTGTCTTGTTGGCCTCTACGTCTCCATGGGACCTTTATATACATCAATAACGTAATACAACCTAACCTAACCCAACCTAACATCTCGGCGATAATATTTTACAACATTGCTGGCGAGTTGGCTTCTCCTTCTCCGTGGGACTTTGATATACATCAATCACGTAATATAACCTAACCTAACCCAACCTAATATCTCGGCGGTAATATTTGACAACATACCTGCCGAGTTGGCCTCTACGTCTCCGTTTGACCTTCATATACATCAATAACGTAATATAACGTAACCTAACCCAACCTATCATCTCGGCGGTAATATTTGACAACATTCCTGGCGAGTTGGCCTTTACGTCTCCGTGAGACCTTTATATACATCAATAGCGGAATATAACCTAACCTAACCCAACCTAACATCTCGGCGGTACTACTTGACAACATAGCTGGCGAGTTGGCCTCTACGTCTCCGTGGGACCTTCATATACATCAATAACATAATATAAGCTAGCCTAACCCAATCTAACATCTCGGCGGTAATATTTGACAACATACCTGGCGAGTTGGCCTCTACGTCTCCGTGGGATCTTTATATACATCAATAACGTAATATAACCTAACCTAACCCAACCTAACATCTCGGCGGTACTATTTGACAACATACCTGGCGAGTTGGCCTCTACGTCTCCGTGAGATCTTTATATACATCAATAACGTAATATAACATAACCTAACCCAACCTATCTTCTCGGCGGTAATATTTGACAACATTCCTGGCGAGTTGGCTTCTCCGTTTCCGTGGACCCATTATATACATCAATAACGTAATATAACCTAACCTAACCCAAGCTAACATCTCGGCGGTAATATTTGACCACATTCCTGGCTTGTTGGCCTCTACGTCTCCGTGGGACCTTTATATACATCAATAACGTAACATAACCTAACCTAACCCAAACTAACATCTCGGCGGTAATATTTGTCCACATTCCTGGCTTGTTGGCCTCTACCTCTACGTGGGACCTTTATATACATCAATAACGTAATATAACCTATCCTTACCCAACCTATCGCCTCGACGGTAATATTTGACAACATTCCGGGCGATTTGGCCTCTACGTCTCCGTGGGACCTTTATATACATCTATAACGTAATATAACCTAACCTAAGCCAACCTAACATCTCGGCGGTACTATTTGACAACATACCTGCCGAGTTGGCCTCTACGTCTCCGTGGGACATTTATATACACCAATAACGTAATATAACCTAACCTAACCCAACCTAACATCTCGGCGGTAATATTTGACAACATACCTGCCGAGTTGGTCTCTACGTCTCCGTTTGACCTTCATATATATCAATAACGTAATATAACGTAACCTAACCCAACCTATCATCTCGGCGGTAATATTTGACAACATTCCTGGCGAGTTGGCCTTTAGGTCTCCGTGGGACCTTTCTATACATCAATAACGTAATATAACCTAACCTATCGCAACCTAACATCTCGGCGGTAATATTCGACAACATTCCTGGCGAGTTGGCCTCTACGTCCCCGTTTGACCTTCATATACATCAATAACGTAATATAACCTAACCTTACCCAACCTATCATCTCGGCGGTAATATTTGACCACATTCCTGGCTTGTTGGCCTCCACGTCTCCGTGGGACCTTTATATACATAAATAACATAATATAAGCTAGCCTAACCCAATCTAACATCTCGGCGGTAATATTTGACCACATTCCTGGCTTGTTGGCCTCTACCTCTACGTGGGACCTTTATATACATCAATAACGTAATATAACCTATCCTTACCCAACCTATCACCTCGACGGTAATATTTGACAACATTCCGGGCGATTTGGCCTCTACGTCTCCGTGGGACCTTTATATACATCAATAACGTAATATAACCTAACATAACCCAACCTAACATCTCGGCGGTAATATTTGACATCATTCCTGGCGTGTTGGCCTCTACGTCTCCGTTTGACCTTCATATACATCAATAACGTAATATAACCTAACCTAACACAACCTATCATCTCGGCGGTAATATTTGACATCATTCCTGGCGAGTTGGCCTCTACGTCTCCGTTTGACCTTCATATACATCAATAACGTAATATAACCTAACCTAACTTAACCTATCATCTCGGCGGTAATATTTGACCACATTTCTGGCTTGTTGGCCTCCATGTCTCCGTGGGACCTTTATATACATAAATAACATAATATAAGCTAGCCTAACCCAATCTAACATCTCGGCGGTAATATTTGAACACATTCCTGGCTTGTTGGCCTCTACGTCTCCGTAGGACCTTTATATAATTCAATAAAGTAATATAACCTAGCCTAACCCAATCTAACATTTCGGCGGTAATATTTGACCACATTCCTGTCTTGTTGGCCCCTACGTCTCCGTGGGACCTTTATATACATCTATAACGTAATATAACCTAACATAACCCAACCTAACATCTCGGCGTAATATTTGACAATATACCTGCCGAGTTGGCCTCGACGTCTCCGTGGGACATTTATATACATCAATAACGTAATATAACCTAACCTAACCTAACCTATCATCTCGGCGGTAATATTTGACCACATTCCTGGCTTGTTGGCCTCCACGTCTCCGTGGGACCTTTATATACATAAATAACATAATATAAGCTAGCCTAACCCAATCTAACATCTCGGCGGTAATATTTGACCACATTCCTGGCTTGTTGGCCTCTACGTCTGCGTAGGACCTTTATATAATTCAATAACGTAATATAACCTAACCTAACCCAACCTAACATCTCGGCGGTAATATTTGAAAACATTCCTGGCGAGTTGGCCTCTACGTCTCCGTGGGACCTTTATATACATGTATAACGTAATATAACCTAACCTAACCCAACCTAACATCTCGGCGGTACTATTTGACATCATTCCTGGCGAGTTGGCCTCTACGTCTCCGTGGGACCTTTATATACATCTATAACGTAATATAACCTAACCTAACCCAACCTAACATCTCGGCGGTACTATTTGACAACATACCTGGCGAGTTGGCCTCTACGTCTCCGTGGGACCTTCATATACATCAATAACATAATATAACCTAACCTAACCCATCCTAACATCTCGGCGATAAAGTTTGACATCATTCCTGGCGAGTTGGCTTCTCCGTCTCCGTGGGACTTTTATATACATCAATCACGTAATATAACCTAACCTAACCCAACCTAACATCTCGCCGGTAATATTTGACAACATACCTGCCGAGTTGGCCTCTACGTCTCCGTGGGACCTTTATATACATCAATAACGTAATATAACCTAACCTAACCCAAGCTAACATCTCGGCGGTAATATTTGACCACATTCCTGGCTTGTTGGCCTCTACGTCTCCGTGGGACCTTTATATACATCAATAACGTAACATAACCTAACCTAACCCAAACTAACATCTCGGCGGTAATATTTGTCCACATTCCTGGCTTGTTGGCCTCTACCTCTACGTGGGACCTTTATATACATCAATAACGTAATATAACCTATCCTTACCCAACCTATCACCTCGACGGTAATATTTGACAACATTCCGGGCGATTTGGCCTCTACGTCTCCGTGGGACCTTTATATACATCTATAACGTAATATAACCTAACCTAAGCCAACCTAACATCTCGGCGGTACTATTTGACAACATACCTGCCGAGTTGGCCTCTACGTCTCCGTGGGACATTTATATACACCAATAACGTAATATAACCTAACCTAACCCAACCTAACATCTCGGCGGTAATATTTGACAACATACCTGCCGAGTTGGTCTCTACGTCTCCGTTTGACCTTCATATATATCAATAACGTAATATAACGTAACCTAACCGAACCTATCATCTCGGCGGTAATATTTGACAACATTCCTGGCGAGTTGGCCTTTACGTCTCCGTGGGACCTTTCTATACATCAATAACGTAATATAACCTAACCTATCGCAACCTAACATCTCGGCGGTAATATTCGACAACATTCCTGGCGAGTTGGCCTCTACGTCCCCGTTTGACCTTCATATACATCAATAACTTTATATAACCTAACCTAACCCAACCTATCACCTCGGCGGTAATGTTTGACAACATTCCGGGCGATTTGGCCTCTACATCTCCGTGGGACCTTTATATACATCAATAACGTAATATAACCTAACATCTCGGCGGTAATATTTGACATCATTCCTGGCGTGTTGGCCTCTACGTCTCCGTTTGACCTTCATATACATCAATAACGTTATATAACCTTACCTAACACAACCTATCATCTCGGCGGTAATATTTGACATCATTCCTGGCGAGTTGGCCTCTACGTCTCCGTTTGACCTTCATATACATCAATAACGTAATATAACCTAACCTTACCCAACCTATCATCTCGGCGGTAATATTTGACCACATTCCTGGCTTGTTGGCCTCCACGTCTCCGTGGGACCTTTATATACATAAATAACATAATATAACCTAACCTAACCCAACCTAACATCTCGGCGGTAATACTTGAAAACATTCCTGGCGAGTTGGCCTCTACGTCTCCGTGGGACCTTTATATACACCTATAACGTAATATAACCTAACCTAATCCAACCTAACATCTCGGCGGTAATATTTGAAAACATTCCTGGCGTGTTGGCCTCTACGTCTCCGTGGGACCTTTATATACATCAATAACGTAATATAACCTAACCTAACCCAACCTAACATCTGGGCGGTAATATTTGACCACATTCCTGGCTTGTTGGCCTCTACGTCTCCGTAGGACCTTTATATAATTCAATAAAGTAATATAACCTAGCCTAACCCAATCTAACATTTTGGCGGTAATATTTGACCACATTCCTGTCTCGTTGGCCTCTACGTCTCCGTGGGACATTTATATACATCAATAATGTAATGTAACCTAACCTAACCCAACCTAACATCTCGGCGGTAATATTTGACATCATTCCTGGCGAGGTGGCCTCTACGTCTCCGTTTGACCTTCATATACATCAATAATGTAATATAACCTAACCTAACCCAACCTAACATCTCGGCAGTAATATTTAAAAACATTCCTGGCGAGTTGGCATCTATGTCTCCGTGGGACCTTTATATACATCTATAACGTAATATAACCTAACCTAATCCAACCTAACATCTCGGCGGTAATATTTGAAAACATTCCTGGCGAGTTGGCCTCTACGTCTCCGTAGAACCTTTATATACTTCAATCACGTAATATAACCTAACCTAACCCAATCTAATATCTCGGCGGTAATATTTGACCACATTCCTGTCTTGTTGGCCTCTACGTCTCCGTGGGACCTTTATATACATCAATAACGTAATACAACCTAACCTAACCCAACCTAACATCTCGGCGATAATATTTTACAACATTTCTGGCGAGTTGGCTTCTCCTGCTCCGTGGGACTTTTATATACATCAATCACGTAATATAACCTAACCTAACCCAACCTAATATCTCGGCGGTAATATTTGACAACATACCTGCCGAGTTGGCCTCTACGTCTCCGTGGGACCTTTATATACATCAATAACGTAATATAACCTAACATAACCCAACCTAACATCTCGGCGGTAATATTTGACATCATTCCTGGCGTTTTGGCCTCTACGTCTCCGTAGGACCTTTATATAATTCAATAAAGTAATATAACCTAGCCTAACCCAATCTAACATTTTGGCGGTAATATTTGACCACATTCCTGTCTCGTTGGCCTCTACGTCTCCGTGGGACATTTATATACATCAATAATGTAATGTAACCTAACCTAACCCAACCTAACATCTCGGCGGTAATATTTGACATCATTCCTGGCGAGTTGGCCTCTACGTCTCCGTTTGACCTTCTTATACATCAATAATGTAATATAACCTAACCTAACCCAACCTAACATCTCGGCGGTAATATTTGAAAACATTCCTGGTGAGTTGGCCTCTATGTCTCCGTGGGACCTTTATGTACATCTATAACGTAATATAACCTAACCTAATCCAACCTAACATCTCGGCGGTAATATTTGAAAACATTCCTGGCGAGTTGGCCTCTACGTCTCCGTAGAACCTTTATATACTTCAATCACGCAATATAACCTAACCTAACCCAATCTAATATCTCGGCGGTAATATTTGACCACATTCCTGTCTTGTTGGCCTCTACGTCTCCATGGGACCTTTATATACATCAATAACGTAATACAACCTAACCTAACCCAACCTAACATCTCGGCGATAATATTTTACAACATTGCTGGCGAGTTGGCTTCTCCTTCTCCGTGGGACTTTGATATACATCAATCACGTAATATAACCTAACCTAACCCAACCTAATATCTCGGCGGTAATATTTGACAACATACCTGCCGAGTTGGCCTCTACGTCTCCGTTTGACCTTCATATACATCAATAACGTAATATAACGTAACCTAACCCAACCTATCATCTCGGCGGTAATATTTGACAACATTCCTGGCGAGTTGGCCTTTACGTCTCCGTGAGACCTTTATATACATCAATAGCGGAATATAACCTAAAATAACCCAACCTAACATCTCGGCGGTACTACTTGACAACATAGCTGGCGAGTTGGCCTCTACGTCTCCGTGGGACCTTCATATACATCAATAACATAATATAAGCTAGCCTAACCCAATCTAACATCTCGGCGGTAATATTTGACAACATACCTGGCGAGTTGGCCTCTACGTCTCCGTGGGATCTTTATATACATCAATAACGTAATATAACCTAACCTAACCCAACCTAACATCTCGGCGGTACTATTTGACAACATACCTGGCGAGTTGGCCTCTACGTCTCCGTGAGATCTTTATATACATCAATAACGTAATATAACATAACCTAACCCAACCTATCTTCTCGGCGGTAATATTTGACAACATTCCTGGCGAGTTGGCTTCTCCGTTTCCGTGGACCCATTATATACATCAATAACGTAATATAACCTAACCTAACCCAAGCTAACATCTCGGCGGTAATATTTGACCACATTCCTGGCTTGTTGGCCTCTACGTCTCCGTGGGACCTTTATATACATCAATAACGTAACATAACCTAACCTAACCCAAACTAACATCTCGGCGGTAATATTTGTCCACATTCCTGGCTTGTTGGCCTCTACCTCTACGTGGGACCTTTATATACATCAATAACGTAATATAACCTATCCTTACCCAACCTATCGCCTCGACGGTAATATTTGACAACATTCCGGGCGATTTGGCCTCTACGTCTCCGTGGGACCTTTATATACATCTATAACGTAATATAACCTAACCTAAGCCAACCTAACATCTCGGCGGTACTATTTGACAACATACCTGCCGAGTTGGCCTCTACGTCTCCGTGGGACATTTATATACACCAATAACGTAATATAACCTAACCTAACCCAACCTAACATCTCGGCGGTAATATTTGACAACATACCTGCCGAGTTGGTCTCTACGTCTCCGTTTGACCTTCATATATATCAATAACGTAATATAACGTAACCTAACCCAACCTATCATCTCGGCGGTAATATTTGACAACATTCCTGGCGAGTTGGCCTTTAGGTCTCCGTGGGACCTTTCTATACATCAATAACGTAATATAACCTAACCTATCGCAACCTAACATCTCGGCGGTAATATTCGACAACATTCCTGGCGAGTTGGCCTCTACGTCCCCGTTTGACCTTCATATACATCAATAACGTAATATAACCTAACCTTACCCAACCTATCATCTCGGCGGTAATATTTGACCACATTCCTGGCTTGTTGGCCTCCACGTCTCCGTGGGACCTTTATATACATAAATAACATAATATAAGCTAGCCTAACCCAATCTAACATCTCGGCGGTAATATTTGACCACATTCCTGGCTTGTTGGCCTCTACCTCTACGTGGGACCTTTATATACATCAATAACGTAATATAACCTATCCTTACCCAACCTATCACCTCGGCGGTAATATTTGACAACATTCCGGGCGATTTGGCCTCTACGTCTCCGTGGGACCTTTATATACATCAATAACGTAATATAACCTAACATAACCCAACCTAACATCTCGGCGGTAATATTTGACATCATTCCTGGCGTGTTGGCCTCTACGTCTCCGTTTGACCTTCATATACATCAATCACGTAATATAACCTAACCTAACCCAACCTAACATCTCGGCGGTAATATTTGACAATATACCTGCCGAGTTGGCCTCGACGTCTCCGTGGGACATTTATATACATCAATAACGTAATATAACCTAACCTAACCTAACCTATCATCTCGGCGGTAATATTTGACCACATTCCTGGCTTGTTGGCCTCCACGTCTCCGTGGGACCTTTATATACATAAATAACATAATATAAGCTAGCCTAACCCAATCTAACATCTCGGCGGTAATATTTGACCACATTCCTGGCTTGTTGGCCTCTACGTCTCCGTAGGACCTTTATATAATTCAATAACGTAATATAACCTAACCTAACCCAACCTAACATCTCGGCGGTAATATTTGAAAACATTCCTGGCGAGTTGGCCTCTACGTCTCCGTGGGACCTTTATATACATGTATAACGTAATATAACCTAACCTAACCCAACCTAACATCTCGGCGGTACTATTTGACATCATTCCTGGCGAGTTGGCCTCTACGTCTCCGTGGGACCTTTATATACATCTATAACGTAATATAACCTAACCTAACCCAACCTAACATCTCGGCGGTACTATTTGACAACATACCTGGCGAGTTGGCCTCTACGTCTCCGTGGGACCTTCATATACATCAATAACATAATATAACCTAACCTAACCCATCCTAACATCTCGGCGATAATGTTTGACATCATTCCTGGCGAGTTGGCTTCTCCGTCTCCGTGGGACTTTTATATACATCAATCACGTAATATAACCTAACCTAACCCAACCTAACATCTCGCCGGTAATATTTGACAACATACCTGCCGAGTTGGCCTCTACGTCTCCGTGGGACCTTTATATACATCAATAACGTAATATAACCTAACATAACCCAACCTAATATCTCGGCGGTAATATTTGACCACATTCCTGTCTTGTTGGCCTCTACGTCTCCATGGGACCTTTATATACATCAATAACGTAATACAACCTAACCTAACCCAACCTAACATCTCGGCGATAATATTTTACAACATTGCTGGCGAGTTGGCTTCTCCTTCTCCGTGGGACTTTGATATACATCAATCACGTAATATAACCTAACCTAACCCAACCTAATATCTCGGCGGTAATATTTGACAACATACCTGCCGAGTTGGCCTCTACGTCTCCGTTTGACCTTCATATACATCAATAACGTAATATAACGTAACCTAACCCAACCTATCATCTCGGCGGTAATATTTGACAACATTCCTGGCGAGTTGGCCTTTACGTCTCCGTGAGACCTTTATATACATCAATAGCGGAATATAACCTAACCTAACCCAACCTAACATCTCGGCGGTACTACTTGACAACATAGCTGGCGAGTTGGCCTCTACGTCTCCGTGGGACCTTCATATACATCAATAACATAATATAAGCTAGCCTAACCCAATCTAACATCTCGGCGGTAATATTTGACAACATACCTGGCGAGTTGGCCTCTACGTCTCCGTGGGATCTTTATATACATCAATAACGTAATATAACCTAACCTAACCCAACCTAACATCTCGGCGGTACTATTTGACAACATACCTGGCGAGTTGGCCTCTACGTCTCCGTGAGATCTTTATATACATCAATAACGTAATATAACATAACCTAACCCAACCTATCTTCTCGGCGGTAATATTTGACAACATTCCTGGCGAGTTGGCTTCTCCGTTTCCGTGGACCCATTATATACATCAATAACGTAATATAACCTAACCTAACCCAAGCTAACATCTCGGCGGTAATATTTGACCACATTCCTGGCTTGTTGGCCTCTACGTCTCCGTGGGACCTTTATATACATCAATAACGTAACATAACCTAACCTAACCCAAACTAACATCTCGGCGGTAATATTTGTCCACATTCCTGGCTTGTTGGCCTCTACCTCTACGTGGGACCTTTATATACATCAATAACGTAATATAACCTATCCTTACCCAACCTATCGCCTCGACGGTAATATTTGACAACATTCCGGGCGATTTGGCCTCTACGTCTCCGTGGGACCTTTATATACATCTATAACGTAATATAACCTAACCTAAGCCAACCTAACATCTCGGCGGTACTATTTGACAACATACCTGCCGAGTTGGCCTCTACGTCTCCGTGGGACATTTATATACACCAATAACGTAATATAACCTAACCTAACCCAACCTAACATCTCGGCGGTAATATTTGACAACATACCTGCCGAGTTGGTCTCTACGTCTCCGTTTGACCTTCATATATATCAATAACGTAATATAACGTAACCTAACCCAACCTATCATCTCGGCGGTAATATTTGACAACATTCCTGGCGAGTTGGCCTTTAGGTCTCCGTGGGACCTTTCTATACATCAATAACGTAATATAACCTAACCTATCGCAACCTAACATCTCGGCGGTAATATTCGACAACATTCCTGGCGAGTTGGCCTCTACGTCCCCGTTTGACCTTCATATACATCAATAACGTAATATAACCTAACCTTACCCAACCTATCATCTCGGCGGTAATATTTGACCACATTCCTGGCTTGTTGGCCTCCACGTCTCCGTGGGACCTTTATATACATAAATAACATAATATAAGCTAGCCTAACCCAATCTAACATCTCGGCGGTAATATTTGACCACATTCCTGGCTTGTTGGCCTCTACCTCTACGTGGGACCTTTATATACATCAATAACGTAATATAACCTATCCTTACCCAACCTATCACCTCGGCGGTAATATTTGACAACATTCCGGGCGATTTGGCCTCTACGTCTCCGTGGGACCTTTATATACATCAATAACGTAATATAACCTAACATAACCCAACCTAACATCTCGGCGGTAATATTTGACATCATTCCTGGCGTGTTGGCCTCTACGTCTCCGTTTGACCTTCATATACATCAATAACGTAATATAACCTAACCTAACACAACCTATCATCTCGGCGGTAATATTTGACATCATTCCTGGCGAGTTGGCCTCTACGTCTCCGTTTGACCTTCATATACATCAATAACGTAATATAACCTAACCTAACTTAACCTATCATCTCGGCGGTAATATTTGACCACATTTCTGGCTTGTTGGCCTCCATGTCTCCGTGGGACCTTTATATACATAAATAACATAATATAAGCTAGCCTAACCCAATCTAACATCTCGGCGGTAATATTTGAACACATTCCTGGCTTGTTGGCCTCTACGTCTCCGTAGGACCTTTATATAATTCAATAAAGTAATATAACCTAGCCTAACCCAATCTAACATTTCGGCGGTAATATTTGACCACATTCCTGTCTTGTTGGCCCCTACGTCTCCGTGGGACCTTTATATACATCTATAACGTAATATAACCTAACATAACCCAACCTAACATCTCGGCGGTAATATTTGACAATATACCTGCCGAGTTGGCCTCGACGTCTCCGTGGGACATTTATATACATCAATAACGTAATATAACCTAACCTAACCTAACCTATCATCTCGGCGGTAATATTTGACCACATTCCTGGCTTGTTGGCCTCCACGTCTCCGTGGGACCTTTATATACATAAATAACATAATATAAGCTAGCCTAACCCAATCTAACATCTCGGCGGTAATATTTGACCACATTCCTGGCTTGTTGGCCTCTACGTCTGCGTAGGACCTTTATATAATTCAATAACGTAATATAACCTAACCTAACCCAACCTAACATCTCGGCGGTAATATTTGAAAACATTCCTGGCGAGTTGGCCTCTACGTCTCCGTGGGACCTTTATATACATGTATAACGTAATATAACCTAACCTAACCCAACCTAACATCTCGGCGGTACTATTTGACATCATTCCTGGCGAGTTGGCCTCTACGTCTCCGTGGGACCTTTATATACATCTATAACGTAATATAACCTAACCTAACCCAACCTAACATCTCGGCGGTACTATTTGACAACATACCTGGCGAGTTGGCCTCTACGTCTCCGTGGGACCTTCATATACATCAATAACATAATATAACCTAACCTAACCCATCCTAACATCTCGGCGATAAAGTTTGACATCATTCCTGGCGAGTTGGCTTCTCCGTCTCCGTGGGACTTTTATATACATCAATCACGTAATATAACCTAACCTAACCCAACCTAACATCTCGCCGGTAATATTTGACAACATACCTGCCGAGTTGGCCTCTACGTCTCCGTGGGACCTTTATATACATCAATAACGTAATATAACCTAACCTAACCCAAGCTAACATCTCGGCGGTAATATTTGACCACATTCCTGGCTTGTTGGCCTCTACGTCTCCGTGGGACCTTTATATACATCAATAACGTAACATAACCTAACCTAACCCAAACTAACATCTCGGCGGTAATATTTGTCCACATTCCTGGCTTGTTGGCCTCTACCTCTACGTGGGACCTTTATATACATCAATAACGTAATATAACCTATCCTTACCCAACCTATCACCTCGACGGTAATATTTGACAACATTCCGGGCGATTTGGCCTCTACGTCTCCGTGGGACCTTTATATACATCTATAACGTAATATAACCTAACCTAAGCCAACCTAACATCTCGGCGGTACTATTTGACAACATACCTGCCGAGTTGGCCTCTACGTCTCCGTGGGACATTTATATACACCAATAACGTAATATAACCTAACCTAACCCAACCTAACATCTCGGCGGTAATATTTGACAACATACCTGCCGAGTTGGTCTCTACGTCTCCGTTTGACCTTCATATATATCAATAACGTAATATAACGTAACCTAACCGAACCTATCATCTCGGCGGTAATATTTGACAACATTCCTGGCGAGTTGGCCTTTACGTCTCCGTGGGACCTTTCTATACATCAATAACGTAATATAACCTAACCTATCGCAACCTAACATCTCGGCGGTAATATTCGACAACATTCCTGGCGAGTTGGCCTCTACGTCCCCGTTTGACCTTCATATACATCAATAACTTTATATAACCTAACCTAACCCAACCTATCACCTCGGCGGTAATGTTTGACAACATTCCGGGCGATTTGGCCTCTACATCTCCGTGGGACCTTTATATACATCAATAACGTAATATAACCTAACATCTCGGCGGTAATATTTGACATCATTCCTGGCGTGTTGGCCTCTACGTCTCCGTTTGACCTTCATATACATCAATAACGTTATATAACCTTACCTAACACAACCTATCATCTCGGCGGTAATATTTGACATCATTCCTGGCGAGTTGGCCTCTACGTCTCCGTTTGACCTTCATATACATCAATAACGTAATATAACCTAACCTTACCCAACCTATCATCTCGGCGGTAATATTTGACCACATTCCTGGCTTGTTGGCCTCCACGTCTCCGTGGGACCTTTATATACATAAATAACATAATATAACCTAACCTAACCCAACCTAACATCTCGGCGGTAATACTTGAAAACATTCCTGGCGAGTTGGCCTCTACGTCTCCGTGGGACCTTTATATACACCTATAACGTAATATAACCTAACCTAATCCAACCTAACATCTCGGCGGTAATATTTGAAAACATTCCTGGCGTGTTGGCCTCTACGTCTCCGTGGGACCTTTATATACATCAATAACGTAATATAACCTAACCTAACCCAACCTAACATCTGGGCGGTAATATTTGACCACATTCCTGGCTTGTTGGCCTCTACGTCTCCGTAGGACCTTTATATAATTCAATAAAGTAATATAACCTAGCCTAACCCAATCTAACATTTTGGCGGTAATATTTGACCACATTCCTGTCTCGTTGGCCTCTACGTCTCCGTGGGACATTTATATACATCAATAATGTAATGTAACCTAACCTAACCCAACCTAACATCTCGGCGGTAATATTTGACATCATTCCTGGCGAGGTGGCCTCTACGTCTCCGTTTGACCTTCATATACATCAATAATGTAATATAACCTAACCTAACCCAACCTAACATCTCGGCAGTAATATTTAAAAACATTCCTGGCGAGTTGGCATCTATGTCTCCGTGGGACCTTTATATACATCTATAACGTAATATAACCTAACCTAATCCAACCTAACATCTCGGCGGTAATATTTGAAAACATTCCTGGCGAGTTGGCCTCTACGTCTCCGTAGAACCTTTATATACTTCAATCACGTAATATAACCTAACCTAACCCAATCTAATATCTCGGCGGTAATATTTGACCACATTCCTGTCTTGTTGGCCTCTACGTCTCCGTGGGACCTTTATATACATCAATAACGTAATACAACCTAACCTAACCCAACCTAACATCTCGGCGATAATATTTTACAACATTTCTGGCGAGTTGGCTTCTCCTGCTCCGTGGGACTTTTATATACATCAATCACGTAATATAACCTAACCTAACCCAACCTAATATCTCGGCGGTAATATTTGACAACATACCTGCCGAGTTGGCCTCTACGTCTCCGTGGGACCTTTATATACATCAATAACGTAATATAACCTAACATAACCCAACCTAACATCTCGGCGGTAATATTTGACATCATTCCTGGCGTTTTGGCCTCTACGTCTCCGTAGGACCTTTATATAATTCAATAAAGTAATATAACCTAGCCTAACCCAATCTAACATTTTGGCGGTAATATTTGACCACATTCCTGTCTCGTTGGCCTCTACGTCTCCGTGGGACATTTATATACATCAATAATGTAATGTAACCTAACCTAACCCAACCTAACATCTCGGCGGTAATATTTGACATCATTCCTGGCGAGTTGGCCTCTACGTCTCCGTTTGACCTTCTTATACATCAATAATGTAATATAACCTAACCTAACCCAACCTAACATCTCGGCGGTAATATTTGAAAACATTCCTGGTGAGTTGGCCTCTATGTCTCCGTGGGACCTTTATGTACATCTATAACGTAATATAACCTAACCTAATCCAACCTAACATCTCGGCGGTAATATTTGAAAACATTCCTGGCGAGTTGGCCTCTACGTCTCCGTAGAACCTTTATATACTTCAATCACGCAATATAACCTAACCTAACCCAATCTAATATCTCGGCGGTAATATTTGACCACATTCCTGTCTTGTTGGCCTCTACGTCTCCATGGGACCTTTATATACATCAATAACGTAATACAACCTAACCTAACCCAACCTAACATCTCGGCGATAATATTTTACAACATTGCTGGCGAGTTGGCTTCTCCTTCTCCGTGGGACTTTGATATACATCAATCACGTAATATAACCTAACCTAACCCAACCTAATATCTCGGCGGTAATATTTGACAACATACCTGCCGAGTTGGCCTCTACGTCTCCGTTTGACCTTCATATACATCAATAACGTAATATAACGTAACCTAACCCAACCTATCATCTCGGCGGTAATATTTGACAACATTCCTGGCGAGTTGGCCTTTACGTCTCCGTGAGACCTTTATATACATCAATAGCGGAATATAACCTAAAATAACCCAACCTAACATCTCGGCGGTACTACTTGACAACATAGCTGGCGAGTTGGCCTCTACGTCTCCGTGGGACCTTCATATACATCAATAACATAATATAAGCTAGCCTAACCCAATCTAACATCTCGGCGGTAATATTTGACAACATACCTGGCGAGTTGGCCTCTACGTCTCCGTGGGATCTTTATATACATCAATAACGTAATATAACCTAACCTAACCCAACCTAACATCTCGGCGGTACTATTTGACAACATACCTGGCGAGTTGGCCTCTACGTCTCCGTGAGATCTTTATATACATCAATAACGTAATATAACATAACCTAACCCAACCTATCTTCTCGGCGGTAATATTTGACAACATTCCTGGCGAGTTGGCTTCTCCGTTTCCGTGGACCCATTATATACATCAATAACGTAATATAACCTAACCTAACCCAAGCTAACATCTCGGCGGTAATATTTGACCACATTCCTGGCTTGTTGGCCTCTACGTCTCCGTGGGACCTTTATATACATCAATAACGTAACATAACCTAACCTAACCCAAACTAACATCTCGGCGGTAATATTTGTCCACATTCCTGGCTTGTTGGCCTCTACCTCTACGTGGGACCTTTATATACATCAATAACGTAATATAACCTATCCTTACCCAACCTATCGCCTCGACGGTAATATTTGACAACATTCCGGGCGATTTGGCCTCTACGTCTCCGTGGGACCTTTATATACATCTATAACGTAATATAACCTAACCTAAGCCAACCTAACATCTCGGCGGTACTATTTGACAACATACCTGCCGAGTTGGCCTCTACGTCTCCGTGGGACATTTATATACACCAATAACGTAATATAACCTAACCTAACCCAACCTAACATCTCGGCGGTAATATTTGACAACATACCTGCCGAGTTGGTCTCTACGTCTCCGTTTGACCTTCATATATATCAATAACGTAATATAACGTAACCTAACCCAACCTATCATCTCGGCGGTAATATTTGACAACATTCCTGGCGAGTTGGCCTTTAGGTCTCCGTGGGACCTTTCTATACATCAATAACGTAATATAACCTAACCTATCGCAACCTAACATCTCGGCGGTAATATTCGACAACATTCCTGGCGAGTTGGCCTCTACGTCCCCGTTTGACCTTCATATACATCAATAACGTAATATAACCTAACCTTACCCAACCTATCATCTCGGCGGTAATATTTGACCACATTCCTGGCTTGTTGGCCTCCACGTCTCCGTGGGACCTTTATATACATAAATAACATAATATAAGCTAGCCTAACCCAATCTAACATCTCGGCGGTAATATTTGACCACATTCCTGGCTTGTTGGCCTCTACCTCTACGTGGGACCTTTATATACATCAATAACGTAATATAACCTATCCTTACCCAACCTATCACCTCGGCGGTAATATTTGACAACATTCCGGGCGATTTGGCCTCTACGTCTCCGTGGGACCTTTATATACATCAATAACGTAATATAACCTAACATAACCCAACCTAACATCTCGGCGGTAATATTTGACATCATTCCTGGCGTGTTGGCCTCTACGTCTCCGTTTGACCTTCATATACATCAATCACGTAATATAACCTAACCTAACCCAACCTAACATCTCGGCGGTAATATTTGACAATATACCTGCCGAGTTGGCCTCGACGTCTCCGTGGGACATTTATATACATCAATAACGTAATATAACCTAACCTAACCTAACCTATCATCTCGGCGGTAATATTTGACCACATTCCTGGCTTGTTGGCCTCCACGTCTCCGTGGGACCTTTATATACATAAATAACATAATATAAGCTAGCCTAACCCAATCTAACATCTCGGCGGTACTATTTGACATCATTCCTGGCGAGTTGGCCTCTACGTCTCCGTGGGACCTTTATATACATCTATAACGTAATATAACCTAACCTAACCCAACCTAACATCTCGGCGGTACTATTTGACAACATACCTGGCGAGTTGGCCTCTACGTCTCCGTGGGACCTTCATATACATCAATAACATAATATAACCTAACCTAACCCATCCTAACATCTCGGCGATAATGTTTGACATCATTCCTGGCGAGTTGGCTTCTCCGTCTCCGTGGGACTTTTATATACATCAATCACGTAATATAACCTAACCTAACCCAACCTAACATCTCGCCGGTAATATTTGACAACATACCTGCCGAGTTGGCCTCTACGTCTCCGTGGGACCTTTATATACATCAATAACGTAATATAACCTAACATAACCCAACCTAATATCTCGGCGGTAATATTTGACATCATTCCTGGCGTTTTGGCCTCTACGTCTCCGTAGGACCTTTATATAATTCAATAAAGTAATATAACCTAGCCTAACCCAATCTAACATTTTGGCGTTAATATTTGACCACATTCCTGTCTCGTTGGCCTCTACGTCTCCGTGGGACATTTATATACATCAATAATGTAATGTAACCTAACCTAACCCAACCTAACATCTCGGCGGTAATATTTGACATCATTCCTGGCGAGTTGGCCTCTACGTCTCCGTTTGACCTTCATATACATCAATAATGTAATATAACCTAACCTAACCCAACCTAACATCTCGGCGGTAATATTTGAAAACATTCCTGGCGAGTTGGCCTCTACGTCTCCGTAGAACCTTTATATACTTCAATCACGCAATATAACCTAACCTAACCCAATCTAATATCTCGGTGGTAATATTTGACCACATTCCTGTCTTGTTGGCCCCTACGTCTCCGTGGGACCTTTATATACGTCAATAACGTAATACAACCTAACCTAACCCAACCTAACATCTCGGCGGTACTATTTGACAACATACCTGCCGAGTTGGCCTCTACGTCTCCGTGGGACATTTATATACACCAATAACGTAATATAACCTAACCTAACCCAACCTAACATCTCGGCGGTAATATTTGACAACATACCTGCCGAGTTGGTCTCTACGTCTCCGTTTGACCTTCATATACATCAATAACGTAATATAACCTAACCTAACCCAACCTAACATCTCGGCGGTAATATTTTACAACATACCTGCCGAGTTGGCCTCTACGTCTCCGTGGGACATTTATATACATCAATAACGTAATATAACCTAACCTAACCCAACCTAACATCTCGGCGGTACTATTTGACAACATACCTGGCGAGTTGGCCTCTATGTCTCCGTGGGACCTTCATATACATCAATAACATAATATAAGCTAGCCTAGCCCAATCTAACATCTCGGCGGTAATATTTGACAACATACCTGGCGAGTTTGCCTCTACGTCTCCGTGAGATCTTTATATACATCAATAACGTAATATAACATAACCTAACCCAACCTATCTCCTCGGCGGTAATATTTGACAACATTCCTGGCGAGTTGGCTTCTCCGTTTCCGTGGACCCATTATATACATCAATAACGTAATATAACCTAACCTAACCCAAGCTAACATCTCGGCGGTAATATTTGACCACATTCCTGGCTTGTTGGCCTCTACGTCTCCGTGGGACCTTTATATACATCAATAACGTAACATAACCTAACCTAACTCAAACTAACATCTCGGCGGTAATATTTGTCCACATTCCTGGCTTGTTGGCCTCTACCTCTACGTGGGACCTTTATATACATCAATAACGTAATATAACCTATCCTTACCCAACCTATCACCTCGACGGTAATATTTGACAACATTCCGGGCGATTTGGCCTCTACGTCTCCGTGGGACCTTTATATACATCTATAACGTAATATAACCTAACCTAAGCCAACCTAACATCTCGGCGGTACTATTTGACAACATACCTGCCGAGTTGGCCTCTACGTCTCCGTGGGACATTTATATACACCAATAACGTAATATAACCTAACCTAACCCAACCTAACATCTCGGCGGTAATATTTGACAACATACCTGCCGAGTTGGTCTCTACGTCTCCGTTTGACCTTCATATATATCAATAACGTAATATAACGTAACCTAACCGAACCTATCATCTCGGCGGTAATATTTGACAACATTCCTGGCGAGTTGGCCTTTACGTCTCCGTGGGACCTTTCTATACATCAATAACGTAATATAACCTAACCTATCGCAACCTAACATCTCGGCGGTAATATTCGACAACATTCCTGGCGAGTTGGCCTCTACGTCCCCGTTTGACCTTCATATACATCAATAACTTTATATAACCTAACCTAACCCAACCTATCACCTCGGCGGTAATGTTTGACAACATTCCGGGCGATTTGGCCTCTACATCTCCGTGGGACCTTTATATACATCAATAACGTAATATAACCTAACATCTCGGCGGTAATATTTGACATCATTCCTGGCGTGTTGGCCTCTACGTCTCCGTTTGACCTTCATATACATCAATAACGTTATATAACCTAACCTAACACAACCTATCATCTCGGAGGTAATATTTGACATCATTCCTGGCGAGTTGGCCTCTACGTCTCCGTTTGACCTTCATATACATCAATAACGTAATATAACCTAACCTTACCCAACCTATCATCTCGGCGGTAATATTTGACCACATTCCTGGCTTGTTGGCCTCCACGTCTCCGTGGGACCTTTATATACATAAATAACATAATATAACCTAACCTAACCCAACCTAACATCTCGGCGGTAATACTTGAAAACATTCCTGGCGAGTTGGCCTCTACGTCTCCGTGGGACCTTTATATACACCTATAACGTAATATAACCTAACCTAATCCAACCTAACATCTCGGCGGTAATATTTGAAAACATTCCTGGCGTGTTGGCCTCTACGTCTCCGTGGGACCTTTATATACATCAATAACGTAATATAACCTAACCTAACCCAACCTAACATCTGGGCGGTAATATTTGACCACATTCCTGGCTTGTTGGCCTCTACGTCTCCGTAGGACCTTTATATAATTCAATAAAGTAATATAACCTAGCCTAACCCAATCTAACATTTTGGCGGTAATATTTGACCACATTCCTGTCTCGTTGGCCTCTACGTCTCCGTGGGACATTTATATACATCAATAATGTAATGTAACCTAACCTAACCCAACCTAACATCTCGGCGGTAATATTTGACATCATTCCTGGCGAGGTGGCCTCTACGTCTCCGTTTGACCTTCATATACATCAATAATGTAATATAACCTAACCTAACCCAACCTAACATCTCGGCAGTAATATTTAAAAACATTCCTGGCGAGTTGGCATCTATGTCTCCGTGGGACCTTTATATACATCTATAACGTAATATAACCTAACCTAATCCAACCTAACATCTCGGCGGTAATATTTGAAAACATTCCTGGCGAGTTGGCCTCTACGTCTCCGTAGAACCTTTATATACTTCAATCACGTAATATAACCTAACCTAACCCAATCTAATATCTCGGCGGTAATATTTGACCACATTCCTGTCTTGTTGGCCTCTACGTCTCCGTGGGACCTTTATATACATCAATAACGTAATACAACCTAACCTAACCCAACCTAACATCTCGGCGATAATATTTTACAACATTTCTGGCGAGTTGGCTTCTCCTGCTCCGTGGGACTTTTATATACATCAATCACGTAATATAACCTAACCTAACCCAACCTAATATCTCGGCGGTAATATTTGACAACATACCTGCCGAGTTGGCCTCTACGTCTCCGTGGGACCTTTATATACATCAATAACGTAATATAACCTAACATAACCCAACCTAACATCTCGGCGGTAATATTTGACATCATTCCTGGCGTTTTGGCCTCTACGTCTCCGTAGGACCTTTATATAATTCAATAAAGTAATATAACCTAGCCTAACCCAATCTAACATTTTGGCGGTAATATTTGACCACATTCCTGTCTCGTTGGCCTCTACGTCTCCGTGGGACATTTATATACATCAATAATGTAATGTAACCTAACCTAACCCAACCTAACATCTCGGCGGTAATATTTGACATCATTCCTGGCGAGTTGGCCTCTACGTCTCCGTTTGACCTTCATATACATCAATAATGTAATATAACCTAACCTAACCCAACCTAACATCTCGGCGGTAATATTTGAAAACATTCCTGGTGAGTTGGCCTCTATGTCTCCGTGGGACCTTTATGTACATCTATAACGTAATATAACCTAACCTAATCCAACCTAACATCTCGGCGGTAATATTTGAAAACATTCCTGGCGAGTTGGCCTCTACGTCTCCGTAGAACCTTTATATACTTCAATCACGCAATATAACCTAACCTAACCCAATCTAATATCTCGGCGGTAATATTTGACCACATTCCTGTCTTGTTGGCCTCTACGTCTCCATGGGACCTTTATATACATCAATAACGTAATACAACCTAACCTAACCCAACCTAACATCTCGGCGATAATATTTTACAACATTGCTGGCGAGTTGGCTTCTCCTTCTCCGTGGGACTTTGATATACATCAATCACGTAATATAACCTAACCTAACCCAACCTAATATCTCGGCGGTAATATTTGACAACATACCTGCCGAGTTGGCCTCTACGTCTCCGTTTGACCTTCATATACATCAATAACGTAATATAACGTAACCTAACCCAACCTATCATCTCGGCGGTAATATTTGACAACATTCCTGGCGAGTTGGCCTTTACGTCTCCGTGAGACCTTTATATACATCAATAGCGGAATATAACCTAACCTAACCCAACCTAACATCTCGGCGGTACTACTTGACAACATAGCTGGCGAGTTGGCCTCTACGTCTCCGTGGGACCTTCATATACATCAATAACATAATATAAGCTAGCCTAACCCAATCTAACATCTCGGCGGTAATATTTGACAACATACCTGGCGAGTTGGCTTCTCCGTTTCCGTGGACCCATTATATACATCAATAACGTAATATAACCTAACCTAACCCAACCTAACATTTCGGCGGTAATATTTGACCACATTCCTGGCTTGTTGGCCTCTACGTCTCCGTGGGACCTTTATATACATCCATAACGTAATATAACCTAACCTAAACCAAACTAACATCTCGGCGGTAATATTTGTCCACATTCCTGGCTTGTTGGCCTCTACCTCTCCGTGGGACCTTTATATACATCAATAACGTAATATAACCTATCCTTACCCAACCTATCACATCGGCGGTAATATTTGACAACATTCCTGGCGAGTTGGCTTCTCCGTTTCCGTGGACCCATTATATAAATCAATAACGTAATATAACCTAACCTAAGCCAACCTAACATCTCGGCGGTAATATTTGACATCATTCCTGGCTTGTTGGCCTCTACGTCTCCGTGGGACCTTTATATACATCAATAACGTAATATAACCTAACCTAACCCAAACTAACATCTCGGCGGTAATATTTGTCCACATTCCTGGCTTGTTGGCCTCTACCTCTCCGTGGGACCTTTATATACATCAATAACGTAATATAACCTACCCTTACCCAACCTATCACCTCGGCGGTAATATTTGACAACATTCCTGGCGAGTTGGCTTCTCCGTTTCCGTGGACCCATTATATAAATCAATAACGTAATATAACCTAACCTAAGCCAACCTAACATCTCGGCGGTAATATTTGACATCATTCCTGGCTTGTTGGCCTCTACGTCTCCGTGGGACCTTTATATACATCAATAACGTAATATAACCTAACCTAACCCAAACTAACATCTCGGCGGTAATATTTGTCCACATTCCTGGCTTGTTGGCCTCTACCTCTCCGTGGGACCTTTATATACATCAATAACGTAATATAACCTACCCTTACCCAACCTATCACCTCGGCGGTAATATTTGACAACATTCCGGGCGATTTGGCCTCTCCGTCTCCGTGGGACCTTTATATACATCAATAACGTAATATAACCTAACATAACCCAACCTAACATCTCGGCGGTAATATTTGACATCATTCCTGGCGTGTTGGCCTCTACGTCTCCGTTTGACCTTCATATATATCAATAACGTAATATAACCTAACCTAACACAACCTAACATCTCGGCGGTAATATTTGACCACATTCCTGGCTTGTTGGCCTCTACGTCTCCGTAGGACCTTTATATAATTCAATAAAGTAATATAACCTAGCCTAACCCAATCTAACATTTTGGCGGTAATATTTGACCACATTCCTGTCTCGTTGGCCTCTACGTCTCCGTGGGACATTTATATACATCAATAATGTAATGTAACCTAACCTAACCCAACCTAACATCTCGGCGGTAATATTTGACATCATTCCTGGCGAGGTGGCCTCTACGTCTCCGTTTGACCTTCATATACATCAATAATGTAATATAACCTAACCTAACCCAACCTAACATCTCGGCAGTAATATTTAAAAACATTCCTGGCGAGTTGGCTTCTCCTGCTCCGTGGGACTTTTATATACATCAATCACGTAATATAACCTAACCTAACCCAACCTAATATCTCGGCGGTAATATTTGACAACATACCTGCCGAGTTGGCCTCTACGTCTCCGTGGGACCTTTATATACATCAATAACGTAATATAACCTAACATAACCCAACCTAACATCTCGGCGGTAATATTTGACATCATTCCTGGCGTTTTGGCCTCTACGTCTCCGTGGGACCTTCATATACATCAATAACATAATGTAAGCTAGCCTAACCCAATCTAACATCTCGGCGGTAATATTTGACAGCATACCTGGCGAGTTGGCCTCTACGTCTCCGTGAGATCTTTATATACATCAATAACGTAATATAACATAACCTAACCCAACCTATCTTCTCGGCGGTAATATTTGACAACATTCCTGGCGAGTTGGCTTCTCCGTTTCCGTGGACCCATTATATAAATCAATAACGTAATATAACCTAACCTAAGCCAACCTAACATCTCGGCGGTAATATTTGACCACATTCCTGGCTTGTTGGCCTCTACGTCTCCGTGGGACCTTTATATACATCAATAACGTAATATAACCTAACCTAACCCAAACTAACATCTCGGCGGTAATATTTGTCCACATTCCTGGCTTGTTGGCCTCTACCTCTCCGTGGGACCTTTATATACATCAATAACGTAATATAACCTATCCTTACCCAACCTATCACCTCGGCGGTAATATTTGACAACATTCCGGGCGATTTGGCCTCTACGTCTCCGTGGGACCTTTATATACATCAATAACGTAATATAACCTAACATAACCCAACCTAACATCTCGGCGGTAATATTTGACATCATTCCTGGCGTGTTGGCCTCTACGTCTCCGTTTGACCTTCATATACATCAATAACGTAATATAACCTAACCTAACACAACCTATCATCTCGGCGGTAATATTTGAAAACATTCCTTGGCGAGTTGGCCTCTACGTCTCCGTGGGACCTTTATATACATCTATAACGTAATATAACCTAACGTAACCCAACCTAACATCTCGGCGGTACTATTTGACAACATAGCTGGCGAGTTGGCCTCTACGTCTCCGTGGGACCTTCATATACATCAATAACATAATATAAGCTAGCCTAACCCAATCTAACATCTCGGCGGTAATATTTGACAACATACCTGGCGAGTTGGCCTCTACGTCTCCGTGGGATCTTTATATACATCAATAACGTAATATAACCTAACCTAACCCAACCTAACATCTCGGCGGTACTATTTGACAACATACCTGGCGAGTTGGCCTCTACGTCTCCGTGAGATCTTTATATACATCAATAACGTAATATAACATAACCTAACCCAACCTATCTTCTCGGCGGTAATATTTGACAACATTCCTGGTGAGTTGGCTTCTCCGTTTCCGTGGACCCATTATATACATCAATAACGTAATATAACCTAACCTAACCCAACCTAACATCTCGGCGGTAATATTTGACCACATTCCTGTCTCGTTGGCCTCTACGTCTCCGTGGGACATTTATATACATCAATAATGTAATGTAACCTAACCTAACCCAACCTAACATCTCGGCGGTAATATTTGACATCATTCCTGGCGAGTTGGCCTCTACGTCTCCGTTTGACCTTCATATACATCAATAATGTAATATAACCTAACCTAACCCAACCTAATATCTCGGCGGTAATATTTGACAACATACCTGCCGAGTTGGCCTCTACGTCTCCGTTTGACCTTCATATACATCAATAACGTAATATAACGTAACCTAACCCAACCTATCATCTCGGCGGTAATATTTGACAACATTCCTGGCGAGTTGGCCTTTACGTCTCCGTGAGACCTTTATATACATCAATAGCGGAATATAACCTAACCTAACCCAACCTAACATCTCGGCGGTACTACTTGACAACATAGCTGGCGAGTTGGCCTCTACGTCTCCGTGGGACCTTCATATACATCAATAACATAATATAAGCTAGCCTAACCCAATCTAACATCTCGGCGGTAATATTTGACAACATACCTGGCGAGTTGGCCTCTACGTCTCCGTGGGATCTTTATATACATCAATAACGTAATATAACCTAACCTAACCCAACCTAACATCTCGGCGGTACTATTTGACAACATACCTGGCGAGTTGGCCTCTACGTCTCCGTGAGATCTTTATATACATCAATAACGTAATATAACATAACCTAACCCAACCTATCTTCTCGGCGGTAATATTTGACAACATTCCTGGCGAGTTGGCTTCTCCGTTTCCGTGGACCCATTATATACATCAATAACGTAATATAACCTAACCTAACCCAACCTAACATCTCGGCGGTAATATTTGACCACATTCCTGGCTTGTTGGCCTCTACGTCTCCGTGGGACCTTTATATACATCCATAACGTAATATAACCTAACCTAAACCAAACTAACATCTCGGCGGTAATATTTGTCCACATTCCTGGCTTGTTGGCCTCTACCTCTCCGTGGGACCTTTATATACATCAATAACGTAATATAACCTATCCTTACCCAACCTATCACATCGGCGGTAATATTTGACAACATTCCTGGCGAGTTGGCTTCTCCGTTTCCGTGGACCCATTATATAAATCAATAACGTAATATAACCTAACCTAAGCCAACCTAACATCTCGGCGGTAATATTTGACATCATTCCTGGCTTGTTGGCCTCTACGTCTCCGTGGGACCTTTATATACATCAATAACGTAATATAACCTAACCTAACCCAAACTAACATCTCGGCGGTAATATTTGTCCACATTCCTGGCTTGTTGGCCTCTACCTCTCCGTGGGACCTTTATATACATCAATAACGTAATATAACCTACCCTTACCCAACCTATCACCTCGGCGGTAATATTTGACAACATTCCGGGCGATTTGGCCTCTCCGTCTCCGTGGGACCTTTATATACATCAATAACGTAATATAACCTAACATAACCCAACCTAACATCTCGGCGGTAATATTTGACATCATTCCTGGCGTGTTGGCCTCTACGTCTCCGTTTGACCTTCATATATATCAATAACGTAATATAACCTAACCTAACACAACCTAACATCTCGGCGGTAATATTTGACCACATTCCTGGCTTGTTGGCCTCTACGTCTCCGTAGGACCTTTATATAATTCAATAAAGTAATATAACCTAGCCTAACCCAATCTAACATTTTGGCGGTAATATTTGACCACATTCCTGTCTCGTTGGCCTCTACGTCTCCGTGGGACATTTATATACATCAATAATGTAATGTAACCTAACCTAACCCAACCTAACATCTCGGCGGTAATATTTGACATCATTCCTGGCGAGGTGGCCTCTACGTCTCCGTTTGACCTTCATATACATCAATAATGTAATATAACCTAACCTAACCCAACCTAACATCTCGGCAGTAATATTTAAAAACATTCCTGGCGAGTTGGCATCTATGTCTCCGTGGGACCTTTATATACATCTATAACGTAATATAACCTAACCTAATCCAACCTAACATCTCGGCGGTAATATTTGAAAACATTCCTGGCGAGTTGGCCTCTACGTCTCCGTAGAACCTTTATATACTTCAATCACGTAATATAACCTAACCTAACCCAATCTAATATCTCGGCGGTAATATTTGAACACATTCCTGTCTTGTTGGCCTCTACGTCTCCGTGGGACCTTTATATACATCAATAACGTAATACAACCTAACCTAACCCAACCTAACATCTCGGCGATAATATTTTACAACATTGCTGGCGAGTTGGCTTCTCCTGCTCCGTGGGACTTTTATATACATCAATCACGTAATATAACCTAACCTAACCCAACCTAATATCTCGGCGGTAATATTTGACAACATACCTGCCGAGTTGGCCTCTACGTCTCCGTGGGACCTTTATATACATCAATAACGTAATATAACCTAACATAACCCAACCTAACATCTCGGCGGTAATATTTGACATCATTCCTGGCGTTTTGGCCTCTACGTCTCCGTGGGACCTTCATATACATCAATAACATAATGTAAGCTAGCCTAACCCAATCTAACATCTCGGCGGTAATATTTGACAGCATACCTGGCGAGTTGGCCTCTACGTCTCCGTGAGATCTTTATATACATCAATAACGTAATATAACATAACCTAACCCAACCTATCTTCTCGGCGGTAATATTTGACAACATTCCTGGCGAGTTGGCTTCTCCGTTTCCGTGGACCCATTATATAAATCAATAACGTAATATAACCTAACCTAAGCCAACCTAACATCTCGGCGGTAATATTTGACCACATTCCTGGCTTGTTGGCCTCTACGTCTCCGTGGGACCTTTATATACATCAATAACGTAATATAACCTAACCTAACCCAAACTAACATCTCGGCGGTAATATTTGTCCACATTCCTGGCTTGTTGGCCTCTACCTCTCCGTGGGACCTTTATATACATCAATAACGTAATATAACCTATCCTTACCCAACCTATCACCTCGGCGGTAATATTTGACAACATTCCGGGCGATTTGGCCTCTACGTCTCCGTGGGACCTTTATATACATCAATAACGTAATATAACCTAACATAACCCAACCTAACATCTCGGCGGTAATATTTGACATCATTCCTGGCGTGTTGGCCTCTACGTCTCCGTTTGACCTTCATATACATCAATAACGTAATATAACCTAACCTAACACAACCTATCATCTCGGCGGTAATATTTGAAAACATTCCTTGGCGAGTTGGCCTCTACGTCTCCGTGGGACCTTTATATACATCTATAACGTAATATAACCTAACGTAACCCAACCTAACATCTCGGCGGTACTATTTGACAACATACCTGGCGAGTTGGCCTCTACGTCTCCGTGGGACCTTCATATACATCAATAACATAATATAAGCTAGCCTAACCCAATCTAACATCTCGGCGGTAATATTTGACAACATACCTGGCGAGTTGGCCTCTACGTCTCCGTGGGATCTTTATATACATCAATAACGTAATATAACCTAACCTAACCCAACCTAACATCTCGGCGGTAATATTTGACCCATTCCTGGCTTGTTGGCCTCTACGTCTCCGTAGGACCTTTATATAATTCAATAAAGTAATATAACCTAGCCTAACCCAATCTAACATTTTGGCGGTAATATTTGACCACATTCCTGTCTCGTTGGCCTCTACGTCTCTGTGGGACATTTATATACATCAATAATGTAATGTAACCTAACCTAACCCAACCTAACATCTCGGCGGTAATATTTGACATCATTCCTGTCGAGTTGGCCTCTACGTCTCCGTTTGACCTTCATATACATCAATAATGTAATATAACCTAACCTAACCCAAACTAACATCTCGGCGGTAATATTTGACAACATTCCTGGCGAGTTGGCCTCTACGTCTCCGTTTGACCTTCATATACATCAATAACGTAATATAACCTAACCTAACCCAACCTAACATTTCGGCGGTAATATTTGACCACATTCCTGGCTTGTTGGCCTCTACGTCTCCGTGGGACCTTTATATACATCAATAACGTAATATAACCTAACCTAACGCAACCTAACATCTCGGCGGTAATATTTGACCACATTCCTGTCTTGTTGGCCTCTACGTCTCCGTAGGACCTTTATATACATCTATAACGTAATATAACCTAACCTAACCCAACCTAACATCTCGGCGGTAATACTTGAAAACATTCCTGGCGAGTTGGCCTCTACGTCTCCGTGGGACCTTTATATACACCTATAACGTAATATAACCTAACCTAATCCAACCTAACATCTCGGCGGTAATATTTGAAAACATTCCTGGCGTGTTGGCCTCTACGTCTCCGTGGGACCTTTATATACATCAATAACGTAATATAACCTAACCTAACCCAACCTAACATCTGGGCGGTAATATTTGACCACATTCCTGGCTTGTTGGCCTCTACGTCTCCGTAGGACCTTTATATAATTCAATAAAGTAATATAACCTAGCCTAACCCAATCTAACATTTTGGCGGTAATATTTGACCACATTCCTGTCTCGTTGGCCTCTACGTCTCCGTGGGACATTTATATACATCAATAATGTAATGTAACCTAACCTAACCCAACCTAACATCTCGGCGGTAATATTTGACATCATTCCTGGCGAGGTGGCCTCTACGTCTCCGTTTGACCTTCATATACATCAATAATGTAATATAACCTAACCTAACCCAACCTAACATCTCGGCAGTAATATTTAAAAACATTCCTGGCGAGTTGGCATCTATGTCTCCGTGGGACCTTTATATACATCTATAACGTAATATAACCTAACCTAATCCAACCTAACATCTCGGCGGTAATATTTGAAAACATTCCTGGCGAGTTGGCCTCTACGTCTCCGTAGAACCTTTATATACTTCAATCACGTAATATAACCTAACCTAACCCAATCTAATATCTCGGCGGTAATATTTGACCACATTCCTGTCTTGTTGGCCTCTACGTCTCCGTGGGACCTTTATATACATCAATAACGTAATACAACCTAACCTAACCCAACCTAACATCTCGGCGATAATATTTTACAACATTGCTGGCGAGTTGGCTTCTCCTGCTCCGTGGGACTTTTATATACATAAATCACGTAATATAACCTAACCTAACCCAACCTAATATCTCGGCGGTAATATTTGACAACATACCTGCCGAGTTGGCCTCTACGTCTCCGTGGGACCTTTATATACATCAATAACGTAATATAACCTAACATAACCCAACCTAACATCTCGGCGGTAATATTTGACATCATTCCTGGCGTTTTGGCCTCTACGTCTCCGTAGGACCTTTATATAATTCAATAAAGTAATATAACCTAGCCTAACCCAATCTAACATTTTGGCGGTAATATTTGACCATATTCCTGTCTCGTTGGCCTCTACGTCTCCGTGGGACATTTATATACATCAATAATGTAATGTAACCTAACCTAACCCAACCTAACATCTCGGCGGTAATATTTGACATCATTCCTGGCGAGTTGGCCTCTACGTCTCCGTTTGACCTTCATATACATCAATAATGTAATATAACCTAACCTAACCCAACCTAACATCTCGGCGGTAATATTTGAAAACATTCCTGGTGAGTTGGCCTCTATGTCTCCGTGGGACCTTTATGTACATCTATAACGTAATATAACCTAACCTAATCCAACCTAACATCTCGGCGGTAATATTTGAAAACATTCCTGGCGAGTTGGCCTCTACGTCTCCGTAGAACCTTTATATACTTCAATCACGTAATATAACCTAACCTAACCCAATCTAATATCTCGGCGGTAATATTTGACCACATTCCTGTCTTGTTGGCCTCTACGTCTCCGTGGGACCTTTATATACATCAATAACGTAATACAACCTAACCTAACCCAACCTAACATCTCGGCGATAATATGTTACAACATTGCTGGCGAGTTGGCTTCTCCTTCTCCGTGGGACTTTGATATACATCAATCACGTAATATAACCTAACCTAACCCAACCTAATATCTCGGCGGTAATATTTGACAACATACCTGCCGAGTTGGCCTCTACGTCTCCGTTTGACCTTCATATACATCAATAACGTAATATAACGTAACCTAACCCAACCTATCATCTCGGCGGTAATATTTGACAACATTCCTGGCGCGTTGGCCTTTACGTCTCCGTGAGACCTTTATATACATCAATAGCGGAATATAACCTAACCTAACCCAACCTAACATCTCGGCGGTACTACTTGACAACATAGCTGGCGAGTTGGCCTCTACGTCTCCGTGGGACCTTCATATACATCAATAACATAATATAAGCTAGCCTAACCCAATCTAACATCTCGGCGGTAATATTTGACAACATACCTGGCGAGTTGGCCTCTACGTCTCCGTTTGACCTTCATATATATCAATAACGTAATATAACCTAACCTAACACAACCTAACATCTCGGCGGTAATATTTGACCACATTCCTGGCTTGTTGGCCTCTACGTCTCCGTAGGACCTTTATATAATTCAATAAAGTAATATAACCTAGCCTAACCCAATCTAACATTTTGGCGTTAATATTTGACCACATTCCTGTCTCGTTGGACTCTACGTCTCCGTGGGACATTTATATACATCAATAATGTAATGTAACCTAACCTAACCCAACCTAACATCTCGGCGGTAATATTTGACATCATTCCTGGCGAGTTGGCCTCTACGTCTCCGTTTGACCTTCATATACATCAATAATGTAATATAACCTAACCTAACCCAACCTAACATCTCGGCGGTAATATTTGAAAACATTCCTGGTGAGTTGGCCTCTATGTCTCCGTGGGACCTTTATGTACATGTATAACGTAATATAACCTAACCTAATCCAACCTAACATCTGGGCGGTAATATTTGAAAACATTCCTGGCGAGTTGGCCTCTACGTCTCCGTAGAACCTTTATATACTTCAATCATGCAATATAACCTAACCTAACCCAATCTAATATCTCGGTGGTAATATTTGACCACATTCCTGTCTTGTTGGCCCCTACGTCTCCGTGGGACCTTTATATACATCAATAACGTAATACAACCTAACCTAACCCAACCTAACATCTCGGCGATAATATTTTACAACATTGCTGGCGAGTTGGCTTCTCCTTCTCCGTGGGACTTTTATATACATCAATCACGTAATATAACGTAACCTAACCCAACCTAATATCTCGGCGGTAATATTTGACAACATACCTGCCGAGTTGGCCTCTACGTCTCCGTTTGACCTTCATATACATCAATAACGTAATATAACGTAACCTAACCCAACCTATCATCTCGGCGGTAATATTTGACAACATTCCTGGCGAGTTGGCCTTTACGTCTCCGTGAGACCTTTATATACATCAATAGCGGAATATAACATAACCTAACCCAACCTAACATCTCGGCGGTACTATTTGACAACATAGCTGGCGAGTTGGCCTCTACGTCTCCGTGGGACCTTCATATACATCAATAACATAATATAAGCTAGCCTAACCCAATCTAACATCTCGGCGGTAATATTTGACAACATACCTGGCGAGTTGGCCTCTACGTCTCCGTGGGATCTTTATATACATCAATAACGTAATATAACCTAACCTAACCCAACCTAACATCTCGGCGGTACTATTTGACAACATACCTGGCGAGTTGGCCTCTACGTCTCCGTGAGATCTTTATATACATCAATAACGTAATATAACATAACCTAACCCAACCTATCTTCTCGGCGGTAATATTTGACAACATTCCTGGCGAGTTGGCTTCTCCGTTTCCGTGGACCGATTATATACATCAATAACGTAATATAACCTAACCTAACCCAACCTAACATCTCGGCGGTAATATTTGACCACATTCCTGGCTTGTTGGCCTCTACGTCTCCGTGGGACCTTTATATACATCCATAACGTAATATAACCTAACCTAAACCAAACTAACATCTCGGCGATAATATTTGTCCACATTCCTGGCTTGTTGGCCTCTACCTCTCCGTGGGACCTTTATATACATCAATAACGTAATATAACCTATCCTTACCCAACCTATCACCTCGGCGGTAATATTTGACAACATTCCGGGCGATTTGGCCTCTACGTCTCCGTGGGACCTTTATATACATCAATAACGTAATATAACCTAACATAACCCAACCTAACATCTCGGCGGTAATATTTGACATCATTCCTGGCGTGTTGGCCTCTACGTCTCCGTTTGACCTTCATATACGTCAATAACGTAATATAACCTAACCTAACACAACCTATCATCTCGGCGGTAATATTTGAAAACATTCCTCGCGAGTTGGCCTCTACGTCTCCGTGGGACCTTTATATACATCTATAACGTAATATAACCTAACCTAACCCAACCTAACATCTCGGCGGTACTATTTGACAACATACCTGGCGAGTTGGCCTCTACGTCTCCGTGGGACCTTCATATACATCAATAACATAATGTAAGCTAGCCTAACCCAATCTAACATCTCGGCGGTAATATTTGACAGCATACCTGGCGAGTTGGCCTCTACGTCTCCGTGAGATCTTTATATACATCAATAACGTAATATAACATAACCTAACCCAACCTATCTTCTCGGCGGTAATATTTGACAACATTCCTGGCGAGTTGGCTTCTCCGTTTTCGTGGACCCATTATATAAATCAATAACGTAATATAACCTAACCTAAGCCAACCTAACATCTCGGCGGTAATATTTGACCACATTCCTGGCTTGTTGGCCTCTACGTCTCCGTGGGACCTTTATATACATCAATAACGTAATATAACCTAACCTAACCCAAACTAACATCTCGGCGGTAATATTTGTCCACATTCCTGGCTTGTTGGCCTCTACCTCTCCGTGGGACCTTTATATACATCAATAACGTAATATAACCTATCCTTACCCAACCTATCACCTCGGCGGTAATATTTGACAACATTCCGGGCGATTTGGCCTCTACGTCTCCGTGGGACCTTTATATACATCAATAACGTAATATAACCTAACATAACCCAACCTAACATCTCGGCGGTAATATTTGACATCATTCCTGGCGTGTTGGCCTCTACGTCTCCGTTTGACCTTCATATACATCAATAACGTAATATAACCTAACCTAACACAACCTATCATCTCGGCGGTAATATTTGAAAACATTCCTTGGCGAGTTGGCCTCTACGTCTCCGTGGGACCTTTATATACATCTATAACGTAATATAACCTAACGTAACCCAACCTAACATCTCGGCGGTACTATTTGACAACATACCTGGCGAGTTGGCCTCTACGTCTCCGTGGGACCTTCATATACATCAATAACATAATATAAGCTAGCCTAACCCAATCTAACATCTCGGCGGTAATATTTGACAACATACCTGGCGAGTTGGCCTCTACGTCTCCGTGGGATCTTTATATACATCAATAACGTAATATAACCTAACCTAACCCAACCTAACATCTCGGCGGTAATATTTGACCCATTCCTGGCTTGTTGGCCTCTACGTCTCCGTAGGACCTTTATATAATTCAATAAAGTAATATAACCTAGCCTAACCCAATCTAACATTTTGGCGGTAATATTTGACCACATTCCTGTCTCGTTGGCCTCTACGTCTCCGTGGGACATTTATATACATCAATAATGTAATGTAACCTAACCTAACCCAACCTAACATCTCGGCGGTAATATTTGACATCATTCCTGGCGAGTTGGCCTCTACGTCTCCGTTTGACCTTCATATACATCAATAATGTAATATAACCTAACCTAACCCAAACTAACATCTCGGCGGTAATATTTGACAACATTCCTGGCGAGTTGGCCTCTACGTCTCCGTTTGACCTTCATATACATCAATAACGTAATATAACCTAACCTAACCCAACCTAACATTTCGGCGGTAATATTTGACCACATTCCTGGCTTGTTGGCCTCTACGTCTCCGTGGGACCTTTATATACATCAATAACGTAATATAACCTAACCTAACGCAACCTAACATCTCGGCGGTAATATTTGACCACATTCCTGTCTCGTTGGCCTCTACGTCTCCGTGGGACATTTATATACATCAATAATGTAATGTAACCTAACCTAACCCAACCTAACATCTCGGCGGTAATATTTGACATCATTCCTGGCGAGGTGGCCTCTACGTCTCCGTTTGACCTTCATATACATCAATAATGTAATATAACCTAACCTAACCCAACCTAACATCTCGGCAGTAATATTTAAAAACATTCCTGGCGAGTTGGCATCTATGTCTCCGTGGGACCTTTATATACATCTATAACGTAATATAACCTAACCTAATCCAACCTAACATCTCGGCGGTAATATTTGAAAACATTCCTGGCGAGTTGGCCTCTACGTCTCCGTAGAACCTTTATGTACTTCAATCACGTAATATAACCTAACCTAACCCAATCTAATATCTCGGCGGTAATATTTGAACACATTCCTGTCTTGTTGGCCTCTACGTCTCCGTGGGACCTTTATATACATCAATAACGTAATACAACCTAACCTAACCCAACCTATCATCTCGGCGATAATATTTTACAACATTGCTGGCGAGTTGGCTTCTCCTGCTCCGTGGGACTTTTATATACATCAATCACGTAATATAACCTAACCTAACCCAACCTAATATCTCGGCGGTAATATTTGACAACATACCTGCCGAGTTGGCCTCTACGTCTCCGTGGGACCTTTATATACATCAATAACGTAATATAACCTAACATAACCCAACCTAACATCTCGGCGGTAATATTTGACATCATTCCTGGCGTTTTGGCCTCTACGTCTCCGTAGGACCTTTATATAATTCAATAAAGTAATATAACCTAGCCTAACCCAATCTAACATTTTGGCGTTAATATTTGACCACATTCCTGTCTCGTTGGCCTCTACGTCTCCGTGGGACATTTATATACATCAATAATGTAATGTAACCTAACCTAACCCAACCTAACATCTCGGCGGTAATATTTGACATCATTCCTGGCGAGTTGGCCTCTACGTCTCCGTTTGACCTTCATATACATCAATAATGTAATATAACCTAACCTAACCCAACCTAACATCTCGGCGGTAATATTTGAAAACATTCCTTGTGAGTTGGCCTCTATGTCTCCGTGGGACCTTTATGTACATCTATAACGTAATATAACCTAACCTAATCCAACCTAACATCTCGGCGGTAATATTTGAAAACATTCCTGGCGAGTTGGCTTCTACGTCTCCGTAGAACCTTTATATACTTCAATCACGCAATATAACCTAACCTAACCCAATCTAATATCTCGGTGGTAATATTTGACCACATTCCTGTCTTGTTGGCCCCTACGTCTCCGTGGGACCTTTATATACATCAATAACGTAATACAACCTAACCTAACCCAACCTAACATCTCGGCGATAATATTTTACAACATTGCTGGCGAGTTGGCTTCTCCTTCTCCGTGGGACTTTTATATACATCAATCACGTAATATAACGTAACCTAACCCAACCTAATATCTCGGCGGTAATATTTGACAACATACCTGCCGAGTTGGCCTCTACGTCTCCGTTTGACCTTCATATACATCAATAACGTAATATAACGTAACCTAACCCAACCTATCATCTCGGCGGTAATATTTGACAACATTCCTGGCGAGTTGGCCTTTACGTCTCCGTGAGACCTTTATATACATCAATAGCGGAATATAACATAACCTAACCCAACCTAACATCTCGGCGGTACTATTTGACAACATAGCTGGCGAGTTGGCCTCTACGTCTCCGTGGGACCTTCATATACATCAATAACATAATATAAGCTAGCCTAACCCAATCTAACATCTCGGCGGTAATATTTGACAACATACCTGGCGAGTTGGCCTCTACGTCTCCGTGGGATCTTTATATACATCAATAACGTAATATAACCTAACCTAACCCAACCTAACATCTCGGCGGTACTATTTGACAACATACCTGGCGAGTTGGCCTCTACGTCTCCGTGAGATCTTTATATACATTAATAACGTAATATAACATAACCTAACCCAACCTATCTTCTCGGCGGTAATATTTGACAACATTCCTGGCGAGTTGGCGTCTCCGTTTCCGTGGACCGATTATATACATCAATAACGTAATATAACCTAACCTAACCCAACCTAACATCTCGGCGGTAATATTTGACCACATTCCTGGCTTGTTGGCCTCTACGTCTCCGTGGGACCTTTATATACATCCATAACGTAATATAACCTAACCTAAACCAAACTAACATCTCGGCGATAATATTTGTCCACATTCCTGGCTTGTTGGCCTCTACCTCTCCGTGGGACCTTTATATACATCAATAACGTAATATAACCTATCCTTACCCAACCTATCACCTCGGCGGTAATATTTGACAACATTCCGGGCGATTTGGCCTCTACGTCTCCGTGGGACCTTTATATACATCAATAACGTAATATAACCTAACATAACCCAACCTAACATCTCGGCGGTAATATTTGACATCATTCCTGGCGTGTTGGCCTCTACGTCTCCGTTTGACCTTCATATACGTCAATAACGTAATATAACCTAACCTAACACAACCTATCATCTCGGCGGTAATATTTGAAAACATTCCTCGCGAGTTGGCCTCTACGTCTCCGTGGGACCTTTATATACATCTATAACGTAATATAACCTAACCTAACCCAACCTAACATCTCGGCGGTACTATTTGACAACATACCTGGCGAGTTGGCCTCTACGTCTCCGTGGGACCTTCATATACATCAATAACATAATGTAAGCTAGCCTAACCCAATCTAACATCTCGGCGGTAATATTTGACAGCATACCTGGCGAGTTGACCTCTACGTCTCCGTGAGATCTTTATATACATCAATAACGTAATATAACATAACCTAACCCAAACTAACATCTCGGCGGTAATATTTGTCCACATTCCTGGCTTGTTGGCCTCTACCTCTCCGTGGGACCTTTATATACATCAATAACGTAATATAACCTATCCTTACCCAACCTATCACCTCGGCGGTAATATTTGACAACATTCCGGGCGATTTGGCCTCTACGTCTCCGTGGGACCTTTATATACATCAATAACGTAATATAACCTAACATAACCCAACCTAACATCTCGGCGGTAATATTTGACATCATTCCTGGCGTGTTGGCCTCTACGTCTCCGTTTGACCTTCATATACATCAATAACGTAATATAACCTAACCTAACACAACCTATCATCTCGGCGGTAATATTTGAAAACATTCCTTGGCGAGTTGGCCTCTACGTCTCCGTGGGATCTTTATATACATCAATAACGTAATATAACCTAACCTAACCCAACCTAACATCTCGGCGGTAATATTTGACCCATTCCTGGCTTGTTGGCCTCTACGTCTCCGTAGGACCTTTATATAATTCAATAAAGTAATATAACCTAGCCTAACCCAATCTAACGTTTTGGCGGTAATATTTGACCACATTCCTGTCTCGTTGGCCTCTACGTCTCCGTGGGACATTTATATACATCAATAACGTAATATAACCTAACATAACCCAACCTAACATCTCGGCGGTAATATTTGACATCATTCCTGGCGAGTTGGCCTCTACGTCTCCGTTTGACCTTCATATACATCAATAATGTAATATAACCTAACCTAACCCAAACTAACATCTCGGCGGTAATATTTGACAACATTCCTGGCGAGTTGGCCTCTACGTCTCCGTTTGACCTTCATATACATCAATAACGTAATATAACCTAACCTAACCCAACCTAACATTTCGGCGGTAATATTTGACCACATTCCTGGCTTGTTGGCCTCTACGTCTCCGTGGGACCTTTATATACATCAATAACGTAATATAACCTAACCTAACGCAACCTAACATCTCGGCGGTAATATTTGACCACATTCCTGTCTTGTTGGCCTCTACGTCTCCGTAGGACCTTTATATACATCTATAACGTAATATAACCTAACCTAACCCAACCTAACATCTCGGCGGTAATACTTGAAAACATTCCTGGCGAGTTGGCCTCTACGTCTCCGTGGGACCTTTATATACACCTATAACGTAATATAACCTAACCTAATCCAACCTAACATCTCGGCGGTAATATTTGAAAACATTCCTGGCGTGTTGGCCTCTACGTCTCCGTGGGACCTTTATATACATCAATAACGTAATATAACCTAACCTAACCCAACCTAACATGTGGGCGGTAATATTTGACCACATTCCTGGCTTGTTGGCCTCTACGTCTCCGTAGGACCTTTATATAATTCAATAAAGTAATATAACCTAACCTCACCCAAACTAACATCTCGGCGGTAATATTTGACAACATTCCTGGCGAGTTGGCCTCTACGTCTCCGTTTGACCTTCATATACATCAATAACGTAATATAACCTAACCTAACCCAACCTAACATTTCGGCGGTAATATTTGACCACATTCCTGGCTTGTTGGCCTCTACGTCTCCGTGGGACCTTTATATACATCAATAACGTAATATAACCTAACCTAACGCAACCTAACATCTCGGCAGTAATATTTAAAAACATTCCTGGCGAGTTGGCATCTATGTCTCCGTGGGACCTTTATATACATCTATAACGTAATATAACCTAACCTAATCCAACCTAACATCTCGGCGGTAATATTTGAAAACATTCCTGGCGAGTTGGCCTCTACGTCTCCGTAGAACCTTTATATACTTCAATCACGTAATATAACCTAACCTAACCCAATCTAATATCTCGGCGGTAATATTTGACCACATTCCTGTCTTGTTGGCCTCTACGTCTCCGTGGGACCTTTATATACATCAATAACGTAATACAACCTAACCTAACCCAACCTAACATCTCGGCGATAATATGTTACAACATTGCTGGCGAGTTGGCTTCTCCTTCTCCGTGGGACTTTTATATACATCAATCACGTAATATAACCTAACCTAACCCAACCTAATATCTCGGCGGTAATATTTGACAACATACCTGCCGAGTTGGCCTCTACGTCTCCGTTTGACCTTCATATACATCAATAACGTAATATAACGTAACCTAACCCAACCTATCATCTCGGCGGTAATATTTGACAACATTCCTGGCGAGTTGGCCTTTACGTCTCCGTGAGACCTTTATATACATCAATAGCGGAATATAACCTAACCTAACCCAAACTAACATCTCGGCGGTACTACTTGACAACATAGCTGGCGAGTTGGCCTCTACGTCTCCGTGGGACCTTTATATACATCAATAACGTAATATAACCTAACCTAACCCAAACTAACATCTCGGCGGTAATATTTGTCCACATTCCTGGCTTGTTGGCCTCTACCTCTCCGTGGGACCTTTATATACATCAATAACGTAATATAACCTACCCTTACCCAACCTATCACCTCGGCGGTAATATTTGACAACATTCCGGGCGATTTGGCCTCTCCGTCTCCGTGGGACCTTTATATACATCAATAACGTAATATAACCTAACATAACCCAACCTAACATCTCGGCGGTAATATTTGACATCATTCCTGGCGTGTTGGCCTCTACGTCTCCGTTTGACCTTCATATATATATCAATAACGTAATATAACCTAACCTAACACAACCTAACATCTCGGCGGTAATATTTGACCACATTCCTGGCTTGTTGGCCTCTACGTCTCCGTGGGACCTTTATATACATCCATAACGTAATATAACCTAACCTAAACCAAACTAACATCTCGGCGGTAATATTTGTCCACATTCCTGGCTTGTTGGCCTCTACCTCTCCGTGGGACCTTTATATACATCAATAACATAATATAACCTATCCTTACCCAACCTATCACCTCGGCGGTAATATTTGACAACATTCCTGGCGAGTTGGCTTCTCCGTTTCCGTGGACCCATTATATAAATCAATAACGTAATATAACCTAACCTAAGCCAACCTAACATCTCGGCGGTAATATTTGACATCATTCCTGGCTTGTTGGCCTCTACGTCTCCGTGGGACCTTTATATACATCAATAACGTAATATAACCTAACCTAACCCAAACTAACATCTCGGCGGTAATATTTGTCCACATTCCTGGCTTGTTGGCCTCTACCTCTCCGTGGGACCTTTATATACATCAATAACGTAATATAACCTACCCTTACCCAACCTATCACCTCGGCGGTAATATTTGACAACATTCCGGGCGATTTGGCCTCTCCGTCTCCGTGGGACCTTTATATACATCAATAACGTAATATAACCTAACATAACCCAACCTAACATCTCGGCGGTAATATTTGACATCATTCCTGGCGTGTTGGCCTCTACGTCTCCGTTTGACCTTCATATATATATCAATAACGTAATATAACCTAACCTAACACAACCTAACATCTCGGCGGTAATATTTGACCACATTCCTGGCTTGTTGGCCTCTACGTCTCCGTAGGACCTTTATATAATTCAATAAAGTAATATAACCTAGCCTAACCCAATCTAACATTTTGGCGGTAATATTTGACCACATTCCTGTCTCGTTGGCCTCTACGTCTCCGTGGGACATTTATATACATCAATAACGTAATATAACCTAACCTAACGCAACCTAACATCTCGGCGGTAATATTTGCCCACATTCCTGTCTTGTTGGCCTCTACGTCTCCGTAGGACCTTTATATACATCTATAACGTAATATAACCTAACCTAATCCAACCTAACATCTCGGCGGTAATATTTGAAAACATTCCTGGCGTGTTGGCCTCTACGTCTCCGTGGGACCTTTATATACATCAATAACGTAATATAACCTAACCTAACCCAACCTAACATCTCGGCGGTAATATTTAACAACATACCTGCCGAGTTGGCCTCTACGTCTCCGTGGGACATTTATATACATCAATAACGTAATATAACCTAACCTAACCCAACCTAACATCTCGGCGGTAATATTTGACAACATACCTGGCGAGTTGGCCTCTACGTCTCCGTGGGATCTTTATATACATCAATAACGTAATATAACCTAACCTAACCCAACCTAACATCTCGGCGGTAATATTTGACCACATTCCTGACTTGTTGGACTCTACGTCTCCGTGGGACCTTTATATACATAAATAACATAATATAAGCTAGCCTAACCCAATCTAACATCTCGGCGGTAATAATTGACCACATTCCTAGCTTGTTGGCCTCTACGTCTCCGTAGGACCTTTATATAATTCAAAAACGTAATATAACCTAGCCTATCCCAACCTATCATCTCGGCGGCAATATTTGACATCATTCCTGGCGAGTTGGCCTCTACGTCTCCGTTTGACCTTCATATACATCAACAACGTAATATAACGTAACCTAACCCAACCTATCATCTCGGCGGTAATATTTGACCACATTCCTGGCTTGTTGGCCTCTACGTATCCGTGGGACCTTTATATACATCAATAACGTAATATAACCTAACCTAACCCAAACTAACATCTCGGCGGTAATATTTGACAACATTCCTGGCGAGTTGGCCTCTACGTCTCCGTTTGACCTTCATATACATCAATAACTTAATATAACCTAACCTAACCCAACCTAACATTTCGGCGGTAATATTTGACCACATTCCTGGCTTGTTGGCCTCTACGCCTCCGTGGGACCTTTATATACATCAATAACGTAATATAACCTAACCTAACGCAACCTAACATCTCGGCGGTAATATTTGACCACATTCCTGTCTTGTTGGCCTCTACGTCTCCGTAGGACCTTTATATACATCTATAACGTAATATAACCTAACCTAACCCAACCTAACATCTCGGCGGTAATACTTGAAAACATTCCTGGCGAGTTGGCCTCTACGTCTCCGTGGGACCTTTATATACACCTATAACGTAATATAACCTAACCTAATCCAACCTAACATCTCGGCGGTAATATTTGAAAACATTCCTGGCGTGTTGGCCTCTACGTCTCCGTGGGACCTTTATATACATCAATAACGTAATATAACCTAACCTAAGCCAACCTAACATCTCGGCGGTAATATTTGACAACATACCTGCCGAGTTGGCCTCTACGTCTCCGTGGGACCTTCATATACATCAATAACATAATATAAGCTAGCCTAACCCAATCTAACATCTCGGCGGTAATATTTGACAACATACCTGGCGAGTTGGCCTCTACGTCTCCGTGGGATCTTTATATACATCAATAACGTAATATAACCTAACCTAACCCAACCTAACATCTCGGCGGTACTATTTGACAACATACCTGGCGAGTTGGCCTCTACGTCTCCGTGAGATCTTTATATACATCAATAACGTAATATAACATAACCTAACCCAACCTATCTTCTCGGCGGTAATATTTGACAACATTCCTGGCGAGTTGGCTTCTCCGTTTCCGTGGACCGATTATATACATCAATAACGTAATATAACCTAACCTAACCCAACCTAACATCTCGGCGGTAATATTTGACCACATTCCTGGCTTGTTGGACTCTACGTCTCCGTGGGACCTTTATATACATCCATAACGTAATATAACCTAATCTAAACCAAACTAACATCTCGGCGATAATATTTGTCCACATTCCTGGCTTGTTGGCCTCTACCTCTCCGTGGGACCTTTATATACATCAATAACGTAATATAACCTATCCTTACCCAACCTATCACCTCGGCGGTAATATTTGACAACATTCCGGGCGATTTGGCCTCTACGTCTCCGTGGGACCTTTATATACATCAATAACGTAATATAACCTAACATAACCCAACCTAACATCTCGGCGGTAATATTTGACATCATTCCTGGCGTGTTGGCCTCTACGTCTCCGTTTGACCTTCATATACATCAATAACGTAATATAACCTAACCTAACACAACCTATCATCTCGGCGGTAATATTTGAAAACATTCCTTGGCGAGTTGGCCTCTACGTCTCCGTGGGACCTTTATATACATCTATAACGTAATATAACCTAACGTAACCCAACCTAACATCTCGGCGGTACTATTTGACAACATACCTGGCGAGTTGGCCTCTACGTCTCCGTGGGACCTTCATATACATCAATAACATAATATAAGCTAGCCTAACCCAATCTAACATCTCGGCGGTAATATTTGACAACATACCTGGCGAGTTGGCCTCTACGTCTCCGTGGGATCTTTATATACATCAATAACGTAATATAACCTAACCTAACCCAACCTAACATCTCGGCGGTAATATTTGACCCATTCCTGGCTTGTTGGACTCTACGTCTCCGTAGGACCTTCATATAATTCAATAAAGTAATATAACCTAGCCTAACCCAATCTAACACTTTGGCGGTAATATTTGACCACATTCCTGTCTCGTTGGCCTCTACGTCTCCGTGGGACATTTATATACATCAATAATGTAATGTAACCTAACCTAACCCAACCTAACATCTCGGCGGTAATATTTGACATCATTCCTGGCGAGTTGGCCTCTACGTCTCCGTTTGACCTTCATATACATCAATAATGTAATATAACCTAACCTAACCCAAACTAACATCTCGGCGGTAATATTTGACAACATTCCTGGCGAGTTGGCCTCTACATCTCCGTTTGACCTTCATATACATCAATAACGTAATATAACCTAACCTAACCCAACCTAACATTTCGGCGGTAATATTTGACCACATTCCTGGCTTGTTGGCCTCTACGTCTCCGTGGGACCTTTATATACATCAATAACGTAATATAACCTAACCTAACGCAACCTAACATCTCGGCGGTAATATTTGACCACATTCCTGTCTTGTTGGCCTCTACGTCTCCGTAGGACCTTTATATACATCTATAACGTAATATAACCTAACCTAACCCAACCTAACATCTCGGCGGTAATACTTGAAAACATTCCTGGCGAGTTGGCCTCTACGTCTCCGTGGGACCTTTATATACACCTATAACGTAATATAACCTAACCTAATCCAACCTAACATCTCGGCGGTAATATTTGAAAACATTCCTGGCGTGTTGGCCTCTACGTCTCCGTGGGACCTTTATATACATCAATAACGTAATATAACCTAACCTAACCCAACCTAACATCTGGGCGGTAATATTTGACCACATTCCTGGCTTGTTGGCCTCTACGTCTCCGTAGGACCTTTATATAATTCAATAAAGTAATATAACCTAGCCTAACCCAATCTAACATTTTGGCGGTAATATTTGACCACATTCCTGTCTCGTTGGCCTCTACGTCTCCGTGTGACATTTATATACATCAATAATGTAATGTAACCTAACCTAACCCAACCTAACATCTCGGCGGTAATATTTGACATCATTCCTGGCGAGGTGGCCTCTACGTCTCCGTTTGACCTTCATATACATCAATAATGTAATATAACCTAACCTAACCCAACCTAACATCTCGGCAGTAATATTTAAAAACATTCCTGGCGAGTTGGCATCTATGTCTCCGTGGGACCTTTATATACATCTATAACGTAATATAACCTAACCTAATCCAACCTAACATCTCGGCGGTAATATTTGAAAACATTCCTGGCGAGTTGGCCTCTACGCCTCCGTAGAACCTTTATATACTTCAATCACGTAATATAACCGAACCTAACCCAATCTAATATCTCGGCGGTAATATTTGACCACATTCCTGTCTTGTTGGCCTCTACGTCTCCGTGGGACCTTTATATACATCAATAACGTAATACAACCTAACCTAACCCAACCTAACATCTCGGCGATAATATTTTACAACATTGCTGGCGAGTTGGCTTCTCCTGCTCCGTGGGACTTTTATATACATCAATCACGTAATATAACCTAACCTAACCCAACCTAATATCTCGGCGGTAATATTTGACAACATACCTGCCGAGTTGGCCTCTACGTCTCCGTGGGACCTTTATATACATCAATAACGTAATATAACCTAACATAACCCAACCTAACATCTCGGCGGTAATATTTGACATCATTCCTGGCGTTTTGGCCTCTACGTCTGCGTAGGATCTTTATATAATTCAATAAAGTAATATAACCTAGCCTAACCCAATCTAACATTTTGGCGGTAATATTTGACCACATTCCTGTCTCGTTGGGCTCTACGTCTCCGTGGGACATTTATATACATCAATAATGTAATGTAACCTAACCTAACCCAACCTAACATCTCGGCGGTAATATTTGACATCATTCCTGGCGAGTTGGCCTCTACGTCTCCGTTTGACCTTCATATACATCAATAATGTAATATAACCTAACCTAACCCAACCTAACATCTCGGCGGTAATATTTGAAAACATTCCTGGTGAGTTGGCCTCTATGTCTCCGTGGGACCTTTATGTACATCTATAACGTAATATAACCTAACCTAATCCAACCTAACTTCTCGGCGGTAATATTTGAAAACATTCCTGGCGAGTTGGCCTCTACGTCTCCGTAGAACCTTTATATACTTCAATCACGCAATATAACCTAACCTAACCCAATCTAATATCTCGGCGGTAATATTTGACCACATTCCTGTCTTGTTGGCCTCTACGTCTCCGTGGGACCTTTATATACATCAATAACGTAATACAACCTAACCTAACCCAACCTAACATCTCGGCGATAATATTTTACAACATTGCTGGCGAGTTGGCTTCTCCTTCTCCGTGGGACTTTTATATACATCAATCACGTAATATAACCTAACCTAACCCAACCTAATATCTCGGCGGTAATATTTGACAACATACCTGCCGAGTTGGCCTCTACGTCTCCGTTTGACCTTCATATACATCAATAACGTAATATAACGTAACCTAACCCAACCTATCATCTCGGCGGTAATATTTGACAACATTCCTGGCGAGTTGGCCTTTACGTCTCCGTGAGACCTTTATATACATCAATAGCGGAATATAACCTAACCTAACCCAACCTAACATCTCGGCGGTACTACTTGACAACATAGCTGGCGAGTTGGCCTCTACGTCTCCGTGGGACCTTCATATACATCAATAACATAATATAAGCTAGCCTAACCCAATCTAACATCTCGGCGGTAATATTTGACAACATACCTGGCGAGTTGGCCTCTACGTCTCCGTGGGATCTTTATATACATCAATAACGTAATATAACCTAACCTAACCCAACCTAACATCTCGGCGGTAATATTTGACCCATTCCTGGCTTGTTGGCCTCTACGTCTCCGTAGGACCTTCATATAATTCAATAAAGTAATATAACCTAGCCTAACCCAATCTAACACTTTGGCGGTAATATTTGACCACATTCCTGTCTCGTTGGCCTCTACGTCTCCGTGGGACATTTATATACATCAATAATTTAATGTAACCTAACCTAACCCAACCTAACATCTCGGCGGTAATATTTGACATCATTCCTGGCGAGTTGGCCTCTACGTCTCCGTTTGACCTTCATATACATCAATAATGTAATATAACCTAACCTAACCCAAACTAACATCTCGGCGGTAATATTTGACAACATTCCTGGCGAGTTGGCCTCTACGTCTCCGTTTGACCTTCATATACATCAATAACGTAATATAACCTAACCTAACCCAACCTAACATTTCGGCGGTAATATTTGACCACATTCCTGGCTTGTTGGCCTCTACGTCTCCGTGGGACCTTTATATACATCAATAACGTAATATAACCTAACCTAACGCAACCTAACATCTCGGCGGTAATATTTGACCACATTCCTGTCTTGTTGGCCTCTACGTCTCCGTAGGACCTTTATATACATCTATAACGTAATATAACCTAACCTAACCCAACCTAACATCTCGGCGGTAATACTTGAAAACATTCCTGGCGAGTTGGCCTCTACGTCTCCGTGGGACCTTTATATACACCTATAACGTAATATAACCTAACCTAATCCAACCTAACATCTCGGCGGTAATATTTGAAAACATTCCTGGCGTGTTGGCCTCTACGTCTCCGTGGGACCTTTATATACATCAATAACGTAATATAACCTAACCTAACCCAACCTAACATCTGGGCGGTAATATTTGACCACATTCCTGGCTTGTTGGCCTCTACGTCTCCGTAGGACCTTTATATAATTCAATAAAGTAATATAACCTAGCCTAACCCAATCTAACATTTTGGCGGTAATATTTGACCACATTCCTGTCTCGTTGGCCTCTACGTCTCCGTGGGACATTTATATACATCAATAATGTAATGTAACCTAACCTAACCCAACCTAACATCTCGGCGGTAATATTTGACATCATTCCTGGCGAGGTGGCCTCTACGTCTCCGTTTGACCTTCATATACATCAATAATGTAATATAACCTAACCTAACCCAACCTAACATCTCGGCAGTAATATTTAAAAACATTCCTGGCGAGTTGGCATCTATGTCTCCGTGGGACATTTATATACATCTATAACGTAATATAACCTAACCTAATCCAACCTAACATCTCGGCGGTAATATTTGAAAACATTCCTGGCGAGTTGGCCTCTACGCCTCCGTAGAACCTTTATATACTTCAATCACGTAATATAACCTAACCTAACCCAATCTAATATCTCGGCGGTAATATTTGACCACATTCCTGTCTTGTTGGCCTCTACGTCTCCGTGGGACCTTTATATACATCAATAACGTAATACAACCTAACCTAACCCAACCTAACATCTCGGCGATAATATTTTACAACATTGCTGGCGAGTTGGCTTCTCCTGCTCCGTGGGACTTTTATATACATCAATCACGTAATATAACCTAACCTAACCCAACCTAATATCTCGGCGGTAATATTTGACAACATACCTGCCGAGTTGGCCTCTACGTCTCCGTGGGACCTTTATATACATCAATAACGTAATATAACCTAACATAACCCAACCTAACATCTCGGCGGTAATATTTGACATCATTCCTGGCGTTTTGGCCTCTACGTCTGCGTAGGATCTTTATATAATTCAATAAAGTAATATAACCTAGCCTAACCCAATCTAACATTTTGGCGGTAATATTTGACCACATTCCTGTCTCGTTGGGCTCTACGTCTCCGTGGGACATTTATATACATCAATAATGTAATGTAACCTAACCTAACCCAACCTAACATCTCGGCGGTAATATTTGACATCATTCCTGGCGAGTTGGCCTCTACGTCTCCGTTTGACCTTCATATACATCAATAATGTAATACAACCTAACCTAACCCAACCTAACATCTCGGCGGTAATATTTGAAAACATTCCTAGTGAGTTGGCCTCTATGTCTCCGTGGGACCTTTATGTACATCTATAACGTAATATAACCTAACCTAATCCAACCTAACTTCTCGGCGGTAATATTTGAAAACATTCCTGGCGAGTTGGCCTCTACGTCTCCGTAGAACCTTTATATACTTCAATCACGCAATATAACCTAACCTAACCCAATCTAATATCTCGGCGGTAATATTTGACCACATTCCTGTCTTGTTGGCCTCTACGTCTCCGTGGGACCTTTATATACATCAATAACGTAATACAACCTAACCTAACCCAACCTAACATCTCGGCGATAATATTTTACAACATTGCTGGCGAGTTGGCTTCTCCTTCTCCGTGGGACTTTTATATACATCAATCACGTAATATAACCTAACCTAACCCAACCTAATATCTCGGCGGTAATATTTGACAACATACCTGCCGAGTTGGCCTCTACGTCTCCGTTTGACCTTCATATACATCAATAACGTAATATAACGTAACCTAACCCAACCTATCATCTCGGCGGTAATATTTGACAACATTCCTGGCGAGTTGGCCTTTACGTCTCGGTGAGACCTTTATATACATCAATAGCGGAATATAACCTAACCTAACCCAACCTAACATCTCGGCGGTACTACTTGACAACATAGCTGGCGAGTTGGCCTCTACGTCTCCGTGGGACCTTCATATACATCAATAACATAATATAAGCTAGCCTAACCCAATCTAACATCTCGGCGGTAATATTTGACAACATACCTGGCGAGTTGGCCTCTACGTCTCCGTGGGATCTTTATATACATCAATAACGTAATATAACCTAACCTAACCCAACCTAACATCTCGGCGGTACTATTTGACAACATACCTGGCGAGTTGGCCTCTACGTCTCCGTGAGATCTTTATATACATCAATAATTTAATGTAACCCAACCTAACCCAACCTAACATCTCGGCGGTAATATTTGACATCATTCCTGGCGAGTTGGCCTCTACGTCTCCGTTTGACCTTCATATACATCAATAATGTAATATAACCTAACCTAACCCAAACTAACATCTCGGCGGTAATATTTGACAACATTCCTGGCGAGTTGGCCTCTACGTCTCCGTTTGACCTTCATATACATCAATAACGTAATATAACCTAACCTAACCCAACCTAACATTTCGGCGGTAATATTTGACCACATTCCTGGCTTGTTGGCCTCTACGTCTCCGTGGGACCTTTATATACATCAATAACGTAATATAACCTAACCTAACGCAACCTAACATCTCGGCGGTAATATTTGACCACATTCCTGTCTTGTTGGCCTCTACGTCTCCGTAGGACCTTTATATACATCTATAACGTAATATAACCTAACCTAACCCAACCTAACATCTCGGCGGTAATACTTGAAAACATTCCTGGCGAGTTGGCCTCTACGTCTCCGTGGGACCTTTATATACACCTATAACGTAATATAACCTAACCTAATCCAACCTAACATCTCGGCGGTAATATTTGAAAACATTCCTGGCGTGTTGGCCTCTACGTCTCCGTGGGACCTTTATATACATCAATAACGTAATATAACCTAACCTAACCCAACCTAACATCTGGGCGGTAATATTTGACCACATTCCTGGCTTGTTGGCCTCTACGTCTCCGTAGGACCTTTATATAATTCAATAAAGTAATATAACCTAGCCTAACCCAATCTAACATTTTGGCGGTAATATTTGACCACATTCCTGTCTCGTTGGCCTCTACGTCTCCGTGGGACATTTATATACATCAATAATGTAATGTAACCTAACCTAACCCAACCTAACATCTCGGCGGTAATATTTGACATCATTCCTGGCGAGGTGGCCTCTACGTCTCCGTTTGACCTTCATATACATCAATAATGTAATATAACCTAACCTAACCCAACCTAACATCTCGGCAGTAATATTTAAAAACATTCCTGGCGAGTTGGCATCTATGTCTCCGTGGGACATTTATATACATCTATAACGTAATATAACCTAACCTAATCCAACCTAACATCTCGGCGGTAATATTTGACAACATACCTGGCGAGTTGGCCTCTACGTCTCCGTGGGATCTTTATATACATCAATAACGTAATATAACCTAACCTAACCCAACCTAACATCTCGGCGGTAATATTTGACCCATTCCTGGCTTGTTGGCCTCTACGTCTCCGTAGGACCTTCATATAATTCAATAAAGTAATATAACCTAGCCTAACCCAATCTAACACTTTGGCGGTAATATTTGACCACATTCCTGTCTCGTTGGCCTCTACGTCTCCGTGGGACATTTATATACATCAATAATTTAATGTAACCTAACCTAACCCAACCTAACATCTCGGCGGTAATATTTGACATCATTCCTGGCGAGTTGGCCTCTACGTCTCCGTTTGACCTTCATATACATCAATAATGTAATATAACCTAACCTAACCCAAACTAACATCTCGGCGGTAATATTTGACAACATTCCTGGCGAGTTGGCCTCTACGTCTCCGTTTGACCTTCATATACATCAATAACGTAATATAACCTAACCTAACCCAACCTAACATTTCGGCGGTAATATTTGACCACATTCCTGGCTTGTTGGCCTCTACGTCTCCGTGGGACCTTTATATACATCAATAACGTAATATAACCTAACCTAACGCAACCTAACATCTCGGCGGTAATATTTGACCACATTCCTGTCTTGTTGGCCTCTACGTCTCCGTAGGACCTTTATATACATCTATAACGTAATATAACCTAACCTAACCCAACCTAACATCTCGGCGGTAATACTTGAAAACATTCCTGGCGAGTTGGCCTCTACGTCTCCGTGGGACCTTTATATACACCTATAACGTAATATAACCTAACCTAATCCAACCTAACATCTCGGCGGTAATATTTGAAAACATTCCTGGCGTGTTGGCCTCTACGTCTCCGTGGGACCTTTATATACATCAATAACGTAATATAACCTAACCTAACCCAACCTAACATCTGGGCGGTAATATTTGACCACATTCCTGGCTTGTTGGCCTCTACGTCTCCGTAGGACCTTTATATAATTCAATAAAGTAATATAACCTAGCCTAACCCAATCTAACATTTTGGCGGTAATATTTGACCACATTCCTGTCTCGTTGGCCTCTACGTCTCCGTGGGACATTTATATACATCAATAATGTAATGTAACCTAACCTAACCCAACCTAACATCTCGGCGGTAATATTTGACATCATTCCTGGCGAGGTGGCCTCTACGTCTCCGTTTGACCTTCATATACATCAATAATGTAATATAACCTAACCTAACCCAACCTAACATCTCGGCAGTAATATTTAAAAACATTCCTGGCGAGTTGGCATCTATGTCTCCGTGGGACATTTATATACATCTATAACGTAATATAACCTAACCTAATCCAACCTAACATCTCGGCGGTAATATTTGAAAACATTCCTGGCGAGTTGGCCTCTACGCCTCCGTAGAACCTTTATATACTTCAATCACGTAATATAACCTAACCTAACCCAATCTAATATCTCGGCGGTAATATTTGACCACATTCCTGTCTTGTTGGCCTCTACGTCTCCGTGGGACCTTTATATACATCAATAACGTAATACAACCTAACCTAACCCAACCTAACATCTCGGCGATAATATTTTACAACATTGCTGGCGAGTTGGCTTCTCCTGCTCCGTGGGACTTTTATATACATCAATCACGTAATATAACCTAACCTAACCCAACCTAATATCTCGGCGGTAATATTTGACAACATACCTGCCGAGTTGGCCTCTACGTCTCCGTGGGACCTTTATATACATCAATAACGTAATATAACCTAACATAACCCAACCTAACATCTCGGCGGTAATATTTGACATCATTCCTGGCGTTTTGGCCTCTACGTCTGCGTAGGATCTTTATATAATTCAATAAAGTAATATAACCTAGCCTAACCCAATCTAACATTTTGGCGGTAATATTTGACCACATTCCTGTCTCGTTGGGCTCTACGTCTCCGTGGGACATTTATATACATCAATAATGTAATGTAACCTAACCTAACCCAACCTAACATCTCGGCGGTAATATTTGACATCATTCCTGGCGAGTTGGCCTCTACGTCTCCGTTTGACCTTCATATACATCAATAATGTAATACAACCTAACCTAACCCAACCTAACATCTCGGCGGTAATATTTGAAAACATTCCTAGTGAGTTGGCCTCTATGTCTCCGTGGGACCTTTATGTACATCTATAACGTAATATAACCTAACCTAATCCAACCTAACTTCTCGGCGGTAATATTTGAAAACATTCCTGGCGAGTTGGCCTCTACGTCTCCGTAGAACCTTTATATACTTCAATCACGCAATATAACCTAACCTAACCCAATCTAATATCTCGGCGGTAATATTTGACCACATTCCTGTCTTGTTGGCCTCTACGTCTCCGTGGGACCTTTATATACATCAATAACGTAATACAACCTAACCTAACCCAACCTAACATCTCGGCGATAATATTTTACAACATTGCTGGCGAGTTGGCTTCTCCTTCTCCGTGGGACTTTTATATACATCAATCACGTAATATAACCTAACCTAACCCAACCTAATATCTCGGCGGTAATATTTGACAACATACCTGCCGAGTTGGCCTCTACGTCTCCGTTTGACCTTCATATACATCAATAACGTAATATAACGTAACCTAACCCAACCTATCATCTCGGCGGTAATATTTGACAACATTCCTGGCGAGTTGGCCTTTACGTCTCGGTGAGACCTTTATATACATCAATAGCGGAATATAACCTAACCTAACCCAACCTAACATCTCGGCGGTACTACTTGACAACATAGCTGGCGAGTTGGCCTCTACGTCTCCGTGGGACCTTCATATACATCAATAACATAATATAAGCTAGCCTAACCCAATCTAACATCTCGGCGGTAATATTTGACAACATACCTGGCGAGTTGGCCTCTACGTCTCCGTGGGATCTTTATATACATCAATAACGTAATATAACCTAACCTAACCCAACCTAACATCTCGGCGGTACTATTTGACAACATACCTGGCGAGTTGGCCTCTACGTCTCCGTGAGATCTTTATATACATCAATAATTTAATGTAACCTAACCTAACCCAACCTAACATCTCGGCGGTAATATTTGACATCATTCCTGGCGAGTTGGCCTCTACGTCTCCGTTTGACCTTCATATACATCAATAATGTAATATAACCTAACCTAACCCAAACTAACATCTCGGCGGTAATATTTGACAACATTCCTGGCGAGTTGGCCTCTACGTCTCCGTTTGACCTTCATATACATCAATAACGTAATATAACCTAACCTAACCCAACCTAACATTTCGGCGGTAATATTTGACCACATTCCTGGCTTGTTGGCCTCTACGTCTCCGTGGGACCTTTATATACATCAATAACGTAATATAACCTAACCTAACGCAACCTAACATCTCGGCGGTAATATTTGACCACATTCCTGTCTTGTTGGCCTCTACGTCTCCGTAGGACCTTTATATACATCTATAACGTAATATAACCTAACCTAACCCAACCTAACATCTCGGCGGTAATACTTGAAAACATTCCTGGCGAGTTGGCCTCTACGTCTCCGTGGGACCTTTATATACACCTATAACGTAATATAACCTAACCTAATCCAACCTAACATCTCGGCGGTAATATTTGAAAACATTCCTGGCGTGTTGGCCTCTACGTCTCCGTGGGACCTTTATATACATCAATAACGTAATATAACCTAACCTAACCCAACCTAACATCTGGGCGGTAATATTTGACCACATTCCTGGCTTGTTGGCCTCTACGTCTCCGTAGGACCTTTATATAATTCAATAAAGTAATATAACCTAGCCTAACCCAATCTAACATTTTGGCGGTAATATTTGACCACATTCCTGTCTCGTTGGCCTCTACGTCTCCGTGGGACATTTATATACATCAATAATGTAATGTAACCTAACCTAACCCAACCTAACATCTCGGCGGTAATATTTGACATCATTCCTGGCGAGGTGGCCTCTACGTCTCCGTTTGACCTTCATATACATCAATAATGTAATATAACCTAACCTAACCCAACCTAACATCTCGGCAGTAATATTTAAAAACATTCCTGGCGAGTTGGCATCTATGTCTCCGTGGGACATTTATATACATCTATAACGTAATATAACCTAACCTAATCCAACCTAACATCTCGGCGGTACTACTTGACAACATAGCTGGCGAGTTGGCCTCTACGTCTCCGTGGGACCTTCATATACATCAATAACATAATATAAGCTAGCCTAACCCAATCTAACATCTCGGCGGTAATATTTGACAACATACCTGGCGAGTTGGCCTCTACGTCTCCGTGGGATCTTTATATACATCAATAACGTAATATAACCTAACCTAACCCAACCTAACATCTCGGCGGTACTATTTGACAACATACCTGGCGAGTTGGCCTCTACGTCTCCGTGAGATCTTTATATACATCAATAACGTAATATAACATAACCTAACCCAACCTATCTTCTCGCCGGTAATATTTGACAACATTCCTGGCGAGTTGGCTTCTCCGTTTCCGTGGACCGATTATATACATCAATAACGTAATATAACCTAACCTAACCCAACCTAACATCTCGGCGGTAATATTTGACCACATTCCTGGCTTGTTGGCCTCTACGTCTCCGTGGGACCTTTATATACATCCATAACGTAATATAACCTAACCTAAACCAAACTAACATCTCGGCGATAATATTTGTCCACATTCCTGGCTTGTTGGCCTCTACCTCTCCGTGGGACCTTTATATACATCAATAACGTAATATAACCTATCCTTACCCAACCTATCACCTCGGCGGTAATATTTGACAACATTCCGGGCGATTTGGCCTCTACGTCTCCGTGGGACCTTTATATACATCAATAACGTAATATAACCTAACATAACCCAACCTAACATCTCGGCGGTAATATTTGACATCATTCCTGGCGTGTTGGCCTCTACGTCTCCGTTTGACCTTCATATACGTCAATAACGTAATATAACCTAACCTAACACAACCTATCATCTCGGCGGTAATATTTGAAAACATTCCTCGCGAGTTGGCCTCTACGTCTCCGTGGGACCTTTATATACATCTATAACGTAATATAACCTAACCTAACCCAACCTAACATCTCGGCGGTACTATTTGACAACATACCTGGCGAGTTGGCCTCTACGTCTCCGTGGGACCTTCATATACATCAATAACATAATGTAAGCTAGCCTAACCCAATCTAACATCTCGGCGGTAATATTTGACAGCATACCTGGCGAGTTGGCCTCTACGTCTCCGTGAGATCTTTATATACATCAATAACGTAATATAACATAACCTAACCCAACCTATCTTCTCGGCGGTAATATTTGACAACATTCCTGGCGAGTTGGCTTCTCCGTTTCCGTGGACCCATTATATAAATCAATAACGTAATATAACCTAACCTAAGCCAACCTAACATCTCGGCGGTAATATTTGACCACATTCCTGGCTTGTTGGCCTCTACGTCTCCGTGGGACCTTTATATACATCAATAACGTAATATAGCCTAACCTAACCCAAACTAACATCTCGGCGGTAATATTTGTCCACATTCCTGGCTTGTTGGCCTCTACCTCTCCGTGGGACCTTTATATACATCAATAACGTAATATAACCTATCCTTACCCAACCTATCACCTCGGCGGTAATATTTGACAACATTCCGGGCGATTTGGCCTCTACGTCTCCGTGGGACCTTTATATACATCAATAACGTAATATAACCTAACATAACCCAACCTAACATCTCGGCGGTAATATTTGACATCATTCCTGGCGTGTTGGCCTCTACGTCTCCGTTTGACCTTCATATACATCAATAACGTAATATAACCTAACCTAACACAACCTATCATCTCGGCGGTAATATTTGAAAACATTCCTTGGCGAGTTGGCCTCTACGTATCCGTGGGACCTTTATATACATCTATAACGTAATATAACCTAACGTATCCCAACCCAACATCTCGGCGGAACTCTTTGACAACATACCTGGCGAGTTGGCCTCTACGTCTCCGTGGGACCTTCATATACATCAATAACATAATATAAGCTAGCCTAACCCAATCTAACATCTCGGCGGTAATATTTGACAACATACCTGGCGAGTTGGCCTCTACGTCTCCGTGGGATCTTTATATACATCAATAACGTAATATAACCTAACCTAACCCAACCTAACATCTCGGCGGTAATATTTGACCCATTCCTGGCTTGTTGGCCTCTACGTCTCCGTAGGACCTTTATATAGTTCAATAAAGTAATATAACCTAGCCTAACCCAATCTAACATTTTGGCGGTAATATTTGACCACATTCCTGTCTCGTTGGCCTCTACGTCTCCGTGGGACATTTATATACATCAATAATGTAATGTAACCTAACCTAACCCAACCTAACATCTCGGCGGTAATATTTGACATCATTCCTGGCGAGGTGGCCTCTACGTCTCCGTTTGACCTTCATATACATCAATAATGTAATATAACCTAACCTAACCCAACCTAACATCTCGGCAGTAATATTTAAAAACATTCCTGGCGAGTTGGCATCTATGTCTCCGTGGGACCTTTATATACATCTATAACGTAATATAACCTAACCTAATCCAACCTAACATCTCGGCGGTAATATTTGAAAACATTCCTGGCGAGTTGGCCTCTACGTCTCCGTAGAACCTTTATATACTTCAATCACGTAATATAACCTAACCTAACCCAATCTAATATCTCGGCGGTAATATTTGACCACATTCCTGTCTTGTTGGCCTCTACGTCTCCGTGGGACCTTTATATACATCAATAACGTAATACAACCTAACCTAACCCAACCTAACATCTCGGCGATAATATTTTACAACATTGCTGGCGAGTTGGCTTCTCCTGCTCCGTGGGACTTTTATATACATCAATCACGTAATATAACCTAACCTAACCCAACCTAATATCTCGGCGGTAATATTTGACAACATACCTGCCGAGTTGGCCTCTACGTCTCCGCTTGACCTTCATATACATCAATAACGTAATATAACGTAACCTAACCCAACCTATCATCTCGGCGGTAATATTTGACAACATTCCTGGCGAGTTGGCCTTTACGTCTCCGTGAGACCTTTATATACATCAATAGCGGAATATAACCTAACCTAACCCAACCTAACATCTCGGCGGTACTACTTGACAACATAGCTGGCGAGTTGGCCTCTACGTCTCCGTGGGACCTTCATATACATCAATAACATAATATAAGCTAGCCTAACCCAATCTAACATCTCGGCGGTAATATTTGACAACATACCTGGCGAGTTGGCCTCTACGTCTCCGTGGGATCTTTATATACATCAATAACGTAATATAACCTAACCTAACCCAACCTAACATCTCGGCGGTACTATTTGACAACATACCTGGCGAGTTGGCCTCTACGTCTCCGTGAGATCTTTATATACATCAATAACGTAATATAACATAACCTAACCCAACCTATCTTCTCGGCGGTAATATTTGACAACATTCCTGGCGAGTTGGCTTCTCCGTTTCCGTGGACCCATTATATACATCAATAACGTAATATAACCTAACCTAACCCAACCTAACATCTCGGCGGTAATATTTGACCACATTCCTGGCTTGTTGGCCTCTACGTCTCCGTGGGACCTTTATATACATCCATAACGTAATATAACCTAACCTAAACCAAACTAACATCTCGGCGGTAATATTTGTCCACATTCCTGGCTTGTTGGCCTCTACCTCTCCGTGGGACCTTTATATACATCAATAACGTAATATAACCTATCCTTACCCAACCTATCACCTCGGCGGTAATATTTGACAACATTCCTGGCGAGTTGGCTTCTCCGTTTCCGTGGACCCATTATATAAATCAATAACGTAATATAACCTAACCTAAGCCAACCTAACATCTCGGCGGTAATATTTGACATCATTCCTGGCTTGTTGGCCTCTACGTCTCCGTGGGACCTTTATATACATCAATAACGTAATATAACCTAACCTAACCCAAACTAACATCTCGGCGGTAATATTTGTCCACATTCCTGTCTTGTTGGCCTCTACCTCTCCGTGGGACCTTTATATACATCAATAACGTAATATAACCTACCCTTACCCAACCTATCACCTCGGCGGTAATATTTGACAACATACCTGCCGAGTTGGCCTCTACGTCTCCGTGGGACCTTTATATACATCAATAACGTAATATAACCTAACATAACCCAACCTAACATCTCGGCGGTAATATTTGACATCATTCCTGGCGTTTTGGCCTCTACGTCTCCGTAGGACCTTTATATAATTCAATAAAGTAATATAACCTAGCCTAACCCAATCTAACATTTTGGCGGTAATATTTGACCACATTCCTGTCTCGTTGGCCTCTACGTCTCCGTGGGACATTTATATACATCAATAATGTAATGTAACCTAACCTAACCCAACCTAACATCTCGGCGGTAATATTTGACATCATTCCTGGCGAGTTGGCCTCTACGTCTCCGTTTGACCTTCATATACATCAATAATGTAATATAACCTAACCTAACCCAACCTAACATCTCGGCGGTAATATTTGAAAACATTCCTGGTGAGTTGGACTCTATGTCTCCGTGGGACCTTTATGTACATCTATAACGTAATATAACCTAACCTAATCCAACCTAACATCTCGGCGGTAATATTTGAAAACATTCCTGGCGAGTTGGCCTCTACGTCTCCGTAGAACCTTTATATACTTCAATCACGCAATATAACCTAACCTAACCCAATCTAATATCTCGGCGGTAATATTTGACCACACTCCTGTCTTGTTGGCCTCTACGTCTCCGTGGGACCTTTATATACATCAATAACGTAATACAACCTAACCTAACCCAACCTAACATCTCGGCGATAATATTTTACAACATTGCTGGCGAGTTGGCTTCTCCTTCTCCGTGGGACTTTTATATACATCAATCACGTAATATAACCTAACCTAACCCAACCTAATATCTCGGCGGTAATATTTGACAACATACCTGCCGAGTTGGCCTCTACGTCTCCGCTTGACCTTCATATACATCAATAACGTAATATAACGTAACCTAACCCAACCTATCATCTCGGCGGTAATATTTGACAACATTCCTGGCGAGTTGGCCTTTACGTCTCCGTGAGACCTTTATATACATCAATAGCGGAATATAACCTAACCTAACCCAACCTAACATCTCGGCGGTACTACTTGACAACATAGCTGGCGAGTTGGCCTCTACGTATCCGTGGGACCTTCATATACATCAATAACATAATATAAGCTAGCCTAACCCAATCTAACATCTCGGCGGTAATATTTGACAACATACCTGGCGAGTTGGCCTCTACGTCTCCGTGGGATCTTTATATACATCAATAACGTAATATAACCTAACCTAACCCAACCTAACATCTCGGCGGTACTATTTGACAACATACCTGGCGAGTTGGCCTCTACGTCTCCGTGAGATCTTTATATACATCAATAACGTAATATAACATAACCTAACCCAACCTATCTTCTCGGCGGTAATATTTGACAACATTCCTGGCGAGTTGGCTTCTCCGTTTCCGTGGACCCATTATATACATCAATAACGTAATATAACCTAACCTAACCCAACCTAACATCTCGGCGGTAATATTTGACCACATTCCTGGCTTGTTGGCCTCTACGTCTCCGTGGGACCTTTATATACATCCATAACGTAATATAACCTAACCTAAACCAAACTAACATCTCGGCGGTAATATTTGTCCACATTCCTGGCTTGTTGGCCTCTACCTCTCCGTTGGACCTTTATATACATCAATAACGTAATATAACCTACCCTTACCCAACCTATCACCTCGGCGGTAATATTTGACAACATTCCGGGCGATTTGGCCTCTCCGTCTCCGTGGGACCTTTATATACATCAATAACGTAATATAACCTAACATAACCCAACCTAACATCTCGGCGGTAATATTTGACAACATACCTGGCGAGTTGGCCTCTACGTCTCCGTTTGACCTTCATATATATCAATAACGTAATATAACCTAACCTAACACAACCTAACATCTCGGCGGTAATATTTGACCCATTCCTGGCTTGTTGGCCTCTACGTCTCCGTAGGAACTTTATATAATTCAATAAAGTAATATAACCTAGCCTAACCCAATCTAACATTTTGGCGGTAATATTTGACCACATTCCTGTCTCGTTGGCCTCTACGTCTCCGTGGGACATTTATATACATCAATAATGTAATGTAACCTAACCTAACCCAACCTAACATCTCGGCGGTAATATTTGACATCATTCCTGGCGAGTTGGCCTCTACGTCTCCGTTTGACCTTCATATACATCAATAATGTAATATAACCTAACCTAACCCAAACTAACATCTCGGCGGTAATATTTGACAACATTCCTGGCGAGTTGGCCTCTACGTCTCCGTTTGACCTTCATATAAATCAATAACGTAATATAACCTAACCTAACCCAACCTAACATTTCGGCGGTAATATTTGACCACATTCCTGGCTTGTTGGCCTCTACGTCTCCGTAGGACCTTTATATACATCTATAACGTAATATAACCTAACCTAATCCAACCTAACATCTCGGCGGTAATATTTGAAAACATTCCTGGCGTGTTGGCCTCTACGTCTCCGTGGGACCTTTATATACATCAATAACGTAATATAACCTAACCTAACCCAACCTAACATCTCGGCGGTAATATTTGACAACATACCTGCCGAGTTGGCCTCTACGTCTCCGTTTGACCTTCATATACATCATTAATGTAATATAACCTAACCTAACCCAAACTAACATCTCGGCGGTAATATTTGACAACATTCCTGGCGAGTTGGCCTCTACGTCTCCGTTTGACCTTCATATACATCAATAACGTAATATAACCTAACCTAACCCAACCTAACATTTCGGCGGTAATATTTGACCACATTCCTGGCTTGTTGGCCTCTACGTCTCCGTGAGACCTTTATATACATCAATAACGTAATATAACCTAACCTAACGCAACCTAACATCTCGGCGGTAATATTTGACCACATTCCTGTCTTGTTGGCCTCTACGTCTCCGTAGGACCTTTATATACATCTATAACGTAATATAACCTAACCTAATCCAACCTAACATCTCGGCGGTAATATTTGAAAACATTCCTGGCGTGTTGGCCTCTACGTCTCCGTGGGACCTTTATATACATCAATAACGTAATATAACCTAAATTAACCCAACCTAACATCTCGGCGGTAATATTTGACAACATACCTGCCGAGTTGGCCTCTACGTCTCCGTGGGACATTTATATACATCAATAACGTAATATAACCTAACCTAACCCAACCTAACATCTCGGCTGTAATATTTGACAACATGCCTGGCGAGTTGGCCTCTACGTCTCCGTGGGACCTTTATATACATCTATAACGTAATATAACCTAACCTAACCCAACCTAACATCTCGGCGGTAATATTTGACAACATTCCTGGCGAGTTGGCTTCTCCGTTTCCGTGGACCCATTATATACATCAATAACGTAATATAACCTAACCCAACCCAACCTAACATCTCGGCGGTAATATTTGACAACATTCCGGGCGATTTGCCCTCTACGTCTCCGTGGGACCTTTATATACATCAATAACGTAATATAACCTAACCTCACCCAACCTAACATCTCGGCGGTAATATTTGACCACATTCCTGGCTTGTTGGCCTCTACGTCTCCGTAGGACCTTTCTATAATTCAATAAAGTAATATAACCTAGCCTAACCCAATCTAACATTTTGGCGGTAATATTTGACCACATTCCTGTCTCGTTGGCCTCTACGTCTCCGTGGGACATTTATATACATCAATAATGTAATGTAACCTAACCTAACCCAACCTAACATCTCGGCGGTAATATTTGACATCATTCCTGGCGAGGTGGCCTCTACGTCTCCGTTTGACCTTCATATACTTCAATAATGTAATATAACCTAACCTAATCCAACCTAACATCTCGGCGGTAATATTTAAAAACATTCCTGGCGAGTTGGCCTCTATGTCTCCGTGGGACCTTTATATACATCTATAACGTAATATAACCTAACCTAATCCAACCTAACATCTCGGCGATAATATTTGAAAACATTCCTGGCGAGTTGGCCTCTACGTCTCCGTAGAACCTTTATATACTTCAATCACGTAATATAACCTAACCTAACCCAATCTAATATCTCGGCGGTAATATTTGACCACATTCCTGTCTTGTTGGCCTCTACGTCTCCGTGGGACCTTTATATACATCAATAACGTATTACAACCTAACCTAACCCAACCTAACATCTCGGCGATAATATTTTACAACATTGCTGGCGAGTTGGATTCTCCTTCTCCGTGGGACTTTTATATACATCAATCACGTAATATAACCTAACCTAACCCAACCTAATATCTCGGCGGTAATATTTGACAACATACCTGCCGAGTTGGCCTCTACGTCTCCGTGGGACCTTTATATACATCAATAACATAATATAACCTAACATAACCCAACCTAACATCTCGGCGGTAATATTTGACATCATTCCTGGCGTTTTGGCCTCTACGTCTCCGTAGGACCTTTATATAATTCAATAAAGTAATATAACCTAGCCTAACCCAATCTAACATTTTGGCGGTAATATTTGACCACATTCCTGTCTCGTTGGCCTCTACGTCTCCGTGGGACATTTATATACATCAATAATGTAATGTAACCTAACCTAACCCAACCTAACACCTCGGCGGTAATATTTGACATCATTCCTGGCGAGTTGACCTCTACGTCTCCGTTTGACCTTCATATACATCAATAATGTAATATAACCTAACCTAACCCAACCTAACATCTCGGCGGTAATATTTGAAAACATTCCTGGCGAGTTGGCCTCTATGTCTCCGTGGGACCTTTATATACATCTATAACGTAATATAACCTAACCTAATCCAACCTAACATCTCGGCGGTAATATTTGAAAACATTCCTGGCGACTTGGCCTCTACGTCTCCGTAGAACCTTTATATACTTCAATCACGTAATATAACCTAACCTAACCCAATCTAATATCTCGGCGGTAATATTTGACCACATTCCTGCCTTGTTGGCCTCTACGTCTCCGTGGGACCTTTATATACATCAATAACGTAATACAACCTAACCTAACCCAACCTAACATTTCGGCGGTAATATTTGACCACATTCCTGGCTTGTTGGCCTCTACGTCTCCGTGGGACCTTTATATACATCAATAACGTAATATAACCTAACCTAACGCAACCTAACATCTCGGCGGTAATATTTGACCACATTCCTGTCTTGTTGGCCTCTACGTCTCCGTAGGACCTTTATATACATCTATAACGTAATATAACCTAACCTAATCCAACCTAACATCTCGGCGGTAATATTTGAAAACATTCCTGGCGTGTTGGCCTCTACGTCTCCGTGGGACCTTTATATACATCAATAACGTAATATAACCTAACCTAACCCAACCTAACATCTCGGCGGTAATATTTGACAACATACCTGCCGAGTTGGCCTCTACGTCTCCGTGGGACATTTATATACATCAATAACGTAATAGAACCTAACCTAACCCAACCTAACATCTCGGCGGTAATATTTGACAACATACCTGGCGAGTTGGCCTCTACGTCTCCGTGGGATCTTTATATACATCAATAACGTAATATAACCTAACCTAACCCAACCTAACATCTCGGCGGTAATATTTGACCACATTCCTGACTTGTTGGACTCTACGTCTCCGTGGGACCTTTATATACATAAATAACATAATATAAGCTAGCATAACCCAATCTAACATCTCGGCGGTAATATTTGAAAACATTCCTGACGAGTTGGCCTCTACGTCTCCGTAGAACCTTTATATACTTCAATCACGTAATATAACCTAACCTAACCCAATCTAATATCTCGGCGGTAATATTTGACCACATTCCTGTCTTGTTGGCCTCTACGTCTCCGTGGGACCTTTATATACATCAATAACGTAATACAACCTAACCTAACCCAACCTAACATCTCGGCGATAATATTTTACAACATTGCTGGCGAGTTGGCTTCTCCTTCTCCGTGGGACTTTTATATACATCAATCACGTAATATAACCTAACATAACCCAACCTAACATCTCGGCGGTAATATTTGACATCATTCCTGGCGTTTTGACCTCTACGTCTCCGTAGGACCTTTATATAATTCAATAAAGTAATATAACCTAGCCTAACCCAATCTAACATTTTGGCGGTAATATTTGACCACATTCCTGTCTCGTTGGCCTCTACGTCTCCGTGGGACATTTATATACATCAATAATGTAATGTAACCTAACCTAACCCAACCTAACATCTCGGCGGTAATATTTGACATCATTCCTGGCGAGCTGGCCTCTACGTCTCCGTTTGACCTTCATATACATCAATAATGTAATATAACCTAACCTAACCCAACCTAACATCTCGGTGGTAATATTTGAAAACATTCCTGGCGAGTTGGCCTCTATGTCTCCGTGGGACCTTTATATACATCTATAACGTAATATAACCTAACCTAATCCAACCTAACATCTCGGCGGTAATATTTGAAAACATTCCTGGCGAGTTGGCCTCTACGTCTCCGTAGAACCTTTATATACTTCAATCACGTAATATAACCTAACCTAACTCAATCTAATATCTCGGCGGTAATATTTGACCACATTCCTGTCTTGTTGGCCTCTACGTCTCCGTGGGACCTTTATATACATCAATAACGTAATACGACCTAACCTAACCCAACCTAACATCTCGGCGATAATATTTTACAACATTGCTGGCGAGTTGGCTTCTCCTTCTCCGTGGGACTTTTATATACATCAATCACGTAATATAACCTAACCTAACCCAACCTAATATCTCGGCGGTAATATTTGACAACATACCTGCCGAGTTGGCCTCTACGTCTCCGTTTGACCTTCATATACATCAATAACGTAATATAACCTAACCTAACCCAATCTAACATTTTGGCGGTAATATTTGACCACATTCCTGTCTCGTTGGCCTCTACGTCTCCGTGGGACATTTATATACATCAATAATGTAATGTAACCTAACCTAACCCAACCTAACATCTCGGCGGTAACATTTGACATCATTCCTGGCGAGTTGGCCTCTACGTCTCCGTTTGACCTTCATATACATCAATAATGTAATATAACCTAACCTAACCCAAACTAACATCTCGGCGGTAATATTTGACAACATTCCTGGCGAGTTGGCCTCTACGTCTCCGTTTGACCTTCATATACATCAATAACGTAATATAACCTAACCTAACCCAACCTAACATCTCGGCGGTAATATTTGACAACATACCTGCCGAGTTGGCCTCTACGTCTCCGTGGGACATTTATAGACATCAATAACGTAATATAACCTAACCTAACCCAACCTAACATCTCGGCGGTAATATTTGACAACATACCTGGCGAGTTGGCCTCTACGTCTCCGTGGGATCTTTATATACATCAATAACGTAATATAACCTAACCTAACCCAACCTAACATCTCGGCGGTAATATTTGACCACATTCCTGACTTGTTGGACTCTACGTCTCCGTGGGACCTTTATATACATAAATAACATAATATAAGCTAGCCTAACCCAATCTAACATCTCGGCGGTAATAATTGACCACATTCCTAGCTTGTTGGCCTCTACGTCTCCGTAGGACCTTTATATAATTCAAAAACGTAATATAACCTAGCCTATCCCAACCTATCATCTCGGCGGCAATATTTGACATCATTCCTGGCGAGTTGGCCTCTACGTCTCCGTTTGACCTTCATATACATCAACAACGTAATATAACGTAACCTAACCCAACCTATCATCTCGGCGGTAATATTTGACCACATTCCTGGCTTGTTGGCCTCTACGTCTCCGTGGGACCTTTATATACATCAATAACGTAATATAACCTAACCTAACCCAAACTAACATCTCGGCGGTAATATTTGACAACATTCCTGGCGAGTCGGCCTCTACGTCTCCGTTTGACCTTCATATAAATCAATAACTTAATATAACCTAACCTAACCCAAACTAACATCTCGGCGGTAATATTTGACAACATTCCTGGCGAGTTGGCCTCTACGTCTCCGTTTGACCTTCATATACATCAATAACTTAATATAACCTAACCTAACCCAAACTAACATCTCGGCGGTAATATTTGAAACATATCTGGAGAGTTGGCCTCTACGTCTCCGTGGGACCTTTATAAACATAAATAACATAATATAACCTAACCTAACCCAACCTAACATCTCGGCGGTAATATTTGACAACATACCTGCCGAGTTGGCCTCTACGTTTCCGTGGGACATTTATATACATCAATAACGTAATATAACCTAACCTAACCCAACCTAACATCTCGGCTGTAATATTTGACCACATTCCTGGCTTGTTGGCCTCTACGTCTCCGTGGGACCTTTATATACATCAATAACGTAATATAAACTAACCTAACCCAAACTAACATCTCGGCGGTAATATTTGTCCACATTCCTGGCTTGTTGGCCTCTACCTCTCCGTGGGACCTTTATATACATCAATAACGTAATATAACCTATCCTTACCCAACCTATCACCTCGGCGGTAATATTTGACAACATTCCGGGCGATTTGCCATCTACGTCTCCGTGGGACCTTTATATACATCAATAACGTAATATAACCTAACCTAACCCAACCTAACATCTCGGCGGTAATATTTGACCACATTCCTGGCTTGTTGGCCTCTACGTCTCCGTAGGACCTTTATATAATTCAATAAAGTAATATAACCTAGCCTAACCCAATCTAACATTTTGGCGGTAATATTTGACCACATTCCTTTCTCGTTGGCCTCTACGTATCCGTGGGACATTTATATACATCAATAATGTAATGTAACCTAACCTAACCCAACCTAACATCTCGGCGGTAATATTTGGCATCATTCCTGGCGAGGTGGCCTCTACGTCTCCGTTTGACCTTCATATACATCAATAATGTAATATAACCTAACCTAACCCAACCTAACATCTCGGCGGTAATATTTGAAAACATTCCTGGCGAGTTGGCCTCTATGTCTCCGTGGGACCTTTATATACATCAATAACGTAATATAACCTATCCTTACCCAACCTATCACCTCGGCGGTAATATTTGACAACATTCCGGGCGATTTGCCCTCTACGTCTCCGTGGGACCTTTATATACATCAATAACGTAATATAACCTAACCTAACCCAACCTAACATCTCGGCGGTAATATTTGACCACATTCCTGGCTTGTTGGCCTCTACGTCTCCGTAGGACCTTTATATAATTCAATAAAGTAATATAACCTAGCCTAACCCAATCTAACATTTTGGCGGTAATATTTGACCACATTCCTGTCTCGTTGGCCTCTACGTCTCCGTGGACATTTATATACATCAATAATGTAATGTAACCTAACCTAACCCAATCTAACATCTCGGCGGTAATATTTGACAACATACCTGGCGAGTTGGCCTCTACGTCTCCGTGGGATCTTTATATACATCAATAACGTAATATAACCTAACCTAACCCAACCTAACATCTCGGCGGTACTATTTGACAACATACCTGGCGAGTTGGCCTCTACGTCTCCGTGAGATCTTTATATACATCAATAACGTAATATAAGCTAGCCTAACCCAATCTAACATCTCGGCGGTAATATTTGACAGCATACCTGGCGAGTTGGCCTCTACGTCTCCGTGAGATCTTTATATACATCAATAACGTAATATAACATAACCTAACCCAACCTATCTTCTCGGCGGTAATATTTGACAACATTCCTGGCGAGTTGGCTTCTCCGTTTCCGTGGACCCATTATATAAATCAATAACGTAATATAACCTAACCTAAGCCAACCTAACATCTCGGCGGTAATATTTGACCACATTTCTGGCTTGTTGGCCTCTACGTCTCCGTGGGACCTTTATATACATCAATAACTTAATATAACCTAACCTAACCCAAACTAACATCTCGGCGGTAATATTTGAAACATATCTGTAGAGTTGGCCTCTACGTCTCCGTGGGACCTTTATAAACATAAATAACATAATATAACCTAACCTAACCCAACCTAACATCTCGGCGGTAATATTTGACAACATACCTGCCGAGTTGGCCTCTACGTCTCCGTGGGACATTTATATACATCAATAACGTAATATAACCTAACCTAACCCAACCTAACATCTCGGCTGTAATATTTGACAACATGCCTGGCGAGTTGGCCTCTACGTCTCCGTGGGACCTTTATATACATCTATAACGTAATATAACCTAACCTAACCCAACCTAACATCTCGGCGGTAATATTTGACAACATTCCTGGCGAGTTGGCTTCTCCGTTTCCGTGGACCCATTATATACATCAATAACGTGATATAACCTAACCTAACCCAACCTAACATCTCGGCGGTAATATTTGACCACATTCCTGGCTTGTTGGCCTCTACGTCTCCGTGGGACCTTTATATACATCAATAACGTAATATAACCTAACCTAACCCAAACTAACATCTCGGCGGTAATATTTGTCCACATTCCTGGCTTGTTGGCCTCTACCTCTCCGTGGGACCTTCATATACATCAATAACGTAATATAACCTATCCTTACCCAACCTATCACCTCGGCGGTAATATTTGACAACATTCCGGGCGATTTGCCCTCTACGTCTCCGTGGGACCTTTATATACATCAATAACGTAATATAACCTAACCTAACCCAACCTAACATCTCGGCGGTAATATTTGACCACATTCCTGGCTTGTTGTCCTCTACGTCTCCGTAGGACCTTTATATAATTCAATAAAGTAATATAACCTAGCCTAACCCAATCTAACATTTGGGCGGTAATATTTGACCACATTCCTGTCTCGTTGGCCTCTACGTATCCGTGGGACATTTATATACATCAATAATGTAATGTAACCTAACCTAACCCAACCTAACATCTCGGCGGTAATATTTGACATCATTCCTGGCGAGGTGGCCTCTACGTCTCCGTTTGACCTTCATATACATCAATAATGTAATATAACCTAACCTAACCCAACCTAACATCTCGGCGGTAATATTTAAAAACATTCCTGGCGAGTTGGCCTCTATGTCTCCGTGGGACCTTTATATACATCTATAACGTAATATAACCTAACCTAATCCAACCTAACATCTCGGCGGTAATATTTGACCACATTCCTGGCGAGTTGGCCTCTACGTCTCCGTAGAACCTTTATATACTTCAATCACGTAATATAACCTAACCTAACCCAATCTAATATCTCGGCGGTAATATTTGACCACATTCCTGTCTTGTTGGCCTCTACGTCTCCGTAGGACCTTTATATAATTCAATAAAGTAATATAACCTAGCCTAACCCAATCTAACATTTTGGCGGTAATATTTGACCACATTCCTGTCTCGTTGGCCTCTACGTCTCCGTGGACATTTATATACATCAATAATGTAATGTAACCTAACCTAACCCAATCTAACATCTCGGCGGTAATATTTGACAACATACCTGGCGAGTTGGCCTCTACGTCTCCGTGGGATCTTTATATACATCAATAACGTAATATAACCTAACCTAACCCAACCTAACATCTCGGCGGTACTATTTGACAACATACCTGGCGAGTTGGCCTCTACGTCTCCGTGAGATCTTTATATACATCAATAACGTAATATAAGCTAGCCTAACCCAATCTAACATCTCGGCGGTAATATTTGACAGCATACCTGGCGAGTTGGCCTCTACGTCTCCGTGAGATCTTTATATACATCAATAACGTAATATAACATAACCTAACCCAACCTATCTTCTCGGCGGTAATATTTGACAACATTCCTGGCGAGTTGGCTTCTCCGTTTCCGTGGACCCATTATATAAATCAATAACGTAATATAACCTAACCTAAGCCAACCTAACATCTCGGCGGTAATATTTGACCACATTTCTGGCTTGTTGGCCTCTACGTCTCCGTGGGACCTTTATATACATCAATAACTTAATATAACCTAACCTAACCCAAACTAACATCTCGGCGGTAATATTTGAAACATATCTGTAGAGTTGGCCTCTACGTCTCCGTGGGACCTTTATAAACATAAATAACATAATATAACCTAACCTAACCCAACCTAACATCTCGGCGGTAATATTTGACAACATACCTGCCGAGTTGGCCTCTACGTCTCCGTGGGACATTTATATACATCAATAACGTAATATAACCTAACCTAACCCAACCTAACATCTCGGCTGTAATATTTGACAACATGCCTGGCGAGTTGGCCTCTACGTCTCCGTGGGACCTTTATATACATCTATAACGTAATATAACCTAACCTAACCCAACCTAACATCTCGGCGGTAATATTTGACAACATTCCTGGCGAGTTGGCTTCTCCGTTTCCGTGGACCCATTATATACATCAATAACGTGATATAACCTAACCTAACCCAACCTAACATCTCGGCGGTAATATTTGACCACATTCCTGGCTTGTTGGCCTCTACGTCTCCGTGGGACCTTTATATACATCAATAACGTAATATAACCTAACCTAACCCAAACTAACATCTCGGCGGTAATATTTGTCCACATTCCTGGCTTGTTGGCCTCTACCTCTCCGTGGGACCTTCATATACATCAATAACGTAATATAACCTATCCTTACCCAACCTATCACCTCGGCGGTAATATTTGACAACATTCCGGGCGATTTGCCCTCTACGTCTCCGTGGGACCTTTATATACATCAATAACGTAATATAACCTAACCTAACCCAACCTAACATCTCGGCGGTAATATTTGACCACATTCCTGGCTTGTTGTCCTCTACGTCTCCGTAGGACCTTTATATAATTCAATAAAGTAATATAACCTAGCCTAACCCAATCTAACATTTGGGCGGTAATATTTGACCACATTCCTGTCTCGTTGGCCTCTACGTATCCGTGGGACATTTATATACATCAATAATGTAATGTAACCTAACCTAACCCAACCTAACATCTCGGCGGTAATATTTGACATCATTCCTGGCGAGGTGGCCTCTACGTCTCCGTTTGACCTTCATATACATCAATAATGTAATATAACCTAACCTAACCCAACCTAACATCTCGGCGGTAATATTTAAAAACATTCCTGGCGAGTTGGCCTCTATGTCTCCGTGGGACCTTTATATACATCTATAACGTAATATAACCTAACCTAATCCAACCTAACATCTCGGCGGTAATATTTGACCACATTCCTGGCGAGTTGGCCTCTACGTCTCCGTAGAACCTTTATATACTTCAATCACGTAATATAACCTAACCTAACCCAATCTAATATCTCGGCGGTAATATTTGACCACATTCCTGTCTTGTTGGCCTCTACGTCTCCGTGGGACCTTTATATACATCAATAACGTAATACAACCTAACCTAACCCAACCTAACATCTCGGCGATAATATTTTACAACATTGCTGGCGAGTTGGCTTCTCCTTCTCCGTGGGACTTTTATATACATCAATCACGTAATATAACCTAACCTAACCCAACCTAATATCTCGGCGGTAATATTTGACAACATACCTGCCGAGTTGGCCTCTACGTCTCCATGGGACCTTTATATACATCAATAACGTAATATAACCTAACATAACCCAACCTAACATCTCGGCGGTAATATTTGACATCATTCCTGGCGTTTTGGCCTCTACGTCTCCGTAGGACCTTTATATAATTCAATAAAGTATTATAACCTAGCCTAACCCAATCTAACATTTTGGCGGTAATATTTGACCACATTCCTGTCTCGTTGGCCTCTACGTCTCCGTGGGACATTTATATACATCAATAATGTAATGTAACCTAACCTAACCCAACCTAACATCTCGGCGGTAATATTTGACATCATTCCTGGCGAGTTGGCCTCTACGTCTCCGTTTGACATTCATATACATCAATAATGTAATATAACCTAACCTAACCCAACCTAACATCTCGGCGGTAATATTTGAAAACATTCCTGGCGATTTGGCCTCTATGTCTCCGTGGGACCTTTATATACATCTATAACGTAATATAACCTAACCTAATCCAACCTAACATCTCGGCGGTAATATTTGAAAACATTCCTGGCGAGTTGGCCTCTACGTCTCCGTAGAACCTTTATATACTTCAATCACGTAATATAACCTAACCTAACCCAATCTAATATCTCGGCGGTAATATTTGACCACATTCCTGTCTTGTTGGCCTCTACGTCTCCGTGGGACCTTTATATACATCAATAACGTAATACAACCTAACCTAACCCAACCTAACATCTCGGCGATAATATTTTACAACATTGCTGGCGATTTGGCTTCTCCTTCTCCGTGGGACTTTTATATACATCAATCACGTAATATAACCTAACCTAACCCAACCTAATATCTCGGCGGTAATATTTGACAACATACCTGCCGAGTTGGCCTCTACGTCTCCGTTTGACCTTCATATACATCAATAACGTAATATAACGTAACCTAACCCAACCTATCATCTCGGCGGTAATATTTGACAACATTCCTGGCGAGTTGGCCTTTACGTCTCCGTGGGACCTTTATATACATCAATAGCGGAATATAACCTAACCTAACCCAACCTAACATCTCGGCGGTACTATTTGACAACATAGCTGGCGAGTTGGCCTCTACGTCTCCGTGGGACCTTCATATACATCAATAACATAATATAAGCTAGCCTAACCCAATCTAACATCTCGGCGGTAATATTTGACAGCATACCTGGCGAGTTGGCCTCTACGTCTCCGTGAGATCTTTATATACATCAATAACGTAATATAACATAACCTAACCCAACCTATCTTCTCGGCGGTAATATTTGACAACATTCCTGGCGAGTTGGCTTCTCCGTTTCCGTGGACCCATTATATAAATCAATAACGTAATATAACCTAACCAAAGCCAACCTAACATCTCGGCGGTAATATTTGACCACATTCCTGGCTTGTTGGCCTCTACGTCTCCGTGGGACCTTTATATACATCAATAACTTAATATAACCTAACCTAACCCAAACTAACATCTCGGCGGTAATATTTGAAACATATCTGTAGAGTTGGCCTCTACGTCTCCGTGGGACCTTTATAAACATAAATAACATAATATAACCTAACCTAACCCAACCTAACATCTCGGCGGTAATATTTGACAACATACCTGCCGAGTTGGCCTCTACGTCTCCGTGGGACATTTATATACATCAATAACGTAATATAACCTAACCTAACCCAACCTAACATCTCGGCTGTAATATTTGACAACATGCCTGGCGAGTTGGCCTCTACGTCTCCGTGGGACCTTTATATACATCTATAACGTAATATAACCTAACCTAACCCAACCTAACATCTCGGCGGTAATATTTGACAACATTCCTGGCGAGTTGGCTTCTCCGTTTCCGTGGACCCATTATATACATCAATAACGTGATATAACCTAACCTAACCCAACCTAACATCTCGGCGGTAATATTTGACCACATTCCTGGCTTGTTGGCCTCTACGTCTCCGTGGGACCTTTATATACATCAATAACGTAATATAACCTAACCTAACCCAAACTAACTTCTCGGCGGTAATATTTGTCCACATTCCTGGCTTGTTGGCCTCTACCTCTCCGTGGGACCTTCATATACATCAATAACGTAATATAACCTATCCTTACCCAACCTATCACCTCGGCGGTAATATTTGACAACATTCCGGGCGATTTGCCCTCTACGTCTCCGTGGGACCTTTATATACATCAATAACGTAATATAACCTAACCTAACCCAACCTAACATCTCGGCGGTAATATTTGACCACATTCCTGGCTTGTTGTCCTCTACGTCTCCGTAGGACCTTTATATAATTCAATAAAGTAATATAACCTAGCCTAACCCAATCTAACATTTGGGCGGTAATATTTGACCACATTCCTGTCTCGTTGGCCTCTACGTATCCGTGGGACATTTATATACATCAATAATGTAATGTAACCTAACCTAACCCAACCTAACATCTCGGCGGTAATATTTGACATCATTCCTGGCGAGGTGGCCTCTACGTCTCCGTTTGACCTTCATATACATCAATAATGTAATATAACCTAACCTAACCCAACCTAACATCTCGGCGGTAATATTTAAAAACATTCCTGGCGAGTTGGCCTCTATGTCTCCGTGGGACCTTTATATACATCTATAACGTAATATAACCTAACCTAATCCAACCTAACATCTCGGCGGTAATATTTGACCACATTCCTGGCGAGTTGGCCTCTACGTCTCCGTAGAACCTTTATATACTTCAATCACGTAATATAACCTAACCTAACCCAATCTAATATCTCGGCGGTAATATTTGACCACATTCCTGTCTTGTTGGCCTCTACGTCTCCGTGGGACCTTTATATACATCAATAACGTAATACAACCTAACCTAACCCAACCTAACATCTCGGCGATAATATTTTACAACATTGCTGGCGAGTTGGCTTCTCCTTCTCCGTGGGACTTTTATATACATCAATCACGTAATATAACCTAACCTAACCCAACCTAATATCTCGGCGGTAATATTTGACAACATACCTGCCGAGTTGGCCTCTACGTCTCCATGGGACCTTTATATACATCAATAACGTAATATAACCTAACATAACCCAACCTAACATCTCGGCGGTAATATTTGACATCATTCCTGGCGTTTTGGCCTCTACGTCTCCGTAGGACCTTTATATAATTCAATAAAGTATTATAACCTAGCCTAACCCAATCTAACATTTTGGCGGTAATATTTGACCACATTCCTGTCTCGTTGGCCTCTACGTCTCCGTGGGACATTTATATACATCAATAATGTAATGTAACCTAACCTAACCCAACCTAACATCTCGGCGGTAATATTTGACATCATTCCTGGCGAGTTGGCCTCTACGTCTCCGTTTGACATTCATATACATCAATAATGTAATATAACCTAACCTAACCCAACCTAACATCTCGGCGGTAATATTTGAAAACATTCCTGGCGATTTGGCCTCTATGTCTCCGTGGGACCTTTATATACATCTATAACGTAATATAACCTAACCTAATCCAACCTAACATCTCGGCGGTAATATTTGAAAACATTCCTGGCGAGTTGGCCTCTACGTCTCCGTAGAACCTTTATATACTTCAATCACGTAATATAACCTAACCTAAACCAATCTAATATCTCGGCGGTAATATTTGACCACATTCCTGTCTTGTTGGCCTCTACGTCTCCGTGGGACCTTTATATACATCAATAACGTAATACAACCTAACCTAACCCAACCTAACATCTCGGCGATAATATTTTACAACATTGCTGGCGATTTGGCTTCTCCTTCTCCGTGGGACTTTTATATACATCAATCACGTAATATAACCTAACCTAACCCAACCTAATATCTCGGCGGTAATATTTGACAACATACCTGCCGAGTTGGCCTCTACGTCTCCGTTTGACCTTCATATACATCAATAACGTAATATAACGTAACCTAACCCAACCTATCATCTCGGCGGTAATATTTGACAACATTCCTGGCGAGTTGGCCTTTACGTCTCCGTGGGACCTTTATATACATCAATAGCGGAATATAACCTAACCTAACCCAACCTAACATCTCGGCGGTACTATTTGACAACATAGCTGGCGAGTTGGCCTCTACGTCTCCGTGGGACCTTCATATACATCAATAACATAATATAAGCTAGCCTAACCCAATCTAACATCTCGGCGGTAATATTTGACAGCATACCTGGCGAGTTGGCCTCTACGTCTCCGTGAGATCTTTATATACATCAATAACGTAATATAACATAACCTAACCCAACCTATCTTCTCGGCGGTAATATTTGACAACATTCCTGGCGAGTTGGCTTCTCCGTTTCCGTGGACCCATTATATAAATCAATAACGTAATATAACCTAACCTAAGCCAACCTAACATCTCGGCGGTAATATTTGACCACATTCCTGGCTTGTTGGCCTCTACGTCTCCGTGGGACCTTTATATACATCAATAACTTAATATAACCTAACCTAACCCAAACTAACATCTCGGCGGTAATATTTGAAACATATCTGTAGAGTTGGCCTCTACGTCTCCGTGGGACCTTTATAAACATAAATAACATAATATAACCTAACCTAACCCAACCTAACATCTCGGCGGTAATATTTGACAACATACCTGCCGAGTTGGCCTCTACGTCTCCGTGGGACATTTATATACATCAATAACGTAATATAACCTAACCTAACCCAACCTAACATCTCGGCTGTAATATTTGACAACATGCCTGGCGAGTTGGCCTCTACGTCTCCGTGGGACCTTTATATACATCTATAACGTAATATAACCTAACCTAACCCAACCTAACATCTCGGCGGTAATATTTGACAACATTCCTGGCGAGTTGGCTTCTCCGTTTCCGTGGACCCATTATATACATCAATAACGTGATATAACCTAACCTAACCCAACCTAACATCTCGGCGGTAATATTTGACCACATTCCTGGCTTGTTGGCCTCTACGTCTCCGTGGGACCTTTATATACATCAATAACGTAATATAACCTAACCTAACCCAAACTAACATCTCGGCGGTAATATTTGTCCACATTCCTGGCTTGTTGGCCTCTACCTCTCCGTGGGACCTTTATATACATCAATAACGTAATATAACCTATCCTTACCCAACCTATCACCTCGGCGGTAATATTTGACAACATTCCGGGCGATTTGCCCTCTACGTCTCCGTGGGACCTTTATATACATCAATAACGTAATATAACCTAACCTAACCCAACCTAACATCTCGGCGGTAATATTTGACCACATTCCTGGCTTGTTGGCCTCTACGTCTCCGTAGGACCTTTATATAATTCAATAAAGTAATATAACCTAGCCTAACCCAATCTAACATTTTGGCGGTAATATTTGACCACATTCCTGTCTCGTTGGCCTCTACGTATCCGTGGGACATTTATATACATCAATAATGTAATGTAACCTAACCTAACCCAACCTAACATCTCGGCGGTAATATTTGACATCATTCCTGGCGAGGTGGCCTCTACGTCTCCGTTTGACCTTCATATACATCAATAATGTAATATAACCTAACCTAACCCAACCTAACATCTCGGCGGTAATATTTAAAAACATTCCTGGCGAGTTGGCCTCTATGTCTCCGTGGGACCTTTATATACATCTATAACGTAATATAACCTAACCTAATCCAACCTAACATCTCGGCGGTAATATTTGACCACATTCCTGGCGAGTTGGCCTCTACGACTCCGTAGAACCTTTATATACTTCAATCACGTAATATAACCTAACCTAACCCAATCTAATATCTCGGCGGTAATATTTGACCACATTCCTGTCTTGTTGGCCTCTACGTCTCCGTGGGACCTTTATATACATCAATAACGTAATACAACCTAACCTAACCCAACCTAACATCTCGGCGATAATATTTTACAACATTGCTGGCGAGTTGGCTTCTCCTTCTCCGTGGGACTTTTATATACATCAATCACGTAATATAACCTAACCTAACCCAACCTAATATCTCGGCGGTAATATTTGACAACATACCTGCCGAGTTGGCCTCTACGTCTCCATGGGACCTTTATATACATCAATAACGTAATATAACCTAACATAACCCAACCTAACATCTCGGCGGTAATATTTGACATCATTCCTGGCGTTTTGGCCTCTACGTCTCCGTAGGACCTTTATATAATTCAATAAAGTATTATAACCTAGCCTAACCCAATCTAACATTTTGGCGGTAATATTTGACCACATTCCTGTCTCGTTGGCCTCTACGTCTCCGTGGGACATTTATATACATCAATAATGTAATGTAACCTAACCTAACCCAACCTAACATCTCGGCGGTAATATTTGACATCATTCCTGGCGAGTTGGCCTCTACGTCTCCGTTTGACCTTCATATACATCAATAATGTAATATAACCTAACCTAACCCAACCTAACATCTCGGCGGTAATATTTGAAAACATTCCTGGCGAGTTGGCCTCTATGTCTCCGTGGGACCTTTATATACATCTATAACGTAATATAACCTAACCTAATCCAACCTAACATCTCGGCGGTAATATTTGAAAACATTCCTGGCGAGTTGGCCTCTACGTCTCCGTAGAACCTTTATATACTTCAATCACGTAATATAACCTAACCTAACCCAATCTAATATCTCGGCGGTAATACTTGACCACATTCCTGTCTTGTTGGCCTCTACGTCTCCGTGGGACCTTTATATACATCAATAACGTAATACAACCTAACCTAACCCAACCTAACATCTCGGCGATAATATTTTACAACATTGCTGGCGATTTGGCTTCTCCTTCTCCGTGGGACTTTTATATACATCAATAACGTAATATAACCTAACCTAACCCAACCTAATATCTCGGCGGTAATATTTGACAACATACCTGCCGAGTTGGCCTCTACGTCTCCGTTTGACCTTCATATACATCAATAACGTAATATAACGTAACCTAACCCAACCTATCATCTCGGCGGTAATATTTGACAACATTCCTGGCGAGTTGGCCTTTACGTCTCCGTGGGACCTTTATATACATCAATAGCGGAATATAACCTAACCTAACCCAACCTAACATCTCGGCGGTACTATTTGACGACATAGCTGGCGAGTTGGCCTCTACGTCTCCGTGGGACCTTCATATACATCAATAACATAATATAAGCTAGCCTAACCCAATCTAACATCTCGGCGGTAATATTTGACAACATACCTGGCGAGTTGGCCTCTACGTCTCCGTGGGATCTTTATATACATCAATAACGTAATATAACCTAACCTAACCCAACCTAACATCTCGGCGGTACTATTTGACAACATACCTGGCGAGTTGGCCTCTACGTCTCCGTAGGACCTTTATATAATTCAATAAAGTAATATAACCTAGCCTAACCCAATCTAACATTTTGGCGGTAATATTTGACCACATTCCTGTCTCGTTGGCCTCTACGTCTCCGTGGACATTTATATACATCAATAATGTAATGTAACCTAACCTAACCCAATCTAACATCTCGGCGGTAATATTTGACAACATACCTGGCGAGTTGGCCTCTACGTCTCCGTGGGATCTTTATATACATCAATAACGTAATATAACCTAACCTAACCCAACCTAACATCTCGGCGGTACTATTTGACAACATACCTGGCGAGTTGGCCTCTACGTCTCCGTGAGATCTTTATATACATCAATAACGTAATATAAGCTAGCCTAACCCAATCTAACATCTCGGCGGTAATATTTGACAGCATACCTGGCGAGTTGGCCTCTACGTCTCCGTGAGATCTTTATATACATCAATAACGTAATATAACATAACCTAACCCAACCTATCTTCTCGGCGGTAATATTTGACAACATTCCTGGCGAGTTGGCTTCTCCGTTTCCGTGGACCCATTATATAAATCAATAACGTAATATAACCTAACCTAAGCCAACCTAACATCTCGGCGGTAATATTTGACCACATTTCTGGCTTGTTGGCCTCTACGTCTCCGTGGGACCTTTATATACATCAATAACTTAATATAACCTAACCTAACCCAAACTAACATCTCGGCGGTAATATTTGAAACATATCTGTAGAGTTGGCCTCTACGTCTCCGTGGGACCTTTATAAACATAAATAACATAATATAACCTAACCTAACCCAACCTAACATCTCGGCGGTAATATTTGACAACATACCTGCCGAGTTGGCCTCTACGTCTCCGTGGGACATTTATATACATCAATAACGTAATATAACCTAACCTAACCCAACCTAACATCTCGGCTGTAATATTTAACAACATGCCTGGCGAGTTGGCCTCTACGTCTCCGTGGGACCTTTATATACATCTATAACGTAATATAACCTAACCTAACCCAACCTAACATCTCGGCGGTAATATTTGACAACATTCCCGGCGAGTTGGCTTCTCCGTTTCCGTGGACACATTATATACATCAATAACGTAATATAACCTAACCTAACCCAACCTAACATCTCGGCGGTAATATTTGACCACATTCCTGGCTTGTTTGCCTCTACGTCTCCGTGGGACCTTTATATACATCAATAACGTAATATAACCTAACCTAACCCAAACTAACATCTCGGCGGTAATATTTGTCCACATTCCTGGCTTGTTGGCCTCTACCTCTCCGTGGGACCTTTATATACATCAATAACGTAATATAACCTATCCTTACCCAACCTATCACCTCGGCGGTAATATTTGACAACATTCCGGGCGATTTGCCCTCTACGTCTCCGTGGGACCTTTATATACATCAATAACGTAATATAACCTAACCTAACCCAACCTAACATCACGGCGGTAATATTTGACCACATTCCTGGCTTGTTGGCCTCTACGTCTCCGTAGGACCTTTATATAATTCAATAAAGTAATATAACCTAGCCTAACCCAATCTAACATTTTGGCGGTAATATTTGACCACATTCCTGTCTCGTTGGCCTCTACGTCTCCGTGGACATTTATATACATCAATAATGTAATGTAACCTAACCTAACCCAATCTAACATCTCGGCGGTAATATTTGACAACATACCTGGCGAGTTGGCCTCTACGTCTCCGTGGGATCTTTATATACATCAATAACGTAATATAACCTAACCTAACCCAACCTAACATCTCGGCTGTAATATTTGACAACATGCCTGGCGAGTTGGCCTCTACGTCTCCGTGGGACCTTTATATACATCTATAACGTAATATAACCTAACCTAACCCAACCTAACATCTCGGCGGTAATATTTGACAACATTCCTGGCGAGTTGGCTTCTCCGTTTCCGTGGACCCATTATATACATCAATAACGTAATATAACCTAACCTAAGCCAACCTAACATCTCGGCGGTAATATTTGACCACATTCCTGGCTTGTTGGCCTCTACGTCTCCGTGGGACCTTTATATACATCAATAACTTAATATAACCTAACCTAACCCAAACTAACATCTCGGCGGTAATATTTGAAACATATCTGGAGAGTTGGCCTCTACGTCTCCGTGGGACCTTTATAAACATAAATAACATAATATAACCTAACCTAACCCAACCTAACATCTCGGCGGTAATATTTGACAACATACCTGCCGAGTTGGCCTCTACGTCTCCGTGGGACATTTATATACATCAATAACGTAATATAACATAACCTAACCCAACCTAACATCTCGGCTGTAATATTTGACAACATGCCTGGCGAGTTGTCCTCTACGTCTCCGTGGGACCTTTATATACATCTATAACGTAATATAACCTAACCTAACCCAACCTAACATCTCGGCGGTAATATTTGACAACATTCCTGGCGAGTTGGCTTCTCCGTTTCCGTGGACCCATTATATACATCAATAACGTAATATAACCTAACCTAACCCAACCTAACATCTCGGCGGTAATATTTGACCACATTCCTGGCTTGTTGGCCTCTACGTCTCCGTGGGACCTTTATATACATCAATAACGTAATATAACCTAACCTAACCCAAACTAACATCTCGGCGGTAATATTTTTCCACATTCCTGGCTTGTTGGCCTCTACCTCTCCGTGGGACCTTTATATACATCAATAACGTAATATAACCTATCCTTACCCAACCTATCACCTCGGCGGTAATATTTGACAACATTCCGGGCGATCTGCCCTCTACGTCTCCGTGGGACCTTTATATACATCAATAACGTAATATAACCTAACCTAACCCAACCTAACATCTCGGCGGTAATATTTGACCACATTCCTGGCTTGTTGGCCTCTACGTCTCCGTAGGACCTTTATATAATTCAATAAAGTAATATAACCTAGCCTAACCCAATCTAACATTTTGGCGGTAATATTTGACCACATTCCTGTCTCGTTGGCCTCTACGTCTCCGTGGACATTTATATACATCAATAATGTAATGTAACCTAACCTAACCCAATCTAACATCTCGGCGGTAATATTTGACAACATACCTGGCGAGTTGGCCTCTACGTCTCCGTGGGATCTTTATATACATCAATAACGTAATATAACCTAACCTAACCCAAACTAACATCTCGGCGGTAATATTTGTCCACATTCCTGGCTTGTTGGCCTCTACCTCTCCGTGGGACCTTTATATACATCAATAACGTAATATAACCTATCCTTACCCAACCTATCACCTCGGCGGTAATATTTGACAACATTCCGGGCGATTTGCCCTCTACGTCTCCGTGGGACCTTTATATACATCAATAACGTAATATAACCTAACCTAACCCAACCTAACATCACGGCGGTAATATTTGACCACATTCCTGGCGAGTTGGCTTCTCCGTTTCCGTGGACCCATTATATAAATCAATAACGTAATATAACCTAACCTAAGCCAACCTAACATCTCGGCGGTAATATTTGACCACATTTCTGGCTTGTTGGCCTCTACGTCTCCGTGGGACCTTTATATACATCAATAACTTAATATAACCTAACCTAACCCAAACTAACATCTCGGCGGTAATATTTGAAACATATCTGTAGAGTTGGCCTCTACGTCTCCGTGGGACCTTTATAAACATAAATAACATAATATAACCTAACCTAACCCAACCTAACATCTCGGCGGTAATATTTGACAACATACCTGCCGAGTTGGCCTCTACGTCTCCGTGGGACATTTATATACATCAATAACGTAATATAACCTAACCTAACCCAACCTAACATCTCGGCTGTAATATTTAACAACATGCCTGGCGAGTTGGCCTCTACGTCTCCGTGGGACCTTTATATACATCTATAACGTAATATAACCTAACCTAACCCAACCTAACATCTCGGCGGTAATATTTGACAACATTCCTGGCGAGTTGGCTTCTCCGTTTCCGTGGACACATTATATACATCAATAACGTAATATAACCTAACCTAACCCAACCTAACATCTCGGCGGTAATATTTGACCACATTCCTGGCTTGTTTGCCTCTACGTCTCCGTGGGACCTTTATATACATCAATAACGTAATATAACCTAACCTAACCCAAACTAACATCTCGGCGGTAATATTTGTCCACATTCCTGGCTTGTTGGCCTCTACCTCTCCGTGGGACCTTTATATACATCAATAACGTAATATAACCTATCCTTACCCAACCTATCACCTCGGCGGTAATATTTGACAACATTCCGGGCGATTTGCCCTCTACGTCTCCGTGGGACCTTTATATACATCAATAACGTAATATAACCTAACCTAACCCAACCTAACATCACGGCGGTAATATTTGACCACATTCCTGGCTTGTTGGCCTCTACGTCTCCGTGGACATTTATATACATCAATAATGTAATGTAACCTAACCTAACCCAATCTAACATCTCGGCGGTAATATTTGACAACATACCTGGCGAGTTGGCCTCTACGTCTCCGTGGGATCTTTATATACATCAATAACGTAATATAACCTAACCTAACCCAACCTAACATCTCGGCGGTACTATTTGACAACATACCTGGCGAGTTGGCCTCTACATCTCCGTGAGATCTTTATATACATAAATAACGTGATATAACATAACCTAACCCAAAATATCTTCTCGGCGGTAATATTTGACAACATTCCTGGCGAGTTGGCTTCTCCGTTTCCGTAGACCCATTATATACATCAATAACGTGATATAACCTAACCTAACCCAACCTAACATCTCGGCGGTAATATTTGACCACATTCCTGGCTTGTTGGCCTCTACGTCTCCGTGGGACCTTTATATACATCAATAACGTAATATAACCTAACCTAACCCAAACTAACTTCTCGGCGGTAATATTTGTCCACATTCCTGGCTTGTTGGCCTCTACCTCTCCGTGGGACCTTCATATACATCAATAACGTAATATAACCTATCCTTACCCAACCTATCACCTCGGCGGTAATATTTGACAACATTCCGGGCGATTTGCCCTCTACGTCTCCGTGGGACCTTTATATACATCAATAACGTAATATAACCTAACCTAACCCAACCTAACATCTCGGCGGTAATATTTGACCACATTCCTGGCTTGTTGTCCTCTACGTCTCCGTAGGACCTTTATATAATTCAATAAAGTAATATAACCTAGCCTAACCCAATCTAACATTTGGGCGGTAATATTTGACCACATTCCTGTCTAGTTGGCCTCTACGTATCCGTGGGACATTTATATACATCAATAATGTAATGTAACCTAACCTAACCCAACCTAACATCTCGGCGGTAATATTTGACATCATTCCTGGCGAGGTGGCCTCTACGTCTCCGTTTGACCTTCATATACATCAATAATGTAATATAACCTAACCTAACCCAACCTAACATCTCGGCGGTAATATTTAAAAACATTCCTGGCGAGTTGGCCTCTATGTCTCCGTGGGACCTTTATATACATCTATAACGTAATATAACCTAACCTAATCCAACCTAACATCTCGGCGGTAATATTTGACCACATTCCTGGCGAGTTGGCCTCTACGTCTCCGTAGAACCTTTATATACTTCAATCACGTAATATAACCTAACCTAACCCAATCTAATATCTCGGCGGTAATATTTGACCACATTCCTGTCTTGTTGGCCTCTACGTCTCCGTGGGACCTTTATATACATCAATAACGTAATACAACCTAACCTAACCCAACCTAACATCTCGGCGATAATATTTTACAACATTGCTGGCGAGTTGGCTTCTCCTTCTCCGTGGGACTTTTATATACATCAATCACGTAATATAACCTAACCTAACCCAACCTAATATCTCGGCGGTAATATTTGACAACATACCTGCCGAGTTGGCCTCTACGTCTCCATGGGACCTTTATATACATCAATAACGTAATATAACCTAACATAACCCAACCTAACATCTCGGCGGTAATATTTGACATCATTCCTGGCGTTTTGGCCTCTACGTCTCCGTAGGACCTTTATATAATTCAATAAAGTATTATAACCTAGCCTAACCCAATCTAACATTTTGGCGGTAATATTTGACCACATTCCTGTCTCGTTGGCCTCTACGTCTCCGTGGGACATTTATATACATCAATAATGTAATGTAACCTAACCTAACCCAACCTAACATCTCGGCGGTAATATTTGACATCATTCCTGGCGAGTTGGCCTCTACGTCTCCGTTTGACATTCATATACATCAATAATGTAATATAACCTAACCTAACCCAACCTAACATCTCGGCGGTAATATTTGAAAACATTCCTGGCGATTTGGCCTCTATGTCTCCGTGGGACCTTTATATACATCTATAACGTAATATAACCTAACCTAATCCAACCTAACATCTCGGCGGTAATATTTGAAAACATTCCTGGCGAGTTGGCCTCTACGTCTCCGTAGAACCTTTATATACTTCAATCACGTAATATAACCTAACCTAACCCAATCTAATATCTCGGCGGTAATATTTGACCACATTCCTGTCTTGTTGGCCTCTACGTCTCCGTGGGACCTTTATATACATCAATAACGTAATACAACCTAACCTAACCCAACCTAACATCTCGGCGATAATATTTTACAACATTGCTGGCGATTTGGCTTCTCCTTCTCCGTGGGACTTTTATATACATCAATCACGTAATATAACCTAACCTAACCCAACCTAATATCTCGGCGGTAATATTTGACAACATACCTGCCGAGTTGGCCTCTACGTCTCCGTTTGACCTTCATATACATCAATAACGTAATATAACGTAACCTAACCCAACCTATCATCTCGGCGGTAATATTTGACAACATTCCTGGCGAGTTGGCCTTTACGTCTCCGTGGGACCTTTATATACATCAATAGCGGAATATAACCTAACCTAACCCAACCTAACATCTCGGCGGTACTATTTGACAACATAGCTGGCGAGTTGGCCTCTACGTCTCCGTGGGACCTTCATATACATCAATAACATAATATAAGCTAGCCTAACCCAATCTAACATCTCGGCGGTAATATTTGACAGCATACCTGGCGAGTTGGCCTCTACGTCTCCGTGAGATCTTTATATACATCAATAACGTAATATAACATAACCTAACCCAACCTATCTTCTCGGCGGTAATATTTGACAACATTCCTGGCGAGTTGGCTTCTCCGTTTCCGTGGACCCATTATATAAATCAATAACGTAATATAACCTAACCTAAGCCAACCTAACATCTCGGCGGTAATATTTGACCACATTCCTGGCTTGTTGGCCTCTACGTCTCCGTGGGACCTTTATATACATCAATAACTTAATATAACCTAACCTAACCCAAACTAACATCTCGGCGGTAATATTTGAAACATATCTGTAGAGTTGGCCTCTACGTCTCCGTGGGACCTTTATAAACATAAATAACATAATATAACCTAACCTAACCCAACCTAACATCTCGGCGGTAATATTTGACAACATACCTGCCGAGTTGGCCTCTACGTCTCCGTGGGACATTTATATACATCAATAACGTAATATAACCTAACCTAACCCAACCTAACATCTCGGCTGTAATATTTGACAACATGCCTGGCGAGTTGGCCTCTACGTCTCCGTGGGACCTTTATATACATCTATAACGTAATATAACCTAACCTAACCCAACCTAACATCTCGGCGGTAATATTTGACAACATTCCTGGCGAGTTGGCTTCTCCGTTTCCGTGGACCCATTATATACATCAATAACGTGATATAACCTAACCTAACCCAACCTAACATCTCGGCGGTAATATTTGACCACATTCCTGGCTTGTTGGCCTCTACGTCTCCGTGGGACCTTTATATACATCAATAACGTAATATAACCTAACCTAACCCAAACTAACATCTCGGCGGTAATATTTGTCCACATTCCTGGCTTGTTGGCCTCTACCTCTCCGTGGGACCTTTATATACATCAATAACGTAATATAACCTATCCTTACCCAACCTATCACCTCGGCGGTAATATTTGACAACATTCCGGGCGATTTGCCCTCTACGTCTCCGTGGGACCTTTATATACATCAATAACGTAATATAACCTAACCTAACCCAACCTAACATCTCGGCGGTAATATTTGACCACATTCCTGGCTTGTTGGCCTCTACGTCTCCGTAGGACCTTTATATAATTCAATAAAGTAATATAACCTAGCCTAACCCAATCTAACATTTTGGCGGTAATATTTGACCACATTCCTGTCTCGTTGGCCTCTACGTATCCGTGGGACATTTATATACATCAATAATGTAATGTAACCTAACCTAACCCAACCTAACATCTCGGCGGTAATATTTGACATCATTCCTGGCGAGGTGGCCTCTACGTCTCCGTTTGACCTTCATATACATCAATAATGTAATATAACCTAACCTAACCCAACCTAACATCTCGGCGGTAATATTTAAAAACATTCCTGGCGAGTTGGCCTCTATGTCTCCGTGGGACCTTTATATACATCTATAACGTAATATAACCTAACCTAATCCAACCTAACATCTCGGCGGTAATATTTGACCACATTCCTGGCGAGTTGGCCTCTACGACTCCGTAGAACCTTTATATACTTCAATCACGTAATATAACCTAACCTAACCCAATCTAATATCTCGGCGGTAATATTTGACCACATTCCTGTCTTGTTGGCCTCTACGTCTCCGTGGGACCTTTATATACATCAATAACGTAATACAACCTAACCTAACCCAACCTAACATCTCGGCGATAATATTTTACAACATTGCTGGCGAGTTGGCTTCTCCTTCTCCGTGGGACTTTTATATACATCAATCACGTAATATAACCTAACCTAACCCAACCTAATATCTCGGCGGTAATATTTGACAACATACCTGCCGAGTTGGCCTCTACGTCTCCATGGGACCTTTATATACATCAATAACGTAATATAACCTAACATAACCCAACCTAACATCTCGGCGGTAATATTTGACATCATTCCTGGCGTTTTGGCCTCTACGTCTCCGTAGGACCTTTATATAATTCAATAAAGTATTATAACCTAGCCTAACCCAATCTAACATTTTGGCGGTAATATTTGACCACATTCCTGTCTCGTTGGCCTCTACGTCTCCGTGGGACATTTATATACATCAATAATGTAATGTAACCTAACCTAACCCAACCTAACATCTCGGCGGTAATATTTGACATCATTCCTGGCGAGTTGGCCTCTACGTCTCCGTTTGACCTTCATATACATCAATAATGTAATATAACCTAACCTAACCCAACCTAACATCTCGGCGGTAATATTTGAAAACATTCCTGGCGAGTTGGCCTCTATGTCTCCGTGGGACCTTTATATACATCTATAACGTAATATAACCTAACCTAATCCAACCTAACATCTCGGCGGTAATATTTGAAAACATTCCTGGCGAGTTGGCCTCTACGTCTCCGTAGAACCTTTATATACTTCAATCACGTAATATAACCTAACCTAACCCAATCTAATATCTCGGCGGTAATACTTGACCACATTCCTGTCTTGTTGGCCTCTACGTCTCCGTGGGACCTTTATATACATCAATAACGTAATACAACCTAACCTAACCCAACCTAACATCTCGGCGATAATATTTTACAACATTGCTGGCGATTTGGCTTCTCCTTCTCCGTGGGACTTTTATATACATCAATAACGTAATATAACCTAACCTAACCCAACCTAATATCTCGGCGGTAATATTTGACAACATACCTGCCGAGTTGGCCTCTACGTCTCCGTTTGACCTTCATATACATCAATAACGTAATATAACGTAACCTAACCCAACCTATCATCTCGGCGGTAATATTTGACAACATTCCTGGCGAGTTGGCCTTTACGTCTCCGTGGGACCTTTATATACATCAATAGCGGAATATAACCTAACCTAACCCAACCTAACATCTCGGCGGTACTATTTGACGACATAGCTGGCGAGTTGGCCTCTACGTCTCCGTGGGACCTTCATATACATCAATAACATAATATAAGCTAGCCTAACCCAATCTAACATCTCGGCGGTAATATTTGACAACATACCTGGCGAGTTGGCCTCTACGTCTCCGTGGGATCTTTATATACATCAATAACGTAATATAACCTAACCTAACCCAACCTAACATCTCGGCGGTACTATTTGACAACATACCTGGCGAGTTGGCCTCTACGTCTCCGTAGGACCTTTATATAATTCAATAAAGTAATATAACCTAGCCTAACCCAATCTAACATTTTGGCGGTAATATTTGACCACATTCCTGTCTCGTTGGCCTCTACGTCTCCGTGGACATTTATATACATCAATAATGTAATGTAACCTAACCTAACCCAATCTAACATCTCGGCGGTAATATTTGACAACATACCTGGCGAGTTGGCCTCTACGTCTCCGTGGGATCTTTATATACATCAATAACGTAATATAACCTAACCTAACCCAACCTAACATCTCGGCGGTACTATTTGACAACATACCTGGCGAGTTGGCCTCTACGTCTCCGTGAGATCTTTATATACATCAATAACGTAATATAAGCTAGCCTAACCCAATCTAACATCTCGGCGGTAATATTTGACAGCATACCTGGCGAGTTGGCCTCTACGTCTCCGTGAGATCTTTATATACATCAATAACGTAATATAACATAACCTAACCCAACCTATCTTCTCGGCGGTAATATTTGACAACATTCCTGGCGAGTTGGCTTCTCCGTTTCCGTGGACCCATTATATAAATCAATAACGTAATATAACCTAACCTAAGCCAACCTAACATCTCGGCGGTAATATTTGACCACATTTCTGGCTTGTTGGCCTCTACGTCTCCGTGGGACCTTTATATACATCAATAACTTAATATAACCTAACCTAACCCAAACTAACATCTCGGCGGTAATATTTGAAACATATCTGTAGAGTTGGCCTCTACGTCTCCGTGGGACCTTTATAAACATAAATAACATAATATAACCTAACCTAACCCAACCTAACATCTCGGCGGTAATATTTGACAACATACCTGCCGAGTTGGCCTCTACGTCTCCGTGGGACATTTATATACATCAATAACGTAATATAACCTAACCTAACCCAACCTAACATCTCGGCTGTAATATTTAACAACATGCCTGGCGAGTTGGCCTCTACGTCTCCGTGGGACCTTTATATACATCTATAACGTAATATAACCTAACCTAACCCAACCTAACATCTCGGCGGTAATATTTGACAACATTCCCGGCGAGTTGGCTTCTCCGTTTCCGTGGACACATTATATACATCAATAACGTAATATAACCTAACCTAACCCAACCTAACATCTCGGCGGTAATATTTGACCACATTCCTGGCTTGTTTGCCTCTACGTCTCCGTGGGACCTTTATATACATCAATAACGTAATATAACCTAACCTAACCCAAACTATCATCTCGGCGGTAATATTTGTCCACATTCCTGGCTTGTTGGCCTCTACCTCTCCGTGGGACCTTTATATACATCAATAACGTAATATAACCTATCCTTACCCAACCTATCACCTCGGCGGTAATATTTGACAACATTCCGGGCGATTTGCCCTCTACGTCTCCGTGGGACCTTTATATACATCAATAACGTAATATAACCTAACCTAACCCAACCTAACATCACGGCGGTAATATTTGACCACATTCCTGGCTTGTTGGCCTCTACGTCTCCGTAGGACCTTTATATAATTCAATAAAGTAATATAACCTAGCCTAACCCAATCTAACATTTTGGCGGTAATATTTGACCACATTCCTGTCTCGTTGGCCTCTACGTCTCCGTGGACATTTATATACATCAATAATGTAATGTAACCTAACCTAACCCAATCTAACATCTCGGCGGTAATATTTGACAACATACCTGGCGAGTTGGCCTCTACGTCTCCGTGGGATCTTTATATACATCAATAACGTAATATAACCTAACCTAACCCAACCTAACATCTCGGCGGTACTATTTGACAACATACCTGGCGAGTTGGCCTCTACGTCTCCGTGAGATCTTTATATACATCAATAACGTAATATAACATAACCTAACCCAACCTATCTTCTCGGCGGTAATATTTGACAACATTCCTGGCGAGTTGGCTTCTCCGTTTCCGTAGACCCATTATATACATCAATAACGTAATATAACCTAACCTAACCCAACCTAACATCTCGGCGGTATTATTTGACCACATTCCTGGCTTGTTGGCCTCTACGTCTCCGTGGGACCTTTATATACATCAATAACGTGATATAACCTAACCTAAACCAAACTAACATCTCGGCGGTAATATTTGTCCACATTCCTGGCTTGTTGGCCTCTACCTCTCCGTGGGACCTTTATATACATCAATAACGTAATATAACCTATCCTTACCCAACCTATCACCTCGGCGGTAATATTTGACAACATTCCGGGCGATTTGGCCTCTACGTCTCCGTGGGACCTTCATATACATCAATAACATAATATAAGCTAGCCTAACCCAATCTAACATCTCGGCGGTAATATTTGACAGCATACCTGGCGATTTGGCCTCTACGTCTCCGTGAGATCTTTATATACATCAATAACGTAATATAACATAACCTAACCCAACCTATCTTCTCGGCGGTAATATTTGACAACATTCCTGGCGAGTTCGCTTCTCCGTTTCCGTGGACCCATTATATAAATCAATAACGTAATATAACCTAACCTAAGCCAACCTAACATCTCGGCGGTAATATTTGACCACATTCCTGGCTTGTTGGCCTCTACGTCTCCGTGGGACCTTTATATACATCAATAACTTAATATAACCTAACCTAACCCAAACTAACATCTCGGCGGTAATATTTGAAACATATCTGGAGAGTTGGCCTCTACGTCTCCGTGGGACCTTTATAAACATAAATAACATAATATAACCTAACCTAACCCAACCTAACATCTCGGCGGTAATATTTGACAACATACCTGCCGAGTTGGCCTCTACGTCTCCGTGGGACATTTATATACATCAATAACGTAATATAACCTAACCTAACCCAACCTAACATCTCGGCTGTAATATTTGACAACATGCCTGGCGAGTTGGCCTCTACGTCTCCGTGGGACCTTTATATACATCTATAACGTAATATAACCTAACCTAACCCAACCTAACATCTCGGCGGTAATATTTGACAACATTCCTGGCGAGTTGGCTTCTCCGTTTCCGTGGACCCATTATATACATCAATAACGTAATATAACCTAACCTAAGCCAACCTAACATCTCGGCGGTAATATTTGACCACATTCCTGGCTTGTTGGCCTCTACGTCTCCGTGGGACCTTTATATACATCAATAACTTAATATAACCTAACCTAACCCAAACTAACATCTCGGCGGTAATATTTGAAACATATCTGGAGAGTTGGCCTCTACGTCTCCGTGGGACCTTTATAAACATAAATAACATAATATAACCTAACCTAACCCAACCTAACATCTCGGCGGTAATATTTGACAACATACCTGCCGAGTTGGCCTCTACGTCTCCGTGGGACATTTATATACATCAATAACGTAATATAACATAACCTAACCCAACCTAACATCTCGGCTGTAATATTTGACAACATGCCTGGCGAGTTGTCCTCTACGTCTCCGTGGGACCTTTATATACATCTATAACGTAATATAACCTAACCTAACCCAACCTAACATCTCGGCGGTAATATTTGACAACATTCCTGGCGAGTTGGCTTCTCCGTTTCCGTGGACCCATTATATACATCAATAACGTAATATAACCTAACCTAACCCAACCTAACATCTCGGCGGTAATATTTGACCACATTCCTGGCTTGTTGGCCTCTACGTCTCCGTGGGACCTTTATATACATCAATAACGTAATATAACCTAACCTAACCCAAACTAACATCTCGGCGGTAATATTTGTCCACATTCCTGGCTTGTTGGCCTCTACCTCTCCGTGGGACCTTTATATACATCAATAACGTAATATAACCTATCCTTACCCAACCTATCACCTCGGCGGTAATATTTGACAACATTCCGGGCGATCTGCCCTCTACGTCTCCGTGGGACCTTTATATACATCAATAACGTAATATAACCTAACCTAACCCAACCTAACATCTCGGCGGTAATATTTGACCACATTCCTGGCTTGTTGGCCTCTACGTCTCCGTAGGACCTTTATATAATTCAATAAAGTAATATAACCTAGCCTAACCCAATCTAACATTTTGGCGGTAATATTTGACCACATTCCTGTCTCGTTGGCCTCTACGTCTCCGTGGACATTTATATACATCAATAATGTAATGTAACCTAACCTAACCCAATCTAACATCTCGGCGGTAATATTTGACAACATACCTGGCGAGTTGGCCTCTACGTCTCCGTGGGATCTTTATATACATCAATAACGTAATATAACCTAACCTAACCCAAACTAACATCTCGGCGGTAATATTTGTCCACATTCCTGGCTTGTTGGCCTCTACCTCTCCGTGGGACCTTTATATACATCAATAACGTAATATAACCTATCCTTACCCAACCTATCACCTCGGCGGTAATATTTGACAACATTCCGGGCGATTTGCCCTCTACGTCTCCGTGGGACCTTTATATACATCAATAACGTAATATAACCTAACCTAACCCAACCTAACATCACGGCGGTAATATTTGACCACATTCCTGGCGAGTTGGCTTCTCCGTTTCCGTGGACCCATTATATAAATCAATAACGTAATATAACCTAACCTAAGCCAACCTAACATCTCGGCGGTAATATTTGACCACATTTCTGGCTTGTTGGCCTCTACGTCTCCGTGGGACCTTTATATACATCAATAACTTAATATAACCTAACCTAACCCAAACTAACATCTCGGCGGTAATATTTGAAACATATCTGTAGAGTTGGCCTCTACGTCTCCGTGGGACCTTTATAAACATAAATAACATAATATAACCTAACCTAACCCAACCTAACATCTCGGCGGTAATATTTGACAACATACCTGCCGAGTTGGCCTCTACGTCTCCGTGGGACATTTATATACATCAATAACGTAATATAACCTAACCTAACCCAACCTAACATCTCGGCTGTAATATTTAACAACATGCCTGGCGAGTTGGCCTCTACGTCTCCGTGGGACCTTTATATACATCTATAACGTAATATAACCTAACCTAACCCAACCTAACATCTCGGCGGTAATATTTGACAACATTCCTGGCGAGTTGGCTTCTCCGTTTCCGTGGACACATTATATACATCAATAACGTAATATAACCTAACCTAACCCAACCTAACATCTCGGCGGTAATATTTGACCACATTCCTGGCTTGTTTGCCTCTACGTCTCCGTGGGACCTTTATATACATCAATAACGTAATATAACCTAACCTAACCCAAACTAACATCTCGGCGGTAATATTTGTCCACATTCCTGGCTTGTTGGCCTCTACCTCTCCGTGGGACCTTTATATACATCAATAACGTAATATAACCTATCCTTACCCAACCTATCACCTCGGCGGTAATATTTGACAACATTCCGGGCGATTTGCCCTCTACGTCTCCGTGGGACCTTTATATACATCAATAACGTAATATAACCTAACCTAACCCAACCTAACATCACGGCGGTAATATTTGACCACATTCCTGGCTTGTTGGCCTCTACGTCTCCGTGGACATTTATATACATCAATAATGTAATGTAACCTAACCTAACCCAATCTAACATCTCGGCGGTAATATTTGACAACATACCTGGCGAGTTGGCCTCTACGTCTCCGTGGGATCTTTATATACATCAATAACGTAATATAACCTAACCTAACCCAACCTAACATCTCGGCGGTACTATTTGACAACATACCTGGCGAGTTGGCCTCTACATCTCCGTGAGATCTTTATATACATAAATAACGTGATATAACATAACCTAACCCAACCTATCTTCTCGGCGGTAATATTTGACAACATTCCTGGCGAGTTGGCTTCTCCGTTTCCGTAGACCCATTATATACATCAATAACGTAATATAACCTAACCTAACCCAACCTAACATCTCGGCGGTATTATTTGACCACATTCCTGGCTTGTTGGCCTCTACGTCTCCGTGGGACCTTTATATACATCAATAACGTGATATAACCTAACCTAAACCAAACTAACATCTCGGCGGTAATATTTGTCCACATTCCTAGCTTGTTGGCCTCTACCTCTCCGTGGGACCTTTATATACATCAATAACGTAATATAACCTATCCTTACCCAACCTATCACCTCGGCGGTAATATTTGACAACATTCCGGGCGATTTGGCCTCTACGTCTCCGTGGGACCTTTATATACATCAATAACGTAATATAACCTAACATAACCCAACCTAACATCTCGGCGGTAATATTTGACATCATTCCTGGCGTGTTGGCCTCTACGTCTCCGTGGGACCTTCATATACATCAATAACATAATATAAGCTAGCCTAACCCAATCTAACATCTCGGCGGTAATATTTGACAACATACCTGGCGAGTTGGCCTCTACGTCTCCGTGGGACCTTCATATACATCAATAACATAATATAAGCTAGCCTAACCCAATCTAACATCTCGGCGGTAATATTTGACAGCATACCTGGCGAGTTGGCCTCTACGTCTCCGTGAGATCTTTATATACATCAATAACGTAATATAACATAACCTAACCCAACCTATCTTCTCGGCGGTAATATTTGACAACATTCCTGGCGAGTTGGCTTCTCCGTTTCCGTGGACCCATTATATAAATCAATAACGTAATATAACCTAACCTAAGCCAACCTAACATCTCGGCGGTAATATTTGACCACATTCCTGGCTTGTTGGCCTCTACGTCTCCGTGGGACCTTTATATACATCAATAACTTAATATAACCTAACCTAACCCAAACTAACATCTCGGCGGTAATATTTGAAACATATCTGGAGAGTTGGCCTCTACGTCTCCGTGGGACCTTTATAAACATAAATAACATAATATAACCTAACCTAACCCAACCTAACATCTCGGCGGTAATATTTGACAACATACCTGGCGAGTTGGCCTCTACGTCTCCGTGGGATCTTTATATACATCAATAACGTAATATAACCTAACCTAACCCAACCTAACATCTCGGCGGTACTATTTGACAACATACCTGGCGAGTTGGCCTCTACGTCTCCGTGAGATCTTTATATACATCAATAACGTAATATAACATAACCTAACCCAACCTATCTTCTCGGCGGTAATATTTGACAACATTCCTGGCGAGTTGGCTTCTCCGTTTCCGTGGACCCATTATATACATCAATAACGTAATATAACCTAACCTAACCCAACCTAACATCTCGGCGGTAATATTTGACCACATTCCTGGCTTGTTGGCCTCTACGTCTCCGTGGGACCTTTATACATCAATAATAACATAATATAACCTAACCTAACCCAAACTAACATCTCGGCGGTAATATTTGTCCACATTCCTGGCTTGTTGGCCTCTACCTCTCCGTGGGACCTTTATATACATCAATAACGAAATATAACCTATCCTTACCCAACCTATCACCTCGGCGGTAATATTTGACAACATTCCGGGCGATTTGGCCTCTACGTCTCCGTGGGACCTTTATATACATCAATAACGTAATATAACCTAACATAACCCAACCTAACATCTCGGCGGTAATATTTGACATCATTCCTGGCGTGTTGGCCTCTACGTCTCCGTGGGACCTTTATATACATCAATAACGTAATATAACCTAACCTAACCCAACCTAACATCTCGGCGGTAATATTTGACAACATACCTGGCGAGTTGGCCTCTACGTCTCCGTGGGATCTTTATATACATCAATAACGTAATATAACCTAACCTAACCCAACCTAACATCTCGGCGGTAATATTTGACCACATTCCTGACTTGTTGGACTCTACGTCTCCGTGGGACCTTTATATACATAAATAACATAATATAAGCTAGCCTAACCCAATCTAACATCTCGGCGGTAATAATTGACCACATTCCTAGCTTGTTGGCCTCTACGTCTCCGTAGGACCTTTATATAATTCAAAAACGTAATATAACCTAGCCTATCCCAACCTATCATCTCGGCGGCAATATTTGAAATCATTCCTGGCGAGTTGGCCTCTACGTCTCCGTTTCACCTTCATATACATTAACAACGTAATATAACGTAACCTAACCCAACCTATCATCTCGGCGGTAATATTTGACCACATTCCTGGCTTGTTGGCCTCTACGTCTCCGTGGGACCTTTATATACATCAATAACGTAATATAACCTAACCTAACCCAAACTAACATCTCGGCGGTAATATTTGACAACATTCCTGGCGAGTTGGCCTCTACGTCTCCGTTTGACCTTCATATACATCAATAACTTAATATAACCTAACCTAACCAAAACTAACATCTCGGCGGTAATATTTGAAACATATCTGGAGAGTTGGCCTCTACGTGTCCGTGGGACCTTTATAAACATAAATAACATAATATAACCTAACCTAACCCAACCTAACATCTCGGCGGTAATATTTGACAACATACCTGCCGAGTTGGCCTCTACGTCTCCGTGGGACATTTATATACATCAATAACGTAATATAACCTAACCTAACCCAACCTAACATCTCGGCTGTAATATTTGACCACATTCCTGGCTTGTTGGCCTCTACGTCTCCGTGGGACCTTTATATACATCAATAACGTAATATAACCTAACCTAACCCAAACTAACATCTCGGCGGTAATATTTGTCCACATTCCTGGCTTGTTGGCCTCTACCTCTCCGTGGGACCTTTATATACATCAATAACGTAATATAACCTATCCTTACCCAACCTATCACCTCGGCGGTATTATTTGACAACATTCCGGGCGATTTGCCCTCTACGTCTCCGTGGGACCTTTATATACATCAATAACGTAATATAACCTAACCTAACCCAACCTAACATCTCGGCGGTAATATTTGACCACATTCCTGGCTTGTTGGCCTCTACGTCTCCGTAGGACCTTTATATAATTCAATAAAGTAATATAACCTAGCCTAACCCAATCTAACATTTTGGCGGTAATATTTGACCACATTCCTGTCTCGTTGGCCTCTTCGTCTCCGTGGGACATTTATATACATCAATAATGTAATGTAACCTAACCTAACCCAACCTAACATCTCGGCGGTAATATGTGACATCATTCCTGGCGAGGTGGCCTCTACGTCTCCGTTTGACCTTCATATACATCAATAATGTAATATAACCTAACCTAACCCAACCTAACATCTCGGCGGTAATATTTAAAAACATTCCTGGCGAGTTGGCCTCTATGTCTCCGTGGGACCTTTATATACATCTATAACGTAATATAACCTAACCTAATCCAACCTAACATCTCGGCGGTAATATTTGACCACATTCCTGGCGAGTTGGCCTCTACGTCTCCGTAGAACCTTTATATACTTCAATCACGTAATATAACCTAACCTAACCCAATCTAATATCTCGGCGGTAATATTTGACCACATTCCTGTCTTGTTGGCCTCTACGTCTCCGTGGGACCTTTATATACATCAATAACGTAATACAACCTAACCTAACCCAACCTAACATCTCGGCGATAATATTTTACAACATTGCTGGCGAGTTGGCTTCTCCTTCTCCGTGGGACTTTTATATACATCAATCACGTAATATAACCTAACCTAACCCAACCTAATATCTCGGCGGTAATATTTGACAACATACCTGCCGAGTTGGCCTCTACGTCTCCGTGGGACCTTTATATACATCAATAACGTAATATAACCTAACATAACCCAACCTAACATCTCGGCGGTAATATTTGACATCATTCCTGGCGTTTTGGCCTCTACATCTCCGTGGGAACTTTATATACATCTATAACGTAATATAACCTAACCTAACCCAACCTAACATCTCGGCGGTACTATTTGACAACATACCTGGCGAGTTGGCCTCTACGTCTCCGTGGGACCTCTATATTCATCAATAACATAATATAACCTAACCTAACCCAACCTAATATCTCGGCGGTAATATTTGACAACATACCTGCCGAGTTGGCCTCTACGTCTCCGTGGGACCTTTATATACATCAATAACGTAATATAACCTAACATAACCCAACCTAACATCTCGGCGGTAATATTTGACATCATTCCTGGCGTTTTGGCCTCTACATCTCCGTGGGAACTTTATATACATCTATAACGTAATATAACCTAACCTAACCCAACCTAACATCTCGGCGGTACTATTTGACAACATACCTGGCGAGTTGGCCTCTATGTCTCCGTGGGACCTTTAAATACATCTATAACGTAATATAACCTAACCTAATCCAACCTAACATCTCGGCGGTAATATTTGAAAACATTCCTGGCGAGTTGGCCTCTACGTCTCCGTAGAACCTTTATATACTTCAATCACGTAATATAACCTAACCTAACCCAATCTAATATCTCGGCGGTAATATTTGACCACATTCCTGTCTTGTTGGCCTCTACGTCTCCGTGGGACCTTTATATACATCAATAACGTAATACAACCTAACCTAACCCAACCTAACATCTCGGCGATAATATTTTACAACATTGCTGGCGAGTTGGCTTCTCCTTCTCCGTGGGAACTTTATATACATCTATAACGTAATATAACCTAACCTAACCCAACCTAACATCTCGGCGGTACTATTTGACAACATACCTGGCGAGTTGGCCTCTATGTCTCCGTGGGACCTTTATATACATCTATAACGTAATATAACCTAACCTAATCCAACCTAACATCTCGGCGGTAATATTTGAAAACATTCCTGGCGAGTTGGCCTCTACGTCTCCGTAGAACCTTTATATACTTCAATCACGTAATATAACCTAACCTAACCCAATCTAATATCTCGGCGGTAATATTTGACCACATTCCTGTCTTGTTGGCCTCTACGTCTCCGTGGGACCTTTATATACATCAATAACGTAATACAACCTAACCTAACCCAACCTAACATCTCGGCGATAATATTTTACAACATTGCTGGCGAGTTGGCTTCTCCTTCTCCGTGGGACTTTTATATACATCAATCACGTAATATAACCTAACCTAACCCAACCTAATATCTCGGCGGTAATATTTGACAACATACCTGCCGAGTTGGCCTCTACGTCTCCGTTTGACCTTCATATACATCAATAACGTAATATAACGTAACCTAACCCAACCAATCATCTCGGCGGTAATATTTGACAACATTCCTGGCGAGTTGGCCTTTACGTCTCCGTGGGACCTTTATATACATCAATAACGTAATATAACCTAACCTAACCCAACCTAACATCTCGGCGGTACTATTTGACAACATACCTGGCGAGTTGGCCTCTACGTCTCCGTGAGATCTTTATATACATCAATAACGTAATATAACATAACCTAACCCAACCTATCTTCTCGGCGGTAATATTTGAAAACATTCCTGGCGAGTTGGCCTCTACGTCTCCGTAGAACCTTTATATACTTCAATCACGTAATATAACCTAACCTAACCCAATCTAATATCTCGGCGGTAATATTTGACCACATTCCTGTCTTGTTGGCCTCTACGTCTCCGTGGGACCTTTATATACATCAATAACGTAATACAACCTAACCTAACCCAACCTAACATCTCGGCGATAATATTTTACAACATTGCTGGCGAGTTGGCTTCTCCTTCTCCGTGGGACTTTTATATACATCAATCACGTAATATAACCTAACCTAACCCAACCTAATATCTCGGCGGTAATATTTGACAACATACCTGCCGAGTTGGCCTCTACGTCTCCGTTTGACCTTCATATACATCAATAACGTAATATAACGTGACCTAACCCAACCAATCATCTCGGCGGTAATATTTGACAACATTCCTGGCGAGTTGGCCTTTACGTCTCCGTGGGACCTTTATATACATCAATAACGTAATATAACCTAACCTAACCCAACCTAACATCTCGGCGGTACTATTTGACAACATACCTGGCGAGTTGGCCTCTACGTCTCCGTGAGATCTTTATATACATCAATAACGTAATATAACATAACCTAACCCAACCTATCTTCTCGGCGGTAATATTTGACAACATTCCTGGCGAGTTGGCTTCTCCGTTTCCGTAGACCCATTATATACATCAATAACGTAATATAACCTAACCTAACCCAACCTAACATCTCGGCGGTATTATTTGACCACATTCCTGGCTTGTTGGCCTCTACGTCTCCGTGGGACCTTTATATACATCAATAACGTGATATAACCTAACCTAAACCAAACTAACATCTCGGCGGTAATATTTGTCCACATTCCTGGCTTGTTGGCCTCTACCTCTCCGTGGGACCTTTATATACATCAATAACGTAATATAACCTATCCTTACCCAACCTATCACCTCGGCGGTAATATTTGACAACATTCCGGGCGATTTGGCCTCTACGTCTCCGTGGGACCTTCATATACATCAATAACATTATATAAGCTAGCCTAACCCAATCTAACATCTCGGCGGTAATATTTGACAGCATACCTGGCGAGTTGGCCTCTACGTCTCCGTGAGATCTTTATATACATCAATAACGTAATATAACATAACCTAACCCAACCTATCTTCTCGGCGGTAATATTTGACAACATTCCTGGCGAGTTCGCTTCTCCGTTTCCGTGGACCCATTATATAAATCAATAACGTAATATAACCTAACCTAAGCCAACCTAACATCTCGGCGGTAATATTTGACCACATTCCTGGCTTGTTGGCCTCTACGTCTCCGTGGGACCTTTATATACATCAATAACTTAATATAACCTAACCTAACCCAAACTAACATCTCGGCGGTAATATTTGAAACATATCTGGAGAGTTGGCCTCTACGTCTCCGTGGGACCTTTATAAACATAAATAACATAATATAACCTAACCTAACCCAACCTAACATCTCGGCGGTAATATTTGACAACATACCTGCCGAGTTGGCCTCTACGTCTCCGTGGGACATTTATATACATCAATAACGTAATATAACCTAACCTAACCCAACCTAACATCTCGGCTGTAATATTTGACAACATGCCTGGCGAGTTGGCCTCTACGTCTCCGTGGGACCTTTATATACATCTATAACGTAATATAACCTAACCTAACCCAACCTAACATCTCGGCGGTAATATTTGACAACATTCCTGGCGAGTTGGCTTCTCCGTTTCCGTGGACCCATTATATACATCAATAACGTAATATAACCTAACCTAACCCAACCTAACATCTCGGCGGTAATATTTGACCACATTCCTGGCTTGTTGGCCTCTACGTCTCCGTGGGACCTTTATATACATCAATAACGTAATATAACCTAACCTAACCCAAACTAACATCTCGGCGGTAATATTTGTCCACATTCTTGGCTTGTTGGCCTCTACCTCTCCGTGGGACCTTTATATACATCAATAACGTAATATAACCTATCCTTACCCAACCTATCACCTCGGCGGTAATATTTGACAACATTCCGGGCGATTTGCCCTCTACGTCTCCGTGGGACCTTTATATACATCAATAATGTAATGTAACCTAACCTAACCCAATCTAACATCTCGGCGGTAATATTTGACAACATACCTGGCGAGTTGGCCTCTACGTCTCCGTGGGATCTTTATATACATCAATAACGTAATATAACCTAACCTAACCCAACCTAACATCTCGGCGGTACTATTTGACAACATACCTGGCGAGTTGGCCTCTACATCTCCGAGAGATCTTTATATACATAAATAACGTAATATAACATAACCTAACCCAACCTATCTTCTCGGCGGTAATATTTGACAACATTCCTGGCGAGTTAGCTTCTCCGTTTCCGTAGACCCATTATATACATCAATAACGTAATATAACCTAACCTAACCCAACCTAACATCTCGGCGGTATTATTTGACCACATTCCTGGCTTGTTGGCCTCTACGTCTCCGTGGGACCTTTATATACATCAATAACGTGATATAACCTAACCTAAACCAAACTAACATCTCGGCGGTAATATTTGTCCACATTCCTAGCTTGTTGGCCTCTACCTCTCCGTGGGACCTTTATATACATCAATAACGTAATATAACCTATCCTTACCCAACCTATCACCTCGGCGGTAATATTTGACAACATTCCGGGCGATTTGGCCTCTACGTCTCCGTGGGACCTTTATATACATCAATAACGTAATATAACCTAACATAACCCAACCTAACATCTCGGCGGTAATATTTGACATCATTCCTGGCGTGTTGGCCTCTACGTCTCCGTGGGACCTTCATATACATCAATAACATAATATAAGCTAGCCTAACCCAATCTAACATCTCGGCGGTAATATTTGACAACATACCTGGCGAGTTGGCCTCTACGTCTCCGTGGGACCTTCATATACATCAATAACATAATATAAGCTAGCCTAACCCAATCTAACATCTCGGCGGTAATATTTGACAGCATACCTGGCGAGTTGGCCTCTACGTCTCCGTGAGATCTTTATATACATCAATAACGTAATATAACATAACCTAACCCAACCTATCTTCTCGGCGGTAATATTTGACAACATTCCTGGCGAGTTGGCTTCTCCGTTTCCGTGGACCCATTATATAAATCAATAACGTAATATAACCTAACCTAAGCCAACCTAACATCTCGGCGGTAATATTTGACCACATTCCTGGCTTGTTGGCCTCTACGTCTCCGTGGAACCTTTATATACATCAATAACTTAATATAACCTAACCTAACCCAAACTAACATCTCGGCGGTAATATTTGAAACATATCTGGAGAGTTGGCCTCTACGTCTCCGTGGGACCTTTATAAACATAAATAACATAATATAACCTAACCTAACCCAACCTAACATCTCGGCGGTAATATTTGACAACATACCTGGCGAGTTGGCCTCTACGTCTCCGTGGGATCTTTATATACATCAATAACGTAATATAACCTAACCTAACCCAACCTAACATCTCGGCGGTACTATTTGACAACATACCTGGCGAGTTGGCCTCTACGTCTCCGTGAGATCTTTATATACATCAATAACGTAATATAACATAACCTAACCCAACCTATCTTCTCGGCGGTAATATTTGACAACATACCTGGCGAGTTGGCCTCTACGTCTCCGTGGGATCTTTATATACATCAATAACGTAATATAACCTAACCTAACCCAACCTAACATCTCGGCGGTAATATTTGACCACATTCCTGACTTGTTGGACTCTACGTCTCCGTGGGACCTTTATATACATAAATAACATAATATAAGCTAGCCTAACCCAATCTAACATCTCGGCGGTAATAATTGACCACATTCCTAGCTTGTTGGCCTCTACGTCTCCGTAGGACCTTTATATAATTCAAAAACGTAATATAACCTAGCCTATCCCAACCTATCATCTCGGCGGCAATATTTGAAATCATTCCTGGCGAGTTGGCCTCTACGTCTCCGTTTCACCTTCATATACATTAACAACGTAATATAACGTAACCTAACCCAACCTATCATCTCGGCGGTAATATTTGACCACATTCCTGGCTTGTTGGCCTCTACGTCTCCGTGGGACCTTTATATACATCAATAACGTAATATAACCTAACCTAACCCAAACTAACATCTCGGCGGTAATATTTGACAACATTCCTGGCGAGTTGGCCTCTACGTCTCCGTTTGACCTTCATATACATCAATAACTTAATATAACCTAACCTAACCAAAACTAACATCTCGGCGGTAATATTTGAAACATATCTGGAGAGTTGGCCTCTACGTGTCCGTGGGACCTTTATAAACATAAATAACATAATATAACCTAACCTAACCCAACCTAACATCTCGGCGGTAATATTTGACAACATACCTGCCGAGTTGGCCTCTACGTCTCCGTGGGACATTTATATACATCAATAACGTAATATAACCTAACCTAACCCAACCTAACATCTCGGCTGTAATATTTGACCACATTCCTGGCTTGTTGGCCTCTACGTCTCCGTGGGACCTTTATATACATCAATAACGTAATATAACCTAACCTAACCCAAACTAACATCTCGGCGGTAATATTTGTCCACATTCCTGGCTTGTTGGCCTCTACCTCTCCGTGGGACCTTTATATACATCAATAACGTAATATAACCTATCCTTACCCAACCTATCACCTCGGCGGTATTATTTGACAACATTCCGGGCGATTTGCCCTCTACGTCTCCGTGGGACCTTTATATACATCAATAACGTAATATAACCTAACCTAACCCAACCTAACATCTCGGCGGTAATATTTGACCACATTCCTGGCTTGTTGGCCTCTACGTCTCCGTAGGACCTTTATATAATTCAATAAAGTAATATAACCTAGCCTAACCCAATCTAACATTTTGGCGGTAATATTTGACCACATTCCTGTCTCGTTGGCCTCTACGTCTCCGTGGGACATTTATATACATCAATAATGTAATGTAACCTAACCTAACCCAACCTAACATCTCGGCGGTAATATGTGACATCATTCCTGGCGAGGTGGCCTCTACGTCTCCGTTTGACCTTCATATACATCAATAATGTAATATAACCTAACCTAACCCAACCTAACATCTCGGCGGTAATATTTAAAAACATTCCTGGCGAGTTGGCCTCTATGTCTCCGTGGGACCTTTATATACATCTATAACGTAATATAACCTAACCTAATCCAACCTAACATCTCGGCGGTAATATTTGACCACATTCCTGGCGAGTTGGCCTCTACGTCTCCGTAGAACCTTTATATACTTCAATCACGTAATATAACCTAACCTAACCCAATCTAATATCTCGGCGGTAATATTTGACCACATTCCTGTCTTGTTGGCCTCTACGTCTCCGTGGGACCTTTATATACATCAATAACGTAATACAACCTAACCTAACCCAACCTAACATCTCGGCGATAATATTTTACAACATTGCTGGCGAGTTGGCTTCTCCTTCTCCGTGGGACTTTTATATACATCAATCACGTAATATAACCTAACCTAACCCAACCTAATATCTCGGCGGTAATATTTGACAACATACCTGCCGAGTTGGCCTCTACGTCTCCGTGGGACCTTTATATACATCAATAACGTAATATAACCTAACATAACCCAACCTAACATCTCGGCGGTAATATTTGACATCATTCCTGGCGTTTTGGCCTCTACATCTCCGTGGGAACTTTATATACATCTATAACGTAATATAACCTAACCTAACCCAACCTAACATCTCGGCGGTACTATTTGACAACATACCTGGCGAGTTGGCCTCTACGTCTCCGTGGGACCTCTATATTCATCAATAACATAATATAACCTAACCTAACCCAACCTAATATCTCGGCGGTAATATTTGACAACATACCTGCCGAGTTGGCCTCTACGTCTCCGTGGGACCTTTATATACATCAATAACGTAATATAACCTAACATAACCCAACCTAACATCTCGGCGGTAATATTTGACATCATTCCTGGCGTTTTGGCCTCTACATCTCCGTGGGAACTTTATATACATCTATAACGTAATATAACCTAACCTAACCCAACCTAACATCTCGGCGGTACTATTTGACAACATACCTGGCGAGTTGGCCTCTATGTCTCCGTGGGACCTTTATATACATCTATAACGTAATATAACCTAACCTAATCCAACCTAACATCTCGGCGGTAATATTTGAAAACATTCCTGGCGAGTTGGCCTCTACGTCTCCGTAGAACCTTTATATACTTCAATCACGTAATATAACCTAACCTAACCCAATCTAATATCTCGGCGGTAATATTTGACCACATTCCTGTCTTGTTGGCCTCTACGTCTCCGTGGGACCTTTATATACATCAATAACGTAATACAACCTAACCTAACCCAACCTAACATCTCGGCGATAATATTTTACAACATTGCTGGCGAGTTGGCTTCTCCTTCTCCGTGGGACTTTTATATACATCAATCACGTAATATAACCTAACCTAACCCAACCTAATATCTCGGCGGTAATATTTGACAACATACCTGCCGAGTTGGCCTCTACGTCTCCGTTTGACCTTCATATACATCAATAACGTAATATAACGTAACCTAACCCAACCAATCATCTCGGCGGTAATATTTGACAACATTCCTGGCGAGTTGGCCTTTACGTCTCCGTGGGACCTTTATATACATCAATAGCGGAATATAACCTAACCTAACCCAACCTAACATCTCGGCGGTACTATTTGACAACATAGCTGGCGAGTTGGCCTCTACGTCTCCGTGGGACCTTCATATACATCAATAACATAATATAAGCTAGCCTAACCCAATCTAACATCTCGGCGGTAATATTTGACAACATACCTGGCGAGTTGGCCTCTACGTCTCCGTGGGATCATTATATACATCAATAACGTAATATAACCTAACCTAACCCAACCTAACATCTCGGCGGTACTATTTGACAACATACCTGGCGAGTTGGCCTCTACGTCTCCGTGAGATCTTTATATACATCAATAACGTAATATAACATAACCTAACCCAACTTATCTTCTCGGCGGTAATATATGACAACATTCCTGGCGAGTTGGCTTCTCCGTTTCCGTGGACCCATTATATACATCAATAACGTAATATAACCTAACCTAACCCAACCTAACATCTCGGCGGTAATATTTGACCACATTCCTGGCTTGTTGGCCTCTACGTCTCCGTGGGACCTTTATATACATCAATAACGTAATATAACCTAACCTAAACCAAACTAACATCTCGGCGGTAATATTTGTCCACATTCCTGGCTTGTTGGCCTCTACCTCTCCGTGGGACCTTTATATACATCAATAACGTAATATAACCTATCCTTACCCAACCTATCACCTCGGCGGTAATATTTGACAACATTCCGGGCGATTTGGCCTCTACGTCTCCGTGGGACCTTTATATACATCAATAACGTAATATAACCTAACATAACCCAACCTAACATCTCGGCGGTAATATTTGACATCATTCCTGGCGTGTTGGCCTCTACAACTCCGTTTGACCTTCATATACATCAATAACGTAATATAACGTAACCTAACCCAACCTATCATCTCGGCGGTAATATTTGACCACATTCCTGGCTTGTTGGCCTCTACGTCTCCGTGGGACCTTTATAAACATAAATAACATAATATAACCTAACCTAACCCAACCTAACATCTCGGCGGTAATATTTGAAAACATTCCTGGCGAGTTGGCCTCTACATCTCCGTGGGAACTTTATATACATCTATAACGTAATATAACCTAACCTAACCCAACCTAACATCTCGGCGGTACTATTTGACAACATACCTGGCGAGTTGGCCTCTACGTCTCCGTGGGACCTTCATATTCATCAATAACATAATATAACCTAACCTAACCCAACCTAACATATCGGCGGTAATATTTGAAAACATTCCTGGCGAGTTGGCCTCTACATCTCCGTGGGACCTTTATATACATCTGTAACGTAATATAACCTAAATTAACCCAACCTAACATCTCGGCGGTACTATTTGACAACATACCTGGCGAGTTGGCCTCTACGTCTCCGTGGGACCTTCATATTCATCAATAACATAATATAACCTAACCTAACCCAACCTAACATCTCGGCGATAATGTTTGACATCATTCCTGGCGAGTTGGCTTCTCCGTCTCCGTGGGACTTTTATATACATCAATCACGTAATATAACCTAACCTAACCCAACCTAACATCTCGGCGGTAATATTTGACAACATACCTGCCGAGTTGGCCTCTACGTCTCCGTTTGACCTTCATATACATCAATAATGTAATATAACCTAACATAACCCAACCTAACATCTCGGCGGTAATATTTGACCACATTCCTGGCTTGTTGGCCTCTACGTCTCCGTGGGACCTTTATATACATCAATAACGTAATATGACCTAACCTAACCCAACCTAACATCTCGGCGGTAATATTTGACAACATACCTGGCGAGATGGCCTCTACGTTTCCGTGGGACCTTCATATACATCAATAACATAATATAAGCTAGCCTAACCCAATCTAACATCTCGGCGGTAATATTTGACAACATTCCTGTCTTGTTGGCCTCTACGTCTCCGTGGGACATTTATATACATCAATAACGTAATATAACCTAACCTAATCCAACCTAACATCTCGGCGGTAATATTTGACAACATTCCTGGCGAGTTGGCCTCTACGTCTCCGTGGGACCTTTATATGCAGTAGTAACGTAATATAACCTAACCTAACCCAACCTATCACCTCGACGGTAAAATTTGACAACATTCCTGGCTTGTTGGCCTCTACCTCTCCGTGGGACCTTTATATACATCTATAACGTAATATAACCTATCCTTACCCAACCTATCACCTCGGCGGTAATATTTGACAACATTCCGGGCGATTTGGCCTCTACGTCTCCGTGGGACCTTTATATACATCAATAACGTAATGTAACCTAACCTAACCCAACATATCACCTCGGCGGTAAAATTGGTCAACATTCCTGGCGAATTGGACTCTACGTCTCCGTGGGGCCTTTATATACATCAATAACGTAATGTAACCTAACCTAACCCAACATATCACCTCGGCGGTAAAATTTGACAACATTCCTGGCGAGTTGGCCTCTACGTCTCCGTGGGACCTTTATATACATCAATAACGTAATGTAACCTAACCTAACCCAACATATCACCTCGGCGGTAAAATTTGACAACATTCCTGGCGAATTGGACTCTACGTCTCCGTGGTACCTTTATATACATCAATAACGTAATATAACCTAACCTAACCCAACCTAACATCTCGGCGGTACTATTTGACAACATACCTGGCGATTTGGCCTCTACGTCTCCGTGGGACCTTTATATGCAGTAGTAACGTAATATAACCTAACCTAACCCAACCTATCACCTCGACGGTAAAATTTGACAACATTCCTGGCTTGTTGGCCTCTACCTCTCCGTGGGACCTTTATATACATCTATAACGTAATATAACCTATCCTTACCCAACCTATCACTTCGGCGGTAATATTTGACAACATTCCGGGCGATTTGGCCTCTACGTCTCCGTGGGACCTTTATATACATCAATAACGTAATGTAACCTAACCTAACCCAACATATCACCTCGGCGGTAAAATTGGTCAACATTCCTGGCGAATTGGACTCTACGTCTCCGTGGTACCTTTATATACATCAATAACGTAATATAACCTAATCTAACCCAACCTATCATCTAGGCGGCAATATTTGACAACATTCCTGGCGAGTTGACGTCTACGTCTCCGTGTGACCTTTATATACATCAATAACGTAATGTAACCTAACCTAACACAACATATCACCTCGGCGGTAATATTTGACAATATTCCTGGCGAGTTCTCCTCTACGTCTACGTGGGACATTCATAAACATCAATAACGTAATATAACCTAACCTAACCCAACCTGACATCTCGGCGGTAATATTTGACAACATTCCTGGCGAGTTCGCCTCTACGTCTACGTGGGTCCTTTATATACATCAATAACGTAATATAACCTAACCTAACCCAACCTGACATCTCGGCGGTAATATTTGACAACATTCCTGGCGAGCTGGCCTCTACGTCTCCGTGGGACCTTTATATACATCAATAACGTAATATAACCTAACCTGACACAACCTATCATCTCGGCGATAATATTTGACAGCATTCCTGGCGGGTTGTCCTCTACGTCCCCGTGAGACATTCATATACATCTATAACGTAATATAACCTAACCTAACCCAACCTGACATCACGGCGTTAATATTTGACAACATTCCTGGCGTGCTGGCCTCTACGAATCCGTGGGACCTTTATATACATCAATAACGTAATATAACCTAACCTAACCCAACCTATCATCTCGGCGGTAATATTTGACAACAATCCTCGCGACTTGGCCTCTACGTCTCCGTGGGACCTTTATATACATCAATAACGTAATGTAACCCAACCTAACCCTACCTATCATCTCGGCGGTAATATTTGACAACAATTCCCGCGAGTTGGCCTCTACGTCTGCGTGGGACATTCATATGCATCAGTAACGTAATATAACCTAACCTAACCCAACCTGACATCTCAGCGATAATATTTGACGACATTCCTGGCGAGTTGGCCTCTACGTCTCCGTGGGACCTTTATATACATCAATAACGTAATGTAAACTAACCTAACCCAACATATCACCTCGGCGGTAAAATTTGACAACATTCCTGGCGAGTTGGCCTCTACGTCTCCGTGGGACCTTTATATACATCAATAACGTAATGTAACCTAACCTAACCCAACATATCACCTCGGCGGTAATATTTGACAACATTCCTGGCGAATTGGACTCTACGTCTCCGTGGTACCTTTATATACATCAATAACGTAATATAACCTAACCTAACCCAACCTAACATCTCGGCGGTACTATTTGACAACATACCTGGCGAGTTGGCCTCTACGTCTCCGTGGGACCTTTATATGCAGTAGTAACGTAATATAACCTAATCTAACCCAACCTATCATCTCGGCGGTAATATTTGACAACATTCCTGGCGAGTTGGCCTCTACGTCTCCGTGGTCCCTTTATATACAGTAATAACGTAATATAAACTAACCTAACCCAACCTATCATCTCGGCGATAATATTTGACAACATTCCTGGCGAGTTCGCCTCTACGTCTACGTCGGACATTCATATACATCAATAACGTACTATAACCTAACCTAACCCAACCTATCTTATCGGCGACAATATTTGATAGCATTCCTGGCGCGTTGTCCTCTACGTCTACGTGGGACGTTCATATACATAAATAACGTAATATAACGTAACCTAACCCAACCTGACATCTCGGCGTTAATATTTAACAACATTCCTGGCGAGTTGTCCTCTACGTCCCCGTGAGACATTCATATACATCTATAACGTAATATAACCTAACCTAACCCAACCTGACATGGCGGCGGTAATATTTGACAACATTCCTGGCGAGCTGGCCTCTACGAATCCGTGGGATATTTATGTACGTCAATAACGTAATATAACCTAATCTAACCCAACCTATCATCTCGGCGGTAATATTTGATAACATTCCCGGCGAGTTGGCCTCTGCGTCTCCGTGGAACCTTCATATACATCAATAACGTAATGTAACCTAACCTAACCCTACCTATCACCTCGGCGGTAAAATTTGACAACATTCCTGGCGAGTTGGCCTCTACGTCTACGTGGGACATTCATATACATCAATAACGTAATATAAAATAACCTAACCCAACCTATCTTATCGGCGGTAAAATTTGAGAACATTCCAGGCGAGTTGGCCTCTACGTCTCCGTGGGACCTTTATAGACATCAATAACGTAATGTAACCCAACCTAACCCTATCTATCACCTCGGCGGTAAAATTTGACAACATTCCTGGCGAGTTGGACTCTACGTCTCCGTGGTCCCTTTATATACATCAATAACGTAATATAACCTAACCTAACACAACCTAACATCTCGGCGGTAATATTTGACAACATTCCTGGCGAGTTCCCCTCTACGTCTACGTGGGACATTCAGAAACATCAATAACGTAATATAACCTAACCTAACCCAACCTGACATCTCGGCGGTAATATTTGACAACATTCCTGGCGAGTTCGCCTCTACGTCTACGTGGGTCCTTTATATACATCAATAACGTAATATAACCTAACCTAACCCAACCTGACATCTCGGCGGTAATATTTGACAACATTCCTGGCGAGCTGGCCTCTACGAATCCGTGGGACCTTTATGTACGTCAATAACGTAATATAACCTAATCTAACCCAACCTATCATATCGGCGGTAATATTTGACAACAATCCTGGCGAGTTGGCCTCTACGTCTCCGTGGGACCTTTATATACATCAATAACGTAATGTAACCCAACCTAAGCCTACCGATCACCTCGGCGGTAAAGTTTGACAACATTCCTGGCGCGTTTGGACTCCACGTCTCCGTGGTACCTTTATATACATCAATAACGTAATATAACCTAACCTAACCCAACCTGACATCTCGGCTGTAATATTTGACAACAATCCTGGCGAGTTGGCCTCTACGTCTCCGTGGGACCCTTATATACATCAATAACGTAATGTAACCCAACCTAAGCCTACCTATCACCTCGGCGGTAAAATTTGACAACATTCCTGGCGCGTTTGGAGTCCACGTCTCCGTGGTACCTTTATATACATCAATAACGTAATATAACCTAATCTAACCCAACCTAACATCTCGGCGGTAATATTTGACAACATTCCTGGCGAGTTCTCTTCTACGTCTACGTGGGATCTTCATATACATCTATAACGTAATATAACCTAACCTAACCCAACCTGACATCTCGGCAGTAAAATCTGACAACATTCCTGGCGAGCTGGCCTCTACGTCTCCGTGGGACCTTTATGTACGTCAATAACGTAATATAACCTAATCTAACCAAACCTATCATCTCGGCGGTAATATTTGACAACATTCCTGGCGAGTTTGCCTCTACGTCTCCGTGGGACCTTTATATACAGTAATAACGTAATATAACCCAACCTAACCCAACCTATCACCTCGGCGGTAAAATTTGACAACATTCCTGGCGAGTTGGACTCTACGTCTCCGTCGTACCTTTATATACATCAATAACGTAATATAACCTAACCTAACACAACCTATCATCTCGGCGATAATATTTGACAACATTCCTGGCGAGTTCTCCTCTACGTCTACGTGAGACATTCATATACATCAATAACGTAATGTAGCCTAACCTAACCCAACATATCACCTCGGCGGTAAAATTTGACAACATTCCTGGCGAATTGGACTCTACGTCTCCGTGGTACCTTTATATACATCAATAACGTAATATAACCTAACCTAACCCAACCTAACATCTCGGCGGTACTATTTGACAACATACCTGGCGAGTTGGCCTCTACGTCTCCGTGGGACCTTTATATACAGTAGTAACGTAATATAACCTAACCTAACCCAACCTATCACCTCGACGGTAACATTTGAGAACATTCCTGGCGAGTTGGACTCTACGTCTCCGTGGTCCCTTTATATACATCAATGACGTAATATAACCTAACCTAACACAACCTAACATCTCGGCGGTAATATTTGACAACATTCCTGGCGAGTTCTCCTCTACGTCTACGTGGGACATTCATAAACATTAATAACATAATATAACCTAACCTAACCCAACCTGACATCTCGGCGGTAATATTTGACAACATTCCTGGCGAGCTGGCCTCTACGAATCCGTGGGATCTTTATGTACGTCAATAACGTAATATAACCTAATCTAACCCAACCTATCATCTCGGCGGTAATATTTGACATCAATCCTGGCGAGTTGGCCTCTACATCTCCGTGAGATCTTTATATACATAAATAACGTAATATAACATAACCTAACCCAACCTATCTTCTCGGCGGTAATATTTGACAACATTCCTGGCGAGTTGGCTTCTCCGTTTCCGTAGACCCATTATATACATCAATAACGTAATATAACCTAACCTAACCCAACCTAACATCTCGGCGGTATTATTTGACCACATTCCTGGCTTGTTGGCCTCTACGTCTCCGTGGGACCTTTATATACATCAATAACGTGATATAACCTAACCTAAACCAAACTAACATCTCGGCGGTAATATTTGTCCACATTCCTAGCTTGTTGGCCTCTACCTCTCCGTGGGACCTTTATATACATCAATAACGTAATATAACCTATCCTTACCCAACCTATCACCTCGGCGGTAATATTTGACAACATTCCGGGCGATTTGGCCTCTACGTCTCCGTGGGACCTTTATATACATCAATAACGTAATATAACCTAACATAACCCAACCTAACATCTCGGCGGTAATATTTGACATCATTCCTGGCGTGTTGGCCTCTACGTCTCCGTGGGACCTTCATATACATCAATAACATAATATAAGCTAGCCTAACCCAATCTAACATCTCGGCGGTAATATTTGACAACATACCTGGCGAGTTGGCCTCTACGTCTCCGTGGGACCTTCATATACATCAATAACATAATATAAGCTAGCCTAACCCAATCTAACATCTCGGCGGTAATATTTGACAGCATACCTGGCGAGTTGGCCTCTACGTCTCCGTGAGATCTTTATATACATCAATAACGTAATATAACATAACCTAACCCAACCTATCTTCTCGGCGGTAATATTTGACAACATTCCTGGCGAGTTGGCTTCTCCGTTTCCGTGGACCCATTATATAAATCAATAACGTAATATAACCTAACCTAAGCCAACCTAACATCTCGGCGGTAATATTTGACCACATTCCTGGCTTGTTGGCCTCTACGTCTCCGTGGGACCTTTATATACATCAATAACTTAATATAACCTAACCTAACCCAAACTAACATCTCGGCGGTAATATTTGAAACATATCTGGAGAGTTGGCCTCTACGTCTCCGTGGGACCTTTATAAACATAAATAACATAATATAACCTAACCTAACCCAACCTAACATCTCGGCGGTAATATTTGACAACATACCTGGCGAGTTGGCCTCTACGTCTCCGTGGGATCTTTATATACATCAATAACGTAATATAACCTAACCTAACCCAACCTAACATCTCGGCGGTACTATTTGACAACATACCTGGCGAGTTGGCCTCTACGTCTCCGTGAGATCTTTATATACATCAATAACGTAATATAACATAACCTAACCCAACCTATCTTCTCGGCGGTAATATTTGACAACATACCTGGCGAGTTGGCCTCTACGTCTCCGTGGGATCTTTATATACATCAATAACGTAATATAACCTAACCTAACCCAACCTAACATCTCGGCGGTAATATTTGACCACATTCCTGACTTGTTGGACTCTACGTCTCCGTGGGACCTTTATATACATAAATAACGTAATATAACCTAACCTAACCCAAACTAACATCTCGGCGGTAATATTTGACAACATTCCTGGCGAGTTGGCCTCTACGTCTCCGTTTGACCTTCATATACATCAATAACTTAATATAACCTAACCTAACCAAAACTAACATCTCGGCGGTAATATTTGAAACATATCTGGAGAGTTGGCCTCTACGTGTCCGTGGGACCTTTATAAACATAAATAACATAATATAACCTAACCTAACCCAACCTAACATCTCGGCGGTAATATTTGACAACATACCTGCCGAGTTGGCCTCTACGTCTCCGTGGGACATTTATATACATCAATAACGTAATATAACCTAACCTAACCCAACCTAACATCTCGGCTGTAATATTTGACCACATTCCTGGCTTGTTGGCCTCTACGTCTCCGTGGGACCTTTATATACATCAATAACGTAATATAACCTAACCTAACCCAAACTAACATCTCGGCGGTAATATTTGTCCACATTCCTGGCTTGTTGGCCTCTACCTCTCCGTGGGACCTTTATATACATCAATAACGTAATATAACCTATCCTTACCCAACCTATCACCTCGGCGGTATTATTTGACAACATTCCGGGCGATTTGCCCTCTACGTCTCCGTGGGACCTTTATATACATCAATAACGTAATATAACCTAACCTAACCCAACCTAACATCTCGGCGGTAATATTTGACCACATTCCTGGCTTGTTGGCCTCTACGTCTCCGTAGGACCTTTATATAATTCAATAAAGTAATATAACCTAGCCTAACCCAATCTAACATTTTGGCGGTAATATTTGACCACATTCCTGTCTCGTTGGCCTCTACGTCTCCGTGGGACATTTATATACATCAATAATATAATGTAACCTAACCTAACCCAACCTAACATCTCGGCGGTAATATGTGACATCATTCCTGGCGAGGTGGCCTCTACGTCTCCGTTTGACCTTCATATACATCAATAATGTAATATAACCTAACCTAACCCAAACTAACAACTCGGCGGTAATATTTAAAAACATTCCTGGCGAGTTGGCCTCTATGTCTCCGTGGGACCTTTATATACATCTATAACGTAATATAACCTAACCTAATCCAACCTAACATCTCGGCGGTAATATTTGACCACATTCCTGGCGAGTTGGCCTCTACGTCTCCGTAGAACCTTTATATACTTCAATCACGTAATATAACCTAACCTAACCCAATCTAATATCTCGGCGGTAATATTTGACCACATTCCTGTCTTGTTGGCCTCTACGTCTCCGTGGGACCTTTATATACATCAATAACGTAATACAACCTAACCTAACCCAACCTAACATCTCGGCGATAATATTTTACAACATTGCTGGCGAGTTGGCTTCTCCTTCTCCGTGGGACTTTTATATACATCAATCACGTAATATAACCTAACCTAACCCAACCTAATATCTCGGCGGTAATATTTGACATCATTCCTGGCGTGTTGGCCTCTACAACTCCGTTTGACCTTCATATACATCAATAACGTAATATAACGTAACCTAACCCAACCTATCATCTCGGCGGTAATATTTGACCACATTCCTGGCTTGTTGGCCTCTACGTCTCCGTGGGACCTTTATAAACATAAATAACATAATATAACCTAACCTAACCCAACCTAACATCTCGGCGGTAATATTTGAAAACATTCCTGGCGAGTTGGCCTCTACATCTCCGTGGGAACTTTATATACATCTATAACGTAATATAACCTAACCTAACCCAACCTAACATCTCGGCGGTACTATTTGACAACATACCTGGCGAGTTGGCCTCTACGTCTCCGTGGGACCTTCATATTCATCAATAACATAATATAACCTAACCTAACCCAACCTAACATCTCGGCGGTAATATTTGAAAACATTCCTGGCGAGTTGGCCTCTACATCTCCGTGGGACCTTTATATACATCTGTAACGTAATATAACCTAAATTAACCCAACCTAACATCTCGGCGGTACTATTTGACAACATACCTGGCGAGTTGGCCTCTACGTCTCCGTGGGACCTTCATATTCATCAATAACATAATATAACCTAACCTAACCCAACCTAACATCTCGGCGATAATGTTTGACATCATTCCTGGCGAGTTGGCTTCTCCGTCTCCGTGGGACTTTTATATACATCAATCACGTAATATAACCTAACCTAACCCAACCTAACATCTCGGCGGTAATATTTGACAACATACCTGCCGAGTTGGCCTCTACGTCTCCGTTTGACCTTCATATACATCAATAATGTAATATAACCTAACATAACCCAACCTAACATCTCGGCGGTAATATTTGACCACATTCCTGGCTTGTTGGCCTCTACGTCTCCGTGGGACCTTTATATACATCAATAACGTAATATAACCTAACCTAACCCAACCTAACATCTCGGCGGTAATATTTGACAACATACCTGGCGAGATGGCCTCTACGTTTCCGTGGGACCTTCATATACATCAATAACATAATATAAGCTAGCCTAACCCAATCTAACATCTCGGCGGTAATATTTGACAACATTCCTGTCTTGTTGGCCTCTACGTCTCCGTGGGACATTTATATACATCAATAACGTAATGTAACCTAACCTAACCCAACATATCACCTCGGCGGTAAAATTTGACAACATTCCTGGCGAATTGGACTCTACGTCTCCGTGGTACCTTTATATACATCAATAACGTAATATAACCTAACCTAACCCAACCTAACATCTCGGCGGTACTATTTGACAACATACCTGGCGATTTGGCCTCTACGTCTCCGTGGGACCTTTATATGCAGTAGTAACGTAATATAACCTAACCTAACCCAACCTATCACCTCGACGGTAAAATTTGACAACATTCCTGGCTTGTTGGCCTCTACCTCTCCGTGGGACCTTTATATACATCTATAACGTAATATAACCTATCCTTACCCAACCTATCACTTCGGCGGTAATATTTGACAACATTCCGGGCGATTTGGCCTCTACGTCTCCGTGGGACCTTTATATACATCAATAACGTAATGTAACCTAACCTAACCCAACATATCACCTCGGCGGTAAAATTGGTCAACATTCCTGGCGAATTGGACTCTACGTCTCCGTGGTACCTTTATATACATCAATAACGTAATATAACCTAATCTAACCCAACCTATCATCTAGGCGGCAATATTTGACAACATTCCTGGCGAGTTGACGTCTACGTCTCCGTGTGACCTTTATATACATCAATAACGTAATGTAACCTAACCTAACACAACATATCACCTCGGCGGTAATATTTGACAATATTCCTGGCGAGTTCTCCTCTACGTCTACGTGGGACATGCATAAACATCAATAACGTAATATAACCTAACCTAACCCAACCTGACATCTCGGCGGTAATATTTGACAACATTCCTGGCGAGTTCGCCTCTACGTCTACGTGGGTCCTTTATATACATCAATAACGTAATATAACCTAACCTAACCCAACCTGACATCTCGGCGGTAATATTTGACAGCATTCCTGGCGGGTTGTCCTCTACGTCCCCGTGAGACATTCATATACATCTATAACGTAATATAACCTAACCTAACCCAACCTGACATCACGGCGTTAATATTTGACAACATTCCTGGCGTGCTGGCCTCTACGAATCCGTGGGACCTTTATATACATCAATAACGTAATATAACCTAACCTAACCCAACCTATCATCTCGGCGGTAATATTTGACAACAATCCTCGCGACTTGGCCTCTACGTCTCCGTGGGACCTTTATATACATCAATAACGTAATGTAACCCAACCTAACCCTACCTATCATCTCGGCGGTAATATTTGACAACAATTCCCGCGAGTTGGCCTCTACGTCTGCGTGGGACATTCATATGCATCAGTAACGTAATATAACCTAACCTAACCCAACCTGACATCTCAGCGATAATATTTGACGACATTCCTGGCGAGTTGGCCTCTACGTCTCCGTGGGACCTTTATATACATCAATAACGTAATGTAAACTAACCTAACCCAACATATCACCTCGGCGGTAAAATTTGACAACATTCCTGGCGAGTTGGCCTCTACGTCTCCGTGGGACCTTTATATACATCAATAACGTAATATAACCTAACCTAACCCAAACTAACATCTCGGCGGTAATATTTGTCCACATTCCTGGCTTGTTGGCCTCTACCTCTCCGTGGGACCTTTATATACATCAATAACGTAATATAACCTATCCTTACCCAACCTATCACCTCGGCGGTATTATTTGACAACATTCCGGGCGATTTGCCCTCTACGTCTCCGTGGGACCTTTATATACATCAATAACGTAATATAACCTAACCTAACCCAACCTAACATCTCGGCGGTAATATTTGACCACATTCCTGGCTTGTTGGCCTCTACGTCTCCGTAGGACCTTTATATAATTCAATAAAGTAATATAACCTAGCCTAACCCAATCTAACATTTTGGCGGTAATATTTGACCACATTCCTGTCTCGTTGGCCTCTACGTCTCCGTGGGACATTTATATACATCAATAATGTAATGTAACCTAACCTAACCCAACCTAACATCTCGGCGGTAATATGTGACATCATTCCTGGCGAGGTGGCCTCTACGTCTCCGTTTGACCTTCATATACATCAATAATGTAATATAACCTAACCTAACCCAAACTAACAACTCGGCGGTAATATTTAAAAACATTCCTGGCGAGTTGGCCTCTATGTCTCCGTGGGACCTTTATATACATCTATAACGTAATATAACCTAACCTAATCCAACCTAACATCTCGGCGGTAATATTTGACCACATTCCTGGCGAGTTGGCCTCTACGTCTCCGTAGAACCTTTATATACTTCAATCACGTAATATAACCTAACCTAACCCAATCTAATATCTCGGCGGTAATATTTGACCACATTCCTGTCTTGTTGGCCTCTACGTCTCCGTGGGACCTTTATATACATCAATAACGTAATACAACCTAACCTAACCCAACCTAACATCTCGGCGATAATATTTTACAACATTGCTGGCGAGTTGGCTTCTCCTTCTCCGTGGGACTTTTATATACATCAATCACGTAATATAACCTAACCTAACCCAACCTAATATCTCGGCGGTAATATTTGACAACATACCTGCCGAGTTGGCCTCTACGTCTCCGTGGGACCTTTATATACATCAATAACGTAATATAACCTAACATAACCCAACCTAACATCTCGGCGGTAATATTTGACATCATTCCTGGCGTTTTGGCCTCTACATCTCCGTGGGAACTTTATATACATCTATAACGTAATATAACCTAACCTAACCCAACCTAACATCTCGGCGGTACTATTTGACAACATACCTGGCGAGTTGGCCTCTACGTCTCCGTGGGACCTCTATATTCATCAATAACATAATATAACCTAACCTAACCCAACCTAATATCTCGGCGGTAATATTTGACAACATACCTGCCGAGTTGGCCTCTACGTCTCCGTGGGACCTTTATATACATCAATAACGTAATATAACCTAACATAACCCAACCTAACATCTCGGCGGTAATATTTGACATCATTCCTGGCGTTTTGGCCTCTACATCTCCGTGGGAACTTTATATACATCTATAACGTAATATAACCTAACCTAACCCAACCTAACATCTCGGCGGTACTATTTGACAACATACCTGGCGAGTTGGCCTCTATGTCTCCGTGGGACCTTTATATACATCTATAACGTAATATAACCTAACCTAATCCAACCTAACATCTCGGCGGTAATATTTGAAAACATTCCTGGCGAGTTGGCCTCTACGTCTCCGTAGAACCTTTATATACTTCAATCACGTAATATAACCTAACCTAACCCAATCTAATATCTCGGCGGTAATATTTGACCACATTCCTGTCTTGTTGGCCTCTACGTCTCCGTGGGACCTTTATATACATCAATAACGTAATACAACCTAACCTAACCCAACCTAACATCTCGGCGATAATATTTTACAACATTGCTGGCGAGTTGGCTTCTCCTTCTCCGTGGGACTTTTATATACATCAATCACGTAATATAACCTAACCTAACCCAACCTAATATCTCGGCGGTAATATTTGACAACATACCTGCCGAGTTGGCCTCTACGTCTCCGTTTGACCTTCATATACATCAATAACGTAATATAACGTAACCTAACCCAACCAATCATCTCGGCGGTAATATTTGACAACATTCCTGGCGAGTTGGCCTTTACGTCTCCGTGGGACCTTTATATACATCAATAGCGGAATATAACCTAACCTAACCCAACCTAACATCTCGGCGGTACTATTTGACAACATAGCTGGCGAGTTGGCCTCTACGTCTCCGTGGGACCTTCATATACATCAATAACATAATATAAGCTAGCCTAACCCAATCTAACATCTCGGCGGTAATATTTGACAACATACCTGGCGAGTTGGCCTCTACGTCTCCGTGGGATCATTATATACATCAATAACGTAATATAACCTAACCTAACCCAACCTAACATCTCGGCGGTACTATTTGACAACATACCTGGCGAGTTGGCCTCTACGTCTCCGTGAGATCTTTATATACATCAATAACGTAATATAACATAACCGAACCCAACTTATCTTCTCGGCGGTAATATTTGACAACATTCCTGGCGAGTTGGCTTCTCCGTTTCCGTGGACCCATTATATACATCAATAACGTAATATAACCTAACCTAACCCAACCTAACATCTCGGCGGTAATATTTGACCACATTCCTGGCTTGTTGGCCTCTACGTCTCCGTGGGACCTTTATATACATCAATAACGTAATATAACCTAACCTAAACCAAACTAACATCTCGGCGGTAATATTTGTCCACATTCCTGGCTTGTTGGCCTCTACCTCTCCGTGGGACCTTTATATACATCAATAACGTAATATAACCTATCCTTACCCAACCTATCACCTCGGCGGTAATATTTGACAACATTCCGGGCGATTTGGCCTCTACGTCTCCGTGGGACCTTTATATACATCAATAACGTAATATAACCTAACATAACCCAACCTAACATCTCGGCGGTAATATTTGACATCATTCCTGGCGTGTTGGCCTCTACAACTCCGTTTGACCTTCATATACATCAATAACGTAATATAACGTAACCTAACCCAACCTATCATCTCGGCGGTAATATTTGACCACATTCCTGGCTTGTTGGCCTCTACGTCTCCGTGGTACCTTTATAAACATAAATAACATAATATAACCTAACCTAACCCAACCTAACATCTCGGCGGTAATATTTGAAAACATTCCTGGCGAGTTGGCCTCTACATCTCCGTGGGAACTTTATATACATCTATAACGTAATATAACCTAACCTAACCCAACCTAACATCTCGGCGGTACTATTTGACAACATACCTGGCGAGTTGGCCTCTACGTCTCCGTGGGACCTTCATATTCATCAATAACATAATATAACCTAACCTAACCCAACCTAACATCTCGGCGGTAATATTTGAAAACATTCCTGGCGAGTTGGCCTCTACATCTCCGTGGGACCTTTATATACATCTGTAACGTAATATAACCTAAATTAACCCAACCTAACATCTCGGCGGTACTATTTGACAACATACCTGGCGAGTTGGCCTCTACGTCTCCGTGGGACCTTCATATTCATCAATAACATAATATAACCTAACCTAACCCAACCTAACATCTCGGCGATAATGTTTGACATCATTCCTGGCGAGTTGGCTTCTCCGTCTCCGTGGGACTTTTATATACATCAATCACGTAATATAACCTAACCTAACCCAACCTAACATCTCGGCGGTAATATTTGACAACATACCTGGCGAGATGGCCTCTACGTTTCCGTGGGACCTTCATATACATCAATAACATAATATAAGCTAGCCTAACCCAATCTAACATCTCGGCGGTAATATTTGACAACATTCCTGTCTTGTTGGCCTCTACGTCTCCGTGGGACATTTATATACATCAATAACGTAATATAACCTAACCTAATCCAACCTAACATCTCGGCGGTAATATTTGACAACATTCCTGGCGAGTTGGCCTCTACGTCTCCGTGGGACCTTTATATGCAGTAGTAACGTAATATAACCTAACCTAACCCAACCTATCACCTCGACGGTAAAATTTGACAACATTCCTGGCTTGTTGGCCTCTACCTCTCCGTGGGACCTTTATATACATCTATAACGTAATATAACCTATCCTTACCCAACCTATCACCTCGGCGGTAATATTTGACAACATTCCGGGCGATTTGGCCTCTACGTCTCCGTGGGACCTTTATATACATCAATAACGTAATGTAACCTAACCTAACCCAACATATCACCTCGGCGGTAAAATTGGTCAACATTCCTGGCGAATTGGACTCTACGTCTCCGTGGGACCTTTATATACATCAATAACGTAATGTAACCTAACCTAACCCAACATATCACCTCGGCGGTAAAATTTGACAACATTCCTGGCGAGTTGGCCTCTACGTCTCCGTGGGACCTTTATATACATCAATAACGTAATGTAACCTAACCTAACCCAACATATCACCTCGGCGGTAAAATTTGACAACATTCCTGGCGAATTGGACTCTACGTCTCCGTGGTACCTTTATATACATCAATAACGTAATATAACCTAACCTAACCCAACCTAACATCTCGGCGGTACTATTTGACAACATACCTGGCGATTTGGCCTCTACGTCTCCGTGGGACCTTTATATGCAGTAGTAACGTAATATAACCTAACCTAACCCAACCTATCACCTCGACGGTAAAATTTGACAACATTCCTGGCTTGTTGGCCTCTACCTCTCCGTGGGACCTTTATATACATCTATAACGTAATATAACCTATCCTTACCCAACCTATCACTTCGGCGGTAATATTTGACAACATTCCGGGCGATTTGGCCTCTACGTCTCCGTGGGACCTTTATATACATCAATAACGTAATGTAACCTAACCTAACCCAACATATCACCTCGGCGGTAAAATTGGTCAACATTCCTGGCGAATTGGACTCTACGTCTCCGTGGTACCTTTATATACATCAATAACGTAATATAACCTAATCTAACCCAACCTATCATCTAGGCGGCAATATTTGACAACATTCCTGGCGAGTTGACGTCTACGTCTCCGTGTGACCTTTATATACATCAATAACGTAATGTAACCTAACCTAACACAACATATCACCTCGGCGGTAATATTTGACAATATTCCTGGCGAGTTCTCCTCTACGTCTACGTGGGACATGCATAAACATCAATAACGTAATATAACCTAACCTAACCCAACCTGACATCTCGGCGGTAATATTTGACAACATTCCTGGCGAGTTCGCCTCTACGTCTACGTGGGTCCTTTATATACATCAATAACGTAATATAACCTAACCTAACCCAACCTGACATCTCGGCGGTAATATTTGACAACATTCCTGGCGAGCTGGCCTCTACGTCTCCGTGGGACCTTTATATACATCAATAACGTAATATAACCTAACCTAACACAACCTATCATCTCGGCGATAATATTTGACAGCATTCCTGGCGGGTTGTCCTCTACGTCCCCGTGAGACATTCATATACATCTATAACGTAATATAACCTAACCTAACCCAACCTGACATCACGGCGTTAATATTTGACAACATTCCTGGCGTGCTGGCCTCTACGAATCCGTGGGACCTTTATATACATCAATAACGTAATATAACCTAACCTAACCCAACCTATCATCTCGGCGGTAATATTTGACAACAATCCTCGCGACTTGGCCTCTACGTCTCCGTGGGACCTTTATATACATCAATAACGTAATGTAACCCAACCTAACCCTACCTATCATCTCGGCGGTAATATTTGACAACAATTCCCGCGAGTTGGCCTCTACGTCTGCGTGGGACATTCATATGCATCAGTAACGTAATATAACCTAACCTAACCCAACCTGACATCTCAGCGATAATATTTGACGACATTCCTGGCGAGTTGGCCTCTACGTCTCCGTGGTCCCTTTATATACAGTAATAACGTAATATAAACTAACCTAACCCAACCTATCATCTCGGCGATAATATTTGACAACATTCCTGGCGAGTTCGCCTCTACGTCTACGTCGGACATTCATATACATCAATAACGTAATATAACCTAACCTAACCCAACCTATCTTATCGGCGACAATATTTGATAGCATTCCTGGCGCTTTGTCCTCTACGTCTACGTGGGACGTTCATATACATAAATAACGTAATATAACGTAACCTAACCCAACCTGACATCTCGGCGTTAATATTTAACAACATTCCTGGCGAGTTGTCCTCTACGTCCCCGTGAGACATTCATATACATCTATAACGTAATATAACCTAACCTAACCCAACCTGACATGGCGGCGGTAATATTTGACAACATTCCTGGCGAGCTGGCCTCTACGAATCCGTGGGATATTTATGTACGTCAATAACGTAATATAACCTAATCTAACCCAACCTATCATCTCGGCGGTAATATTTGATAACATTCCCGGCGAGTTGGCCTCTGCGTCTCCGTGGAACCTTCATATACATCAATAACGTAATGTAACCTAACCTAACCCTACCTATCACCTCGGCGGTAAAATTTGACAACATTCCTGGCGAGTTGGCCTCTACGTCTACGTGGGACATTCATATACATCAATAACGTAATATAAAATAACCTAACCCAACCTATCTTATCGGCGGTAAAATTTGAGAACATTCCAGGCGAGTTGGCCTCTACGTCTCCGTGGGACCTTTATAGACATCAATAACGTAATGTAACCCAACCTAACCCTATCTATCACCTCGGCGGTAAAATTTGACAACATTCCTGGCGAGTTGGACTCTACGTCTCCGTGGTCCCTTTATATACATCAATAACGTAATATAACCTAACCTAACACAACCTAACATCTCGGCGGTAATATTTGACAACATTCCTGGCGAGTTCCCCTCTACGTCTACGTGGGACATTCAGAAACATCAATAACGTAATATAACCTAACCTAACCCAACCTGACATCTCGGCGGTAATATTTGACAACATTCCTGGCGAGTTCGCCTCTACGTCTACGTGGGTCCTTTATATACATCAATAACGTAATATAACCTAACCTAACCCAACCTGACATCTCGGCGGTAATATTTGACAACATTCCTGGCGAGCTGGCCTCTACGAATCCGTGGGACCTTTATGTACGTCAATAACGTAATGTAACCTAACCTAACCCAACATATCACCTCGGCGGTAAAATTTGACAACATTCCTGGCGAATTGGACTCTACGTCTCCGTGGTACCTTTATATACATCAATAACGTAATATAACCTAACCTAACCCAACCTAACATCTCGGCGGTACTATTTGACAACATACCTGGCGATTTGGCCTCTACGTCTCCGTGGGACCTTTATATGCAGTAGTAACGTAATATAACCTAACCTAACCCAACCTATCACCTCGACGGTAAAATTTGACAACATTCCTGGCTTGTTGGCCTCTACCTCTCCGTGGGACCTTTATATACATCTATAACGTAATATAACCTATCCTTACCCAACCTATCACTTCGGCGGTAATATTTGACAACATTCCGGGCGATTTGGCCTCTACGTCTCCGTGGGACCTTTATATACATCAATAACGTAATGTAACCTAACCTAACCCAACATATCACCTCGGCGGTAAAATTGGTCAACATTCCTGGCGAATTGGACTCTACGTCTCCGTGGTACCTTTATATACATCAATAACGTAATATAACCTAATCTAACCCAACCTATCATCTAGGCGGCAATATTTGACAACATTCCTGGCGAGTTGACGTCTACGTCTCCGTGTGACCTTTATATACATCAATAACGTAATGTAACCTAACCTAACACAACATATCACCTCGGCGGTAATATTTGACAATATTCCTGGCGAGTTCTCCTCTACGTCTACGTGGGACATTCATAAACATCAATAACGTAATATAACCTAACCTAACCCAACCTGACATCTCGGCGGTAATATTTGACAACATTCCTGGCGAGTTCGCCTCTACGTCTACGTGGGTCCTTTATATACATCAATAACGTAATATAACCTAACCTAACCCAACCTGACATCTCGGCGGTAATATTTGACAACATTCCTGGCGAGCTGGCCTCTACGTCTCCGTGGGACCTTTATATACATCAATAACGTAATATAACCTAACCTAACACAACCTATCATCTCGGCGATAATATTTGACAGCATTCCTGGCGGGTTGTCCTCTACGTCCCCGTGAGACATTCATATACATCTATAACGTAATATAACCTAACCTAACCCAACCTGACATCACGGCGTTAATATTTGACAACATTCCTGGCGTGCTGGCCTCTACGAATCCGTGGGACCTTTATATACATCAATAACGTAATATAACCTAACCTAACCCAACCTATCATCTCGGCGGTAATATTTGACAACAATCCTCGCGACTTGGCCTCTACGTCTCCGTGGGACCTTTATATACATCAATAACGTAATGTAACCCAACCTAACCCTACCTATCATCTCGGCGGTAATATTTGACAACAATTCCCGCGAGTTGGCCTCTACGTCTGCGTGGGACATTCATATGCATCAGTAACGTAATATAACCTAACCTAACCCAACCTGACATCTCAGCGATAATATTTGACGACATTCCTGGCGAGTTGGCCTCTACGTCTCCGTGGGACCTTTATATACATCAATAACGTAATGTAAACTAACCTAACCCAACATATCACCTCGGCGGTAAAATTTGACAACATTCCTGGCGAGTTGGCCTCTACGTCTCCGTGGGACCTTTATATACATCAATAACGTAATGTAACCTAACCTAACCCAACATATCACCTCGGCGGTAATATTTGACAACATTCCTGGCGAATTGGACTCTACGTTTCCGTGGTACCTTTATATACATCAATAACGTAATATAACCTAACCTAACCCAACCTAACATCTCGGCGGTACTATTTGACAACATACCTGGCGAGTTGGCCTCTACGTCTCCGTGGGACCTTTATATGCAGTAGTAACGTAATATAACCTAATCTAACCCAACCTATCATCTCGGCGGTAATATTTGACAACATTCCTGGCGAGTTGGCCTCTACGTCTCCGTGGTCCCTTTATATACAGTAATAACGTAATATAAACTAACCTAACCCAACCTATCATCTCGGCGATAATATTTGACAACATTCCTGGCGAGTTCGCCTCTACGTCTACGTCGGACATTCATATACATCAATAACGTAATATAACCTAACCTAACCCAACCTATCTTATCGGCGACAATATTTGATAGCATTCCTGGCGCGTTGTCCTCTACGTCTACGTGGGACGTTCATATACATAAATAACGTAATATAACGTAACCTAACCCAACCTGACATCTCGGCGTTAATATTTAACAACATTCCTGGCGAGTTGTCCTCTACGTCCCCGTGAGACATTCATATACATCTATAACGTAATATAACCTAACCTAACCCAACCTGACATGGCGGCGGTAATATTTGACAACATTCCTGGCGAGCTGGCCTCTACGAATCCGTGGGATATTTATGTACGTCAATAACGTAATATAACCTAATCTAACCCAACCTATCATATCGGCGGTAATATTTGACAACAATCCTGGCGAGTTGGCCTCTACGTCTCCGTGGGACCTTTATATACATCAATAACGTAATGTAACCCAACCTAACCCTACCTATCACCTCGATGGTAAAATTTGACAACATTCCTGGCGAGTTGGACTCTACGTCTCCGTGGTCCCTTTATATACATCAATAACGTAATATAACCTAACCTAACACAACCTAACATCTCGGCGGTAATATTTGACAACATTCCTGACGAGTTCCCCTCTACGTCTACGTGGGACATTCATAAACATCAATAACGTAATATAACCTAACCTAACCCAACCTATCATCTCGGCGATAATATTTGACAACATTCCTGGCGAGTTCGCCTCTACGTCTACGTGGGTCCTTTATATACATCAATAACGTAATATAACCTAACCTAACCCAACCTGACATCTCGGCTGTAATATTTGACAACAATCCTGGCGAGTTGGCCTCTGCGTCTCCGTGGGACCTTTATATACATCAATAACGTAATGTAACCCAACCTAAGCCTACCGATCACCTCGGCGGTAAAATTTGACAACATTCCTGGCGCGTTTGGACTCCACGTCTCCGTGGTACCTTTATATACATCAATAACGTAATATAACCTAACCTAACCCAACCTGACATCTCGGCTGTAATATTTGACAACAATCCTGGCGAGTTGGCCTCTACGTCTCCGTGGGACCCTTATATACATCAATAACGTAATGTAACCCAACCTAAGCCTACCTATCACCTCGGCGGTAAAATTTGACAACATTCCTGGCGCGTTTGGAGTCCACGTCTCCGTGGTACCTTTATATACATCAATAACGTAATATAACCTAATCTAACCCAACCTAACATCTCGGCGGTAATATTTGACAACATTCCTGGCGAGTTCTCTTCTACGTCTACGTGGGATCTTCATATACATCTATAACGTAATATAACCTAACCTAACCCAACCTGACATCTCGGCGGTAAAATCTGACAACATTCCTGGCGAGCTGGCCTCTACGTCTCCGTGGGACCTTTATGTACGTCAATAACGTAATATAACCTAATCTAACCAAACCTATCATCTCGGCGGTAATATTTGACAACATTCCTGGCGAGTTTGCCTCTACGTCTCCGTGGGACCTTTATATACAGTAATAACGTAATATAACCCAACCTAACCCAACCTATCACCTCGGCGGTAAAATTTGACAACATTCCTGGCGAGTTGGACTCTACGTCTCCGTCGTACCTTTATATACATCAATAACGTAATATAACCTAACCTAACCCAACCTAACATCTCGGCGGTACTATTTGACAACATACCTGGCGAGTTGGCCTCTACGTCTCCGTGGGACCTTTATATACAGTAGTAACGTAATATAACCTAACCTAACCCAACCTATCACCTCGACGGTAACATTTGAGAACATTCCTGGCGAGTTGGACTCTACGTGTCCGTGGTCCCTTTATATACATCAATGACGTAATATAACCTAACCTAACACAACCTAACATCTCGGCGGTAATATTTGACAACATTCCTGGCGAGTTCTCCTCTACGTCTACGTGGGACATTCATAAACATTAATAACATAATATAACCTAACCTAACCCAACCTGACATCTCGGCGGTAATATTTGACAACATTCCTGGCGAGCTGGCCTCTACGAATCCGTGGGATCTTTATGTACGTCAATAACGTAATATAACCTAATCTAACCCAACCTATCATCTCGGCGGTAATATTTGACATCAATCCTGGCGAGTTGGCCTCTACGTCTCCGTGGGACCTTTATATACATCAATAACGTAATGTAACCCAACCTAACCCTACCTATCACATCGGCGGTAAAATTTGACAACATTCCTGGCGCGTTTGGACTCTACGACTCCGTGGTACCTTTATATACATCAATAACGTAATATAACCTAATCTAACCCAACCTAACATCTCGGCGGTAATATTTGACAACATTCCTGGCGAGTTCTCTTCTACGTCTACGTGGGACCTTCATATACATCTATAACGTAATATAACCTAACCTAACCCAACCTATCAACTCGGCGATAATATTTGACAACATTCCTGGCGAGTTCGCCTCTACGTCTACGTGGGTCCTTTATATACATCAATAACCTAATATAACCTAACCTAACCCAACCTGACATCTCGGCGGTAATATTTGACGTCATTCCTGGCGAGTTGGGTTCTACGTCTCCGTGGGAACTTTATATACATCAATAACGTAATATAACCTAACCTAAACCAGCCTGACATCTCGGCGGTAATATTTGACGACATTCCTGGCGAGCTGACCTCCACGACTCCGTGGGTCCTTTATGTACGTCAATAACGTAATATAACCTAATCTAACCCAACCTATTATTTCTGTGGTAATATTTGACAACATTCCTGGCGATTTGGCCTCTACGTCTCCGTGGGACCTTTATATACATCAATAATGTAATGTAACCTAACCTAACCCAACCTGACATCTCGGCGGTAATATTTGACGACATTCCTGGCGAGTTCGACTCTACATCTCCGTGGGACCTTTTTATACATCAATAACGTAATATAACCTAACCTAACCCAACCTGACATCTCGGCTGTAATATTTGAAAACAATCCTGGCGAGTTGGCCTTTACGTCTCCGTGGGACCTTTATATACATCAATAACGTAATGTAACCCAACCTAAGCCTACCTATCACCTCGGCGGTAAAATTTGACAACATTCCTGGCGCGTTTGGAGTCCACGTCTCCGTGGTACCTTTATATACATCAATAACGTAATATAACCTAATCTAACCCATCCTAACATCTCGGCGGTAATATTTGACAACATTCCTGGCGAGTTCTCTTCTACGTCTACGTGGGATCTTCATATACATCTATAACGTAATATAACCTAACCTAACTCAACCTGACATCTCGGCGGTAAAATCTGACAACATTCCTGGCGAGCTGGCCTCTACGTCTCCGTGGGACCTTTATGTACGTCAATAACGTAATATAACCTAATCTAACCAAACCTATCATCTCGGCGGTAATATTTGACAACATTCCTGGCCAGTTTGCCTCTACGTCTCCGTGGGACCTTTATATACATTAATAACGTAATATAACCCAACCTAACCCAACCTATCACCTCGGCGGTAAAATTTGACAATATTCCTGGCGAGTTCGACTCTACATCTCCGTGGGACCTTTTTATACATCAATAACGTAATATAACCTAACCTAACCCAACCTGACATCTCGGCTGTAATATTTGAAAACAATCCTGGCGAGTTGGCCTCTACGTCTCCGTGGGACCTTTATATACATCAATAACGTAATGTAACCCAACCTAAGCCTACCTATCACCTCGGCGGTAAAATTTGACAACATTCCTGGCGCGTTTGGAGTCCACGTCTCCGTGGTACCTTTATATACATCAATAACGTAATATAACCTAATCTAACCCAACCTAACATCTCGGCGGTAATATTTGACAACATTCCTGGCGAGTTCTCTTCTACGTCTACGTGGGATCTTCATATACATCTATAACGTAATATAACCTAACCTAACTCAACCTGACATCTCGGCGGTAAAATCTGACAACATTCCTGGCGAGCTGGCCTCTACGTCTCCGTGGGACCTTTATGTACGTCAATAACGTAATATAACCTAATCTAACCAAACCTATCATCTCGGCGGTAATATTTGACAACATTCCTGGCCAGTTTGCCTCTACGTCTCCGTGGGACCTTTATATACAGTAATAACGTAATATAACCCAACCTAACCCAACCTATCACCTCGGCGGTAAAATTTGACAATATTCCTGGCGAGTTGGACTCTACGTCTCCGTCGTACCTTTATATACATCAATAACGTAATATAACCTAACCTAACACAACCTATCATCTCGGCGATAATATTTGACAACATTCCTGGCGAGTTCTCCTCTACGTCTACGTGAGACATTCATATACATCAATAACGTAATATAACCTAACCTAACCCAACCTGACATCTCGGCGGTAATATTTGACAACATTCCTGGCGTGTTGTCCTCTACGTCTCCGTGAGACCTTCATATACATCTATAACGTAATATAACCTAACCTAACCCTACCTATCACCTCGGCGGTAAAATTTGACAACATTCCTGGCGAGCTGGGCTCTACGTCTCTGCTGGACCTTATATACATCAATAACGTAATATAACATAACCTAACCCAACCTATCATCTCGGCGATAATATTTGACAACATTCCTGGCGAGTTCTCCTCTACGGCTACGTGGGTCCTTTATATACATCAATAACGTAATGTAACCTAACCTAACCCAACCTGACATCTCGGCGTTAATATTTGACAACATTCCTGGCGAGTTGTCCTCTGCGTCCCCGTGAGACGTTCATATACATCAATAACGTAATATAACCTAACCTAACCCAACCTGACATCTCAGCGGTAATATTTGACGACATTCCTGGCGTGTTGGATTCTACGTCTCCGTGGGACCTTTATATACATCAATAAAGTAATATAACCTAGCCTAAACCAACCTGACATCTCGGCGGTAATATTTGACAACATTCCTGGCGAGCTGGCCTCTACGTCTCCGTGGGACCTTTATATACATCAATAACGTAATATAAACTAACCTAACGCAACCTATCATCTCGGCGATAATATTTGACAGCATTCCTGGCGGGTTGTCCTCTACGTCCCCGTGAGACATTCATATACATCTATAACGTAATATAACCTAACCTAACCCAACCTGACATCTCGGCGGTAATATTTGAAGACATTCCTGGCGGGCTGGCCTCTACGAATCCGTGGGAACTTTATATACATCAATAACGTAATATAACCTAACCTAACCCAACCTATCATCTCGGCGGTAATATTTGACAACAATCCTGGCGAGTTGGCCTCTACGTCTCCGTGGGACCTTTATATACATCAATAACGTAATGTAACCCAACCTAACCCTACCTATCACCTCGGCGGTAAAATTTGACAACATTCCTGGCGAGTTGGACTCTACCTCTCCGTGGTCCCTTTATATACATCATTAACGTAATATAACCTAACCTAACACAACCTAACATCTCGGCGGTAATATTTGACAACATTCCTGGCGAGTTCCCCTCTACGTCTACGTGGGACATTCATAAACATCAATAACGTAATATAACCTAACCTAACCCAACCTGACATCTCGGCGGTAATATTTGACAACATTCCTGGCGAGTTCGCCTCTACGTCTACGTGGGTCCTTTATATACATCAATAACGTAATATAACCTAACCTAACCCAACCTGACATCTCGGCGGTAATATTTGACAACATTCCTGGCGAGCTGGCCTCTACGTCTCCGTGGGACCTTTATATACATCAATAACGTAATGTAACCTAACCTAACCCAACCTATCATCTCGGCGGTAATATTTGACAACAATCCTCGCGAGTTGGCCTCTACGTCTGCGTGGGACATTCATATGCATCAGTAACGTAATATAACCTAACCTAACCCAACCGGACATCTCAGCGATAATATTTGACGACATTCCTGGCGAGTTGGCCTCTACGTCTCCGTGGGACCTTTATATACATCAATAACGTAATGTAACCTAACCTAACCCAACCTATCACCTCGACGGTAACATTTGAGAACATTCCTGGCGAGTTGGACTCTACGTCTCCGTGGTCCCTTTATATACATCAATAACGTAATATAACCTAACCTAACACAACCTAACATCTCGGCGGTAATATTTGACAACATTCCTGGCGAGTTCTCCTCTACGTCTACGTGGGACATTCATAAACATTAATAACGTAATATAACCTAACCTAACCCAACCTAACTTATCGGCGCTAATATTTGACAACATTCCTGGCGAGCTGGCCACTACGAATCCGTGGGATCTTTATGTACGTCAATAACGTAATATAACCTAATCTAACCCAACCTATCATCTCGGCGGTAATATTTGACATCAATCCTGGCGAGTTGGCCTCTACGTCTCCGTGGGACCTTTATATACATCAATAACGTAATGTAACCCAACCTAACCCTACCTATCACCTCGGCGGTAAAATTTGACAACATTCCTGGCGCGTTTGGACTCTACGTCTCCGTGGTACCTTTATATACATCAATAACGTAATATAACATAACCTAACCCAACCTATCATCTCGGCGATAATATTTGACAACATTCCTGGCGAGTTCTCCTCTACGGCTACGTGGGTCCTTTATATACATCAATAACGTAATGTAACCTAACCTAACCCAACCTGACATCTCGGCGTTAATATTTGACAACATTCCTGGCGAGTTGTCCTCTGCGTCCCCGTGAGACGTTCATATACATCAATAACGTAATATAACCTAACCTAACCCAACCTGACATCTCAGCGGTAATATTTGACGACATTCCTGGCGTGTTGGATTCTACGTCTCCGTGGGACCTTTATATACATCAATAAAGTAATATAACCTAGCCTAAACCAACCTGACATCTCGGCGGTAATATTTGACAACATTCCTGGCGAGCTGGCCTCTACGTCTCCGTGGGACCTTTATATACATCAATAACGTAATATAAACTAACCTAACGCAACCTATCATCTCGGCGATAATATTTGACAGCATTCCTGGCGGGTTGTCCTCTACGTCCCCGTGAGACATTCATATACATCTATAACGTAATATAACCTAACCTAACCCAACCTGACATCTCGGCGGTAATATTTGAAGACATTCCTGGCGGGCTGGCCTCTACGAATCCGTGGGAACTTTATATACATCAATAACGTAATATAACCTAACCTAACCCAACCTATCATCTCGGCGGTAATATTTGACAACAATCCTGGCGAGTTGGCCTCTACGTCTCCGTGGGACCTTTATATACATCAATAACGTAATGTAACCCAACCTTACCCTACCTATCACCTCGGCGGTAAAATTTGACAACATTCCTGGCGAGTTGGACTCTACCTCTCCGTGGTCCCTTTATATACATCATTAACGTAATATAACCTAACCTAACACAACCTAACATCTCGGCGGTAATATTTGACAACATTCCTGGCGAGTTCCCCTCTACGTCTACGTGGGACATTCATAAACATCAATAACGTAATATAACCTAACCTAACCCAACCTGACATCTCGGCGGTAATATTTGACAACATTCCTGGCGAGTTCGCCTCTACGTCTACGTGGGTCCTTTATATACATCAATAACGTAATATAACCTAACCTAACCCAACCTGACATCTCGGCGGTAATATTTGACAACATTCCTGGCGAGCTGGCCTCTACGTCTCCGTGGGACCTTTATATACATCAATAACGTAATGTAACCTAACCTAACCCAACCTATCATCTCGGCGGTAATATTTGACAACAATCCTCGCGAGTTGGCCTCTACGTCTGCGTGGGACATTCATATGCATCAGTAACGTAATATAACCTAACCTAACCCAACCGGACATCTCAGCGATAATATTTGACGACATTCCTGGCGAGTTGGCCTCTACGTCTCCGTGGGACCTTTATATACATCAATAACGTAATGTAACCTAACCTAACCCAACCTATCACCTCGACGGTAACATTTGAGAACATTCCTGGCGAGTTGGACTCTACGTCTCCGTGGTCCCTTTATATACATCAATAACGTAATATAACCTAACCTAACACAACCTAACATCTCGGCGGTAATATTTGACAACATTCCTGGCGAGTTCTCCTCTACGTCTACGTGGGACATTCATAAACATTAATAACGTAATATAACCTAACCTAACCCAACCTAACTTATCGGCGCTAATATTTGACAACATTCCTGGCGAGCTGGCCACTACGAATCCGTGGGATCTTTATGTACGTCAATAACGTAATATAACCTAATCTAACCCAACCTATCATCTCGGCGGTAATATTTGACATCAATCCTGGCGAGTTGGCCTCTACGTCTCCGTGGGACCTTTATATACATCAATAACGTAATGTAACCCAACCTAACCCTACCTATCACCTCGGCGGTAAAATTTGACAACATTCCTGGCGCGTTTGGACTCTACGTCTCCGTGGTACCTTTATATACATCAATAACGTAATATAACCTAATCTAACCCAACCTAACATCTCGGCGGTAATATTTGACAACATTCCTGGCGAGTTCTCTTCTACGTCTACGTGGGACCTTCATATACATCTATAACGTAATATAACCTAACCTAACCCAACCTATCATCTCGGCGATAATATTTGACAACATTCCTGGCGTGTTGTCCTCTACGTCTCCGTGAGACCTTCATATACATCTATAACGTAATATAACCTAACCTAACCCTACCTATCACCTCGGCGGTAAAATTTGACAACATTCCTGGCGAGCTGGGCTCTACGTCTCTGCTGGACCTTTATATACATCAATAACGTAATATAACATAACCTAACCCAACCTATCATCTCGGCGATAATATTTGACAACATTCCTGGCGAGTTCGCCTCTACGGCTACGTGGGTCCTTTATATACATCAATAACGTAATGTAACCTAACCTAACCCAACCTGACATCTCGGCGTTAATATTTGACAACATTCCTGGCGAGTTGTCCTCTACGTCCCCGTGAGACGTTCATATACATCAATAACGTAATATAACCTAACCTAACCCAACCTGACATCTCAGCGGTAATATTTGACGACATTCCTGGCGTGTTGGATTCTACGTCTCCGTGGGACCTTTATATACATCAATAAAGTAATATAACCTAGCCTAAACCAACCTGACATCTCGGCGGTAATATTTGACAACATTCCTGGCGAGCTGGCCTCTACGTCTCCGTGGGACCTTTATATACATCAATAACGTAATATAAACTAACCTAACGCAACCTATCATCTCGGCGATAATATTTGACAGCATTCCTGGCGGGTTGTCCTCTACGTCCCCGTGAGACATTCATATACATCTATAACGTAATATAACCTAACCTAACCCAACCTGACATCTCGGCGGTAATATTTGAAGACATTCCTGGCGGGCTGGCCTCTACGAATCCGTGGGAACTTTATATACATCAATAACGTAATATAACCTAACCTAACCCAACCTATCATCTCGGCGGTAATATTTGACAACATTCCTGGCGAGCTGGCCTCTACGTCTCCGTGGGACCTTTATATACATCAATAACGTAATGTAACCTAACCTAACCCAACCTATCATCTCGGCGGTAATATTTGACAACAATCCTCGCGAGTTGGCCTCTACGTCTGCGTGGGACATTCATATGCATCAGTAACGTAATATAACCTAACCTAACCCAACCGGACATCTCAGCGATAATATTTGACGACATTCCTGGCGAGTTGGCCTCTACGTCTCCGTGGGACCTTTATATACATCAATAACGTAATGTAACCCAACCTAACCCTACCTATCACCTCGGCGGTAAAATTTGACAACATTCCTGGCGCGTTTGGACTCTACGTCTCCGTGGTACCTTTATATACATCAATAACGTAATATAACCTAATCTAACCCAACCTAACATCTCGGCGGTAATATTTGACAACATTCCTGGCGAGTTCTCTTCTACGTCTACGTGGGACCTTCATATACATCTATAACGTAATATAACCTAACCTAACCCAACCTATCATCTCGGCGATAATATTTGACAACATTCCTGGCGAGTTCGCCTCTACGTCTACGTGGGTCCTTTATATACATCAATAACGTAATATAACCTAACCTAACCCAACCTGACATCTCGGCGGTAATATTTGACGTCATTCCTGGCGAGTTGGATTCTACGTCTCCGTGGGAACTTTATATACATCAATAACGTAATATAACCGAACCTAAACCAGCCTGACATCTCGGCGGTAATATTTGACAACATTCCTGGCGAGCTGACCTCCACGACTCCGTGGGTCCTTTATGTACGTCAATAACGTAATATAACCTAATCTAAACCAACCTATTATTTCTGTGGTAATATTTGACAACATTCCTGGCGATTTGGCCTCTACGTCTCCGTGGGACCTTTATATACATCAATAATGTAATGTAACCTAACCTAACCCAACCTGACATCTCGGCGGTAATATTTGACGACATTCCTGGCGAGTTCGACTCTACATCTCCGTGGGACCTTTATATACATCAATAACGTAATATAACCTAACCTAACCCAACCTGACATCTCGGCTGTAATATTTGACAACAATCCTGGCGAGTTGGCCTCTACGTCTCCGTGGGACCTTTATATACATCAATAACGTAATGTAACCCAACCTAAGCCTACCTATCACCTCGGCGGTAAAATTTGACAACATTCCTGGCGCGTTTGGAGTCCACGTCTCCGTGGTACCTTTATATACATCAATGACGTAATATAACCTAATCTAACCCAACCTAACATCTCGGCGGTAATATTTGACAACATTCCTGGCGAGTTCTCTTCTACGTCTACGTGGGATCTTCATATACATCTATAACGTAATATAGCCTAACCTAACCCAACCTGACATCTCGGCGGTAAAATCTGACAACATTCCTGGCGAGCTGGCCTCTACGTCTCCGTGGGACCTTTATGTACGTCAATAACGTAATATAACCTAATCTAACCAAACCGATCATCTCGGCGGTAATATTTGACAACATTCCTGGCGAGTTTGCCTCTACGTCTCCGTGGGACCTTTATATACAGTAATAACGTAATATAACCTAACCTAACCCAACCTATCACCTCGGCGGTAAAATTTGACAACATTCCTGGCGAGTTGGACTCTACGTCTCCGTCGTACCTTTATATACATCAATAACGTAATATAACCTAACCTAACACAACCTATCATCTCGGCGATAATATTTGACAACATTCCTGGCGAGTTCTCCTCTACGTCTACGTGAGACATTCATATACATCAATAACGTAATATAACCTAACCTAACCCAACCTGACATCTCGGCGGTAATATTTGACAACATTCCTGGCGTGTTGTGCTCTACGTCTCCGTGAGACCTTCATATACATCTATAACGTAATATAACCTAACCTAACCCTACCTATCACCTCGGCGGTAAAATTTGACAATATTCCTGGCGAGCTGGGCTCTACGTCTCTGCTGGACCTTTGTATACATCAATAACGTAATATAACATAACCTAACCCAACCTATCATCTCGGCGATAATATTTGACAACATTCCTGGCGAGCTGACATCCACGACTCCGTGGGTCCTTTATGTACGTCAATAACGTAATATAACCTAATCTAACCCAACCTATTATTTCTGTGATAATATTTGACAACATTCCTGGCGAGTTGTCCTCTACGTCCCCGTGAGACGTTCATATACATCAATAACGTAATATAACCTAACCTAACCCAACCTGACATCTCAGCGGTAATATTTGACGACATTCCTGGCGTGTTGGATTCTACGTCTCCGTGGGACCTTTATATACATCAATAACGTAATATAACCTAATCTAACCCAACCTAACATCTCGGCGGTAATATTTGACAACATTTCTGGCGAGTTCTCTTCTACGTCTACGTGGGACCTTCATATACATCTATAACGTAATATAACCTAACCTAACCCAACCTATCATCTCGGCGATAATATTTGACAACATTCCTGGCGAGTTCGCCTCTACGTCTACGTGGGTCCTTTATATACATCAATAACGTATTATAACCTAACCTAACCCAACCTGACATCTCGGCGGTAATATTTGACGTCATTCCTGGCGAGTTGGATTCTACGTCTCCGTGGGAACTTTATATACATCAATAACGTAATATAACCTAACCTAAACCAGCCTGACATCTCGGCGGTAATATTTGACAACATTCCTGGCGAGCTGACCTCCACGACTCCGTGGGTCCTTTATGTACGTCAATAACGTAATATAACCTAATCTAACCCAACCTATTATTTCTGTGATAATATTTGACAACATTCCTGGCGATTTGGCCTCTACGTCTCCGTGGTACCTTTATATACATCAATAACGTAATATAACCTAATCTAACCCAACCTAACATCTCGGCGGTAATATTTGACAACATTCCTGGCGAGTTCTCTTCTACGTCTACGTGGGATCTTCATATACATCTATAACGTAATATAACCTAACCTAACCCAACCTGACATCTCGGCGGTAATATTTGACAACATTCCTGGCGTGTTGTCCTCTACGTCTCCGTGAGACCTTCATATACATCTATAACGTAATATATCCTAACCTAACCCTACCTATCACCTCGTCGGTAAAATTTGACAATATTCCTGGCGAGCTGGGCTCTACGTCTCTGCTGGACCTTTATATACATCAATAACGTAATATAACATAACCTAACCCAACCTATCATCTCGGCGATAATATTTGACAACATTCCTGGCGAGTTCGCCTCTACGTCTACGTGGGATCTTCATATACATCTATAACGTAATATAACCTAACCTAACCCAACCTGACATCTCGGCGGTAAAATCTGACAACATTCATGGCGAGCTGGCCTCTACGTCTCCGTGGGACCTTTATGTACGTCAATAACGTAATATAACCTAATCTAACCAAACCTATCATCTCGGCGGTAATGTTTGAAAACATTCCTGGCGAGTTTGCCTCTACGTCTCCGTGGGACCTTTATATACAGTAATAACGTAATATAACCTAACCTAACCCAACCTTATCTCTCGCGGTACCATTTAACCACATTCCTTGCTTGTCGGCCCCTACTTCTCGTTGGGAACACTGTATACGTCTATGACGTAATATCACCTAACCTAACCCAACCTGACATCTCGGCGGTAAAATCTGACAACATTCCTGGCGAGCTGGCCTCTACGTCTCCGTGGGACCTTTATGTACGTCAATAACGTAATATAACCTAATCCAACCCAACCTATCATCTCGGCGGTAATATTTGACAACATTCCTGGCGAGTTGGCCTCTACGTCTCCGTGGGACCTTTATATACATCAATAACGTAATATAACCTAATCTAACCCAACCTATCATCTCGGCGGTAAAATCTGACAACATTCCTGGCGTGTTGGTTTCTACGTTTCCGTGGGACCTTTATACACATCAATAACGTAATATATCCTAACCTAACCCAACCTGACATCTCAGCGGTAATATTTGACGACATTCCTGGCGTGTTGGATTCTACGCCTCCGTGGGACCTTTCTATACATCAATAACGTAATATAACCTAACGTAACCCAAACTATCATCTCGGCGGTAATATTTGACAACATTCCCGGCGAGTTGGCCTCTGCGTCTCCGTGGGACCTTTATATACATCAATAACGTAATGTAACCTAACCTGACCCTACCTATCTCCTCGGCGGTAAAATTTGACAACATTCCTGGCGGGTTGTCCTCTACGTCCACGTGGGACGTTCATATACATCAATAACGTAATATAAACTAACCTAACCCAACCTATCTTATCGGCGGTAAAATTTGACAACATTCCTGGCGAGTTGGCCTCCACGTCTCCGTCGGACCTTTATATACATCAATAACGTAATATAACCTAACCTAACCCAACCTATCATCTCGGCGGTAAAATCTGACAACATTCCTGGCGAGGTAGACTCTACGTCTCCGTGGGATCTTTATATACGTCAATAATGTAATATAACCTAACCTAACCCAACCTAACTTATCGGCGCTAATATTTGACAACATTCCTGGCGAGCTGGCCTCTACGAATCCGTGGGATCTTTATGTACGTCAATAACGTAATATAACCTAATCTAACCCAACCTATCATCTCGGCGGTAATATTTGACATCAATCCTGGCGAGTTGGCCTCTACGTCTCCGTGGGACCTTTATATACATCAATAACGTAATGTAACCCAACCTAACCCTACCTATCACCTCGGCCGTAAAATTTGACAACATTCCTGGCGCGTTTGGACTCTACGTCTCCGTGGTACCTTTATATACATCAATAACGTAATATAACCTAATCTAACCCAACCTAACATCTCGGCGGTAATATTTGACAACATTCCTGGCGAGTTCTCTTCTACGTCTACGTGGGACCTTCATATACATCTATAACGTAATATAACCTAACCTAACCCAACCTATCATCTCGGCGATAATATTTGACAACATTCCTGGCGAGTTCGCCTCTACGTCTACGTGGGTCCTTTATATACATCAATAACGTAATATAACCTAACCTAACCTAACCTGACATCTCGGCGGTAATATTTGACAACATTCCTGGCGAGCTGGCCTCTACGTCTCCGTGGGACCTTTATATACATCAATAACGTAATGTAACCTAACCTAACCCAACCTATCATCTCGGCGGTAATATTTGACAACAATCCTCGCGAGTTGGCCTCTACGTCTGCGTGGGACATTCATATGCATCAGTAACGTAATATAACCTAACCTAACCCAACCGGACATCTCAGCGATAATATTTGACGACATTCCTGGCGAGTTGGCCTCTACGTCTCCGTGGGACCTTTATATACATCAATAATGTAATGTAACCTAACCTAACCCAACCTGACATCTCGGCGGTAATATTTGACGACATTCCTGGCGAGTTCGACTCTACATCTCCGTGGGACCTTTATATACATCAATAACGTAATATAACCTAACCTAACCCAACCTGACATCTCGGCTGTAATATTTGACAACAATCCTGGCGAGTTGGCCTCTATGTCTCCGTGGGACCTTTATATACATCAATAACGTAATGTAACCCAACCTAAGCCTACCTATCACCTCGGCGGTAAAATTTGACAACATTCCTGGCGCGTTTGGAGTCCACGTCTCCGTGGTACCTTTATATACATCAATGACGTAATATAACCTAATCTAACCCAACCTAACATCTCGGCGGTAATATTTGACAACATTCCTGGCGAGTTCTCTTCTACGTCTACGTGGGATCTTCATATACATCTATAACGTAATATAACCTAACCTAACCCAACCTGACATCTCGGCGGTAAAATCTGACAACATTCCTGGCGAGCTGGCCTCTACGTCTCCGTGGGACCTTTATGTACGTCAATAACGTAATATAACCTAATCTAACCAAACCTATCATCTCGGCGGTAATATTTGACAACATTCCTGGCGAGTTTGCCTCTACGTCTCCGTGGGACCTTTATATACAGTAATAACGTAATATAACCTAACCTAACCCAACCTATCACCTCGGCGGTAAAATTTGACAACATTCCTGGCGAGTTGGACTCTACGTCTCCGTCGTACCTTTATATACATCAATAACGTAATATAACCTAACCTAACACAACCTATCATCTCGGCGATAATATTTGACAACATTCCTGGCAAGTTCTCCTCTACGTCTACGTGAGACATTCATATACATCAATAACGTAATATAACCTAACCTAACCCAACCTGACATCTCGGCGGTAATATTTGACAACATTCCTGGCGTGTTGTGCTCTACGTCTCCGTGAGACCTTCATATACATCTATAACGTAATATAACCTAACCTAACCCTACCTATCACCTCGGCGGTAAAATTTGACAATATTCCTGGCGAGCTGGGCTCTACGTCTCTGCTGGACCTTTGTATACATCAATAACGTAATATAACATAACCTAACCCAACCTATCATCTCGGCGATAATATTTGACAACATTCCTGGCGAGCTGACCTCCACGACTCCGTGGGTCCTTTATATACATCAATAACGTAATATAACATAACCTAACCCAACCTATCATCTCGGCGATAATATTTGACAACATTCCTGGCGAGTTCGCCTCTACGTCTACGTGGGATCTTCATATACATCTATAACGTAATATAACCTAACCTAACCCAACCTGACATCTCGGCGGTAAAATCTGACAACATTCATGGCGAGCTGGCCTCTACGTCTCCGTGGGACCTTTATGTACGTCAATAACGTAATATAACCTAATCTAACCAAACCTATCATCTCGGCGGTAATGTTTGACAACATTCCTGGCGAGTTTGCCTCTACGTCTCCGTGGGACCTTTATATACAGTAATAACGTAATATAACCTAACCTAACCCAACCTATCACCTCGGCGGTAAAATTTGACAACATTCCTGGCGAATTGGACTCTACGTCTCCGTCGTACCTTTATATACATCAATAACGTAATATAACCTAACCTAACACAACCTATCATCTCGGCGATAATATTTGACAACATTCCTGGCGAGTTCTCCTCTACGTCTACGTGAGACATTCATATACATCAATAACGTAATATAACCTAACCTAACCCAACCTGACATCTCGGCGGTAATATTTGACAACATTCCTGGCGGGTTGTCCTCTACGTCTCCGTGAGACCTTCATATACATTTATAACGTAATATAACCTAACCTAACCCTACCTATCACCTCGGCGGTAAAATTTGACAATATTCCTGGCGAGCTGGGCTCTACGTCTCTGCTGGACCTTTATATACATCAATAACGTAATATAACATAACTTAACCCAACCTATCATCTCGGCGATAATATTTTACAACATTCCTGGCGAGTTCGCCTCTACGTCTACGTGGGTCCTTTATATACATCAATAACGTAATGTAACCTAACCTAACCCAACCTGACATCTCGGCGGTAATATTTGACAACATTCCTGGCTTGTTGTCCTCTACGTCTCCGTGAGACCTTCATATACATCTATAACGTAATATAACCTAACCTAACCCTACCTATCACCTCGGCGGTAAAATTTGACAATATTCCTGGCGAGCTGGGCTCTACGTCTCTGCTGGACCTTTATATACATCAATAACGTAATATAACATAACTTAACCCAACCTATCATCTCGGCGATAATATTTGACAACATTCCTGGCGAGTTCGCCTCTACGTCTACGTGGGTCCTTTATATACATCAATAACGTAATGTAACCTAACCTAACCCAACCTGACATCTCGGCGTTAATATTTGACAACATTCCTGGCGAGTTCGCCTCTACGTCTACGTCGGACATTCATATACATCAATAACGTAATATATCCTAACCTAACCCAATCTATCTTATCGGCGACAATATTTGACAGCATTCCTGGCGGGTTGTCCTCTACGTCTACGTGGGACGTTCATATACATAAATAACGTAATATAACGTAACCTAACCCAACCTGACATCTCGGCGTTAATATTTGACAACATTCCTGGCGAGTTGTCCTCTACGTCCCCGTGAGACATTCATATACATCTATAACGTAATATAACCTAACCTAACCCAACCTGACATGGCGGCGGTAATATTTGACAACATTCCTGGCGAGCTGGCCTCTACGAATCCGTGGGATATTTATGTACGTCAATAACGTAATATAACCTAATCTAACCCAACCTATCATCTCGGCGGTAATATTTGATAACATTCCCGGCGAGTTGGCCTCTGCGTCTCCGTGGAACCTTCATATACATCAATAACGTAATATAACCTAACCTAACCCAACTTAACTTATCGGCGGAAAAATTTGAAAACATTCCTGGCGAGTTGTCCTCTACGTCTACTAGGGACGTTCATATACATCAATAACGTAATATAAACTATCCTAACCCAACCTATCATCTCGGCGATAATATTTTACAACATTCCTGGCGGGTTGTCCTCTACGTCTACGTGGGACGTTCATATACATCAATAACGTAATATAAACTAACCTAACCCAACCTATCTTATCGGCGGTAAAATTTGACAACATTCCTGTCGAGTTGGCCTCTACGTCTCCGTGGGACCTTTATATACATCAATAACGTAATATAACCTAACCTAACCCAACCTGACATCTCGGCGGTAATATTTGACAGCATTCCTGGCGAGCTGGCCTCTACGTCTCCGTGGGATCTTTATATACGTCAATAATGTAATATAACCTAACCTAACCCAACCTAACTTATCGGCGGTAATATTTGACAACATTCCTGGCGGGTTGTCCTCTACGTCTACCAAGGTCGTTCATATACATCAATAACGTAATATAACCTAACCTAACCCAACCTGACATCTCGGCGGTAATATTTGACAAAATTCCTGGCGAGTTGGCCTCTACGTCTCCGTGGGACCTTTAATACATCAATAACGTAATATAACCTAACCTAACGCAACCTATATTATCGGCGGTATATTTGACAACATTGCTGGCGAGTTGGCATCTACGTGTCCGTGGGACCTTTGTATACATCGGTATCCTAATATAACCTAACCTAACCCAACCTTATCTCTCGCGGTACCATTTAACCACATTCCTTGCTTGTCGGCCCCTACTTCTCGTTGGGAACACTGTATACGTCTATGACGTAATATAACCTAACCTAACCCAACCTGACATCTCGGCGGTAAAATCTGACAACATTCCTGGCGAGCTGACCTCGACGACTCCGTGGGTCCTTTATGTACGTCAATAACGTAATATAACCTAATCTAACCCAACCTATTATTTCTGTGATAATATTTGACAACATTCCTGGCGATTTGGCCTCTACGTCTCCGTGGTACCTTTATATACATCAATAACGTAATATAACCTAATCTAACCCAACCTAACATCTCGGCGGTAATATTTGACAACATTCCTGGCGAGTTCTCTTCTACGTCTACGTGGGATCTTCATATACATCTATAACGTAATATAACCTAACCTAACCCAACCTGACATCTCGGCGGTAATATTTGACAACATTCCTGGCGTGTTGTCCTCTACGTCTCCGTGAGACCTTCATATACATCTATAACGTAATATATCCTAACCTAACCCTACCTATCACCTCGGCGGTAAAATCTGACAACATTCATGGCGAGCTGGCCTCTACGTCTCCGTGGGACCTTTATGTACGTCAATAACGTAATATAACCTAATCTAACCAAACCTATCATCTCGGCGGTAATGTTTGACAACATTCCTGGCGAGTTTGCCTCTACGTCTCCGTGGGACCTTTATATACAGTAATAACGTAATATAACCTAACCTAACCCAACCTATCACCTCGGCGGTAAAATTTGACAACATTCCTGGCGAATTGGACTCTACGTCTCCGTCGTACCTTTATATACATCATTAACGTAATATAACCTAACCTAACACAACCTATCATCTCGGCGATAATATTTGACAACATTCCTGGCGAGTTCTCCTCTACGTCTACGTGAGACATTCATATACATCAATAACGTAATATAACCTAACCTAACCCAACCTGACATCTCGGCGGTAATATTTGACAACATTCCTGGCGTGTTGTCCTCTACGTCTCCGTGAGACCTTCATATACATCTATAACGTAATATAACCTAACCTAACCCTACCTATCACCTCGGCGGTAAAATTTGACAATATTCCTGGCGAGCTGGGCTCTACGTCTCTGCTGGACCTTTATATACATCAATAACGTAATATAACATAACTTAACCCAACCTATCATCTCGGCGATAATATTTGACAACATTCCTGGCGAGTTCGCCTCTACGTCTACGTGGGTCCTTTATATACATCAATAACGTAATGTAACCTAACCTAACCCAACCTGACATCTCGGCGGTAATATTTGACAACATTCCTGGCGTGTTGTCCTCTACGTCTCCGTGAGACCTTCATATACATCTATAACGTAATATAACCTAACCTAACCCTACCTATCACCTCGGCGGTAAAATTTGACAATATTCCTGGCGAGCTGGGCTCTACGTCTCTGCTGGACCTTCATATACATCAATAACGTAGTATAACATAACTTAACCCAACCTATCATCTCGGCGATAATATTTGACAACATTCCTGGCGAGTTCGCCTCTACGTCTACGTGGGACCTTTATATACATCAATAACGTAATATAACCTAACCTAACCCAACCTGACATCTCGGCGTTAATATTTGACAACATTCCTGGCGAGTTCGCCTCTACGTCTACGTCGGACATTCATATACATCAATAACGTAATATATCCTAACCTAACCCAATCTATCTTATCGGCGACAATATTTGACAGCATTCCTGGCGGGTTGTCCTCTACGTCTACGTGGGACGTTCATATACATAAATAACGTAATATAACGTAACCTAACCCAACCTGACATCTCGGCGTTAATATTTGACAACATTCCTGGCGAGTTGTCCTCTACGTCCCCGTGAGACATTCATATACATCTATAACGTAATATAACCTAACCTAACCCAACCTGACATGGCGGCGGTAATATTTGACAACATTCCTGGCGAGCTGGCCTCTACGAATCCGTGGGATATTTATGTACGTCAATAACGTAATATAACCTAATCTAACCCAACCTATCATCTCGGCGGTAATATTTGATAACATTCCCGGCGAGTTGGCCTCTGCGTCTCCGTGGAACCTTCATATACATCAATAACGTAATATAACCTAACCTAACCCAACTTAACTTATCGGCGGAAAAATTTGAAAACATTCCTGGCGAGTTGTCCTCTACGTCTACTAGGGACGTTCATATACATCAATAACGTAATATAAACTATCCTAACCCAACCTATCATCTCGGCGATAATATTTTACAACATTCCTGGCGGGTTGTCCTCTACGTCTACGTGGGACGTTCATATACATCAATAACGTAATATAAACTAACCTAACCCAACCTATCTTATCGGCGGTAAAATTTGACAACATTCCTGTCGAGTTGGCCTCTACGTCTCCGTGGGACCTTTATATACATCAATAACGTAATATAACCTAACCTAACCCAACCTGACATCTCGGCGGTAATATTTGACAGCATTCCTGGCGAGCTGGCCTCTACGTCTCCGTGGGATCTTTATATACGTCAATAATGTAATATAACCTAACCTAACCCAACCTAACTTATCGGCGGTAATATTTGACAACATTCCTGGCGGGTTGTCCTCTACGTCTACCAAGGTCGTTCATATACATCAATAACGTAATATAACCTAACCTAACCCAACCTGACATCTCGGCGGTAATATTTGACAAAATTCCTGGCGAGTTGGCCTCTACGTCTCCGTGGGACCTTTAATACATCAATAACGTAATATAACCTAACCTAACGCAACCTATATTATCGGCGGTATATTTGACAACATTGCTGGCGAGTTGGCATCTACGTGTCCGTGGGACCTTTGTATACATCGGTATCCTAATATAACCTAACCTAACCCAACCTTATCTCTCGCGGTACCATTTAACCACATTCCTTGCTTGTCGGCCCCTACTTCTCGTTGGGAACACTGTATACGTCTATGACGTAATATAACCTAACCTAACCCAACCTGACATCTCGGCGGTAAAATCTGACAACATTCCTGGCGAGCTGACCTCGACGACTCCGTGGGTCCTTTATGTACGTCAATAACGTAATATAACCTAATCTAACCCAACCTATTATTTCTGTGATAATATTTGACAACATTCCTGGCGATTTGGCCTCTACGTCTCCGTGGTACCTTTATATACATCAATAACGTAATATAACCTAATCTAACCCAACCTAACATCTCGGCGGTAATATTTGACAACATTCCTGGCGAGTTCTCTTCTACGTCTACGTGGGATCTTCATATACATCTATAACGTAATATAACCTAACCTAACCCAACCTGACATCTCGGCGGTAATATTTGACAACATTCCTGGCGTGTTGTCCTCTACGTCTCCGTGAGACCTTCATATACATCTATAACGTAATATATCCTAACCTAACCCTACCTATCACCTCGGCGGTAAAATCTGACAACATTCATGGCGAGCTGGCCTCTACGTCTCCGTGGGACCTTTATGTACGTCAATAACGTAATATAACCTAATCTAACCAAACCTATCATCTCGGCGGTAATGTTTGACAACATTCCTGGCGAGTTTGCCTCTACGTCTCCGTGGGACCTTTATATACAGTAATAACGTAATATAACCTAACCTAACCCAACCTATCACCTCGGCGGTAAAATTTGACAACATTCCTGGCGAATTGGACTCTACGTCTCCGTCGTACCTTTATATACATCATTAACGTAATATAACCTAACCTAACACAACCTATCATCTCGGCGATAATATTTGACAACATTCCTGGCGAGTTCTCCTCTACGTCTACGTGAGACATTCATATACATCAATAACGTAATATAACCTAACCTAACCCAACCTGACATCTCGGCGGTAATATTTGACAACATTCCTGGCGTGTTGTCCTCTACGTCTCCGTGAGACCTTCATATACATCTATAACGTAATATAACCTAACCTAACCCTACCTATCACCTCGGCGGTAAAATTTGACAATATTCCTGGCGAGCTGGGCTCTACGTCTCTGCTGGACCTTTATATACATCAATAACGTAATATAACATAACTTAACCCAACCTATCATCTCGGCGATAATATTTGACAACATTCCTGGCGAGTTCGCCTCTACGTCTACGTGGGTCCTTTATATACATCAATAACGTAATGTAACCTAACCTAACCCAACCTGACATCTCGGCGGTAATATTTGACAACATTCCTGGCGTGTTGTCCTCTACGTCTCCGTGAGACCTTCATATACATCTATAACGTAATATAACCTAACCTAACCCTACCTATCACCTCGGCGGTAAAATTTGACAATATTCCTGGCGAGCTGGGCTCTACGTCTCTGCTGGACCTTCATATACATCAATAACGTAGTATAACATAACTTAACCCAACCTATCATCTCGGCGATAATATTTGACAACATTCCTGGCGAGTTCGCCTCTACGTCTACGTGGGACCTTTATATACATCAATAACGTAATATAACCTAACCTAACCCAACCTGACATCTCGGCGTTAATATTTGACAACATTCCTGGCGAGTTCGCCTCTACGTCTACGTCGGACATTCATATACATCAATAACGTAATATAACCTAACCTAACCCAATCTATCTTATCGGCGACAATATTTGACAGCATTCCTGGCGGGTTGTCCTGTACGTCTACGTGGGACGTTCATATACATAAATAACGTAATATAACGTAACCTAACCCAACCTGACATCTCGGCGTTAATATTTGACAACATTCCTGGCGAGTTGTCCTCTACGTCCCCGTGAGACATTCATATACATCTATAACGTAATATAACCTAACCTAACCCAACCTGACATGGCGGCGGTAATATTTGACAACATTCCTGGCGAGCTGGCCTCTACGAATCCGTGGGATATTTATGTACGTCAATAACGTAATATAACCTAATCTAACCCAACCTATCATCTCGGCGGTAATATTTGATAACATTCCCGGCGAGTTGGCCTCTGCGTCTCCGTGGAACCTTCATATACATCAATAACGTAATATAACCTAACCTAACCCAACTTAACTTATCGGCGGAAAAATTTGAAAACATTCCTGGCGAGTTGTCCTCTACGTCTACTAGGGACGTTCATATACATCAATAACGTAATATAAACTATCCTAACCCAACCTATCATCTCGGCGATAATATTTTACAACATTCCTGGCGGGTTGTCCTCTACGTCTACGTGGGACGTTCATATACATCAATAACGTAATATAAACTAACCTAACCCAACCTATCTTATCGGCGGTAAAATTTGACAACATTCCTGTCGAGTTGGCCTCTACGTCTCCGTGGGACCTTTATATACATCAATAACGTAATATAACCTAACCTAACCCAACCTGACATCTCGGCGGTAATATTTGACAGCATTCCTGGCGAGCTGGCCTCTACGTCTCCGTGCGATCTTTATATACGTCAATAATGTAATATAACCTAACCTAACCCAACCTAACTTATCGGCGGTAATATTTGACAACATTCCTGGCGGGTTGTCCTCTACGTCTACCAAGGTCGTTCATATACATCAATAACGTAATATAACCTAACCTAACCCAACCTGACATCTCGGCGGTAATATTTGACAAAATTCCTGGCGAGTTGGCCTCTACGTCTCCGTGGGACCTTTAATACATCAATAACGTAATATAACCTAACCTAACGCAACCTATATTATCGGCGGTATATTTGACAACATTGCTGGCGAGTTGGCATCTACGTGTCCGTGGGACCTTTGTATACATCGGTATCCTAATATAACCTAACCTAACCCAACCTTATCTCTCGCGGTACCATTTAACCACATTCCTTGCTTGTCGGCCCCTACTTCTCGTTGGGAACACTGTATACGTCTATGACGTAATATAACCTAACCTAACCCAACCTGACATCTCGGCGGTAAAATCTGACAACATTCCTGGCGAGCTGGCCTCTACGTCTCCGTGGGACCTTTATGTACGTCAATAACGTAATATAACCTAATCCAACCCAACCTATCATCTCGGCGGTAATATTTGACAACATTCCTGGCGAGTTGGCCTCTACGTCTCCGTGGGACCTTTATATACATCAATAACGTAATATAACCTAATCTAACCCAACCTGACATCTCAGCGGTAATATTTGACGACATTCCTGGCGTGTTGGAGTCTACGTCTCCGTGGGACCTTTCTATACATCAATAACATAATATAACCTAACGTAACCCAAACTGACATCTCGGCGGTAATATTTGACAACATTCCTGGCTAGTTGGACTCTACGTCTCCGTGGTACCCTTATATACATCAATAGCGTAATATAACCTAACCTAACCCAACCTATCTTCTCGGCGATAATATTTGAGAACATTCCTGGCGAGTTGTCCTCTACGTCTACTAAGGACGTTCATATACATCAATAACGTAATATAACCTAACCTAACCCAACCTGACATCACAGCGGTAATATTTGACGACATTCCTGGCGTGTTGGATTCTACGCCTCCGTGGGACCTTTCTATACATCAATAACGTAATATAACCTAACGTAACCCAAACTATCATCTCGGCGGTAATATTTGACAACATTCCCGGCGAGTTGGCCTCTGCGTCTCCGTGGGACCTTTATATACATCAATAACGTAATGTAACCTAACCTAACCCTACCTATCTCCTCGGCGGTAAAATTTGACAACATTCCTGGCGGGTTGTCCTCTACGTCCACGTGGGACGTTCATATACATCAATAACGTAATATAAACTAACCTAACCCAACCTATCTTATCGGCGGTAAAATTTGACAACATTCCTGGCGAGTTGGCCTCCACGTCTCCGTCGGACCTTTATATACATCAATAACGTAATATAACCTAACCTAACCCAACCTATCATCTCGGCGGTAAAATCTGACAACATTCCTGGCGAGGTAGACTCTACGTCTCCGTGGGATCTTTATATACGTCAATAATGTAATATAACCTAACCTAACCCAACCTAACTTATCGGCGCTAATATTTGACAACATTCCTGGCGAGCTGGCCTCTACGAATCCGTGGGATCTTTATGTACGTCAATAACGTAATATAACCTAATCTAACCCAACCTATCATCTCGGCGGTAATATTTGACATCAATCCTGGCGAGTTGGCCTCTACGTCTCCGTGGGACCTTTATATACATCAATAACGTAATGTAACCCAACCTAACCCTACCTATCACTTCGGCCGTAAAATTTGACAACATTCCTGGCGCGTTTGGACTCTACGTCTCCGTGGTACCTTTATATACATCAATAACGTAATATAACCTAATCTAACCCAACCTAACATCTCGGCGGTAATATTTGACAACATTCCTGGCGAGTTCTCTTCTACGTCTACGTGGGACCTTCATATACATCTATAACGTAATATAACCTAACCTAACCCAACCTATCATCTCGGCGATAATATTTGACAACATTCCTGGCGAGTTCTCCTCTACGTCTACGTGAGACATTCATATACATCAATAACGTAATATAACCTAACCTAACCCAACCTGACATCTCGGCGGTAATATTTGACAACATTCCTGGCGTGTTGTCCTCTACGTCTCCGTGAGACCTTCATATACATCTATAACGTAATATAACCTAACCTAACCCTACCTATCACCTCGGCGGTAAAATTTGACAATATTCCTGGCGAGCTGGCCTCTACGTCTCTGCTGGACCTTTATATACATCAATAACGTAATATAACATAACTTAACCCAACCTATCATCTCGGCGATAATATTTGACAACATTCCTGGCGAGTTCGCCTCTACGTCTACGTGGGTCCTTTATATACATCAATAACGTAATGTAACCTAACCTAACCCAACCTGACATCTCGGCGGTAATATTTGACAACATTCCTGGCGTGTTGTCCTCTACGTCTCCGTGAGACCTTCATATACATCTATAACGTAATATAACCTAACCTAACCCTACCTATCACCTCGGCGGTAAAATTTGACAATATTCCTGGCGAGCTGGGCTCTACGTCTCTGCTGGACCTTCATATACATCAATAACGTAATATAACATAACTTAACCCAACCTATCATCTCGGCGATAATATTTGACAACATTCCTGGCGAGTTCGCCTCTACGTCTACGTGGGACCTTTATATACATCAATAACGTAATATAACCTAACCTAACCCAACCTGACATCTCGGCGTTAATATTTGACAACATTCCTGGCGAGTTCGCCTCTACGTCTACGTCGGACATTCATATACATCAATAACGTAATATAACCTAACCTAACCCAATCTATCTTACCGGCGACAATATTTGACAGCATTCCTGGCGGGTTGTCCTCTACGTCTACGTGGGACGTTCATATACATAAATAACGTAATATAACGTAACCTAACCCAACCTGACATCTCGGCGTTAATATTTGACAACATTCCTGGCGATTTGTCCTCTACGTCCCCGTGAGACATTCATATACATCTATAACGTAATATAACCTAACCTAACCCAACCTGACATGGCGGCGGTAATATTTGACAACATTCCTGGCGAGCTGGCCTCTACGAATCCGTGGGATATTTATGTACGTCAATAACGTAATATAACCTAATCTAACCCAACCTATCATCTCGGCGGTAATATTTGATAACATTCCCGGCGAGTTGGCCTCTGCGTCTCCGTGGAACCTTCATATACATCAATAACGTAATATAACCTAACCTAACCCAACTTAACTTATCGGCGGAAAAATTTGAAAACATTCCTGGCGAGTTGTCCTCTACGTCTACTAGGGACGTTCATATACATCAATAACGTAATATAAACTATCCTAACCCAACCTATCATCTCGGCGATAATATTTTACAACATTCCTGGCGGGTTGTCCTCTACGTCTACGTGGGACGTTCATATACATCAATAACGTAATATAAACTAACCTAATCCAACCTATCTTATCGGCGGTAAAATTTGACAACATTCCTGTCGAGTTGGCCTCTACGTCTCCGTGGGACCTTTATATACATCAATAACGTAATATAACCTAACCTAACCCAACCTGACATCTCGGCGGTAATATTTGACAGCATTCCTGGCGAGCTGGCCTCTACGTCTCCGTGGGATCTTTATATACGTCAATAATGTAATATAACCTAACCTAACCCAACCTAACTTATCGGCGGTAATATTTGACAACATTCCTGGCGGGTTGTCCTCTACGTCTACCAAGGACGTTCATATACATCAATAACGTAATATAACCTAACCTAACCCAACCTGACATCTCGGCGGTAATATTTGACAAAATTCCTGGCGAGTTGGCCTCTACGTCTCCGTGGGACCTTTATATACATCAATAACGTAATATAACCTAACCTAACGCAACCTATATTATCGGCGGTATATTTGACAACATTGCTGGCGAGTTGGCATCTACGTGTCCGTGGGACCTTTGTATACATCGGTATCCTAATATAACCTAACCTAACCCAACCTTATCTCTCGCGGTACCATTTAACCACATTCCTTGCTTGTCGGCCCCTACTTCTCGTTGGGAACACTGTATACGTCTATGACGTAATATAACCTAACCTAACCCAACCTGACATCTCGGCGGTAAAATCTGACAACATTCCTGGCGAGCTGGCCTCTACGTCTCCGTGGGACCTTTATGTACGTCAATAACGTAATATAACCTAATCCAACCCAACCTATCATCTCGGCGGTAATATTTGACAACATTCCTGGCGAGTTGGCCTCTACGTCTCCGTGGGACCTTTATATACATCAATAACGTAATATAACCTAATCTAACCCAACCTAACATCTCGGCGGTAATATTTGACAACATTCCTGGCGAGTTCTCCTCTACGTCTACGTGAGACATTCATATACATCAATAACGTAATATAACCTAACCTAACCCAACCTGACATCTCGGCGGTAATATTTGACAACATTCCTGGCGTGTTGTCCTCTACGTCTCCGTGAGACCTTCATATACATCTATAACGTAATATAACCTAACCTAACCCTACCTATCACCTCGGCGGTAAAATTTGACAATATTCCTGGCGAGCTGGGCTCTACGTCTCTGCTGGACCTTTATATACATCAATAACGTAATATAACATAACTTAACCCAACCTATCATCTCGGCGATAATATTTGACAACATTCCTGGCGAGTTCGCCTCTACGTCTACGTGGGTCCTTTATATACATCAATAACGTAATGTAACCTAACCTAACCCAACCTGACATCTCGGCGGTAATATTTGACAACATTCCTGGCGTGTTGTCCTCTACGTCTCCGTGAGACCTTCATATACATCTATAACGTAATATAACCTAACCTAACCCTACCTATCACCTCGGCGGTAAAATTTGACAATATTCCTGGCGAGCTGGGCTCTACGTCTCTGCTGGACCTTCATATACATCAATAACGTAATATAACATAACTTAACCCAACCTATCATCTCGGCGATAATATTTGACAACATTCCTGGCGAGTTCGCCTCTACGTCTACGTGGGACCTTTATATACATCAATAACGTAATATAACCTAACCTAACCCAACCTGACATCTCGGCGGTAATATTTGACAGCATTCCTGGCGAGCTGGCCTCTACGTCTCCGTGGGATCTTTATATACGTCAATAATGTAATATAACCTAACCTAACCCAACCTAACTTATCGGCGGTAATATTTGACAACATTCCTGGCGGGTTGTCCTCTACGTCTACCAAGGACGTTCATATACATCAATAACGTAATATAACCTAACCTAACCCAACCTGACATCTCGGCGGTAATATTTGACAAAATTCCTGGCGAGTTGGCCTCTACGTCTCCGTGGGACCTTTATATACATCAATAACGTAATATAACCTAACCTAACCCAACCTATCTTCTCGGCGATAATATTTGAGAACATTCCTGGCGAGTTGTCCTCTACGTCTACTAAGGACGTTCATATACATCAATAACGTAATATAACCTAACCTAACCCAACCTGACATCTCAGCGGTAATATTTGACGACATTCCTGGCGTGTTGGATTCTACGCCTCCGTGGGACCTTTCTATACATCAATAACGTAATATAACCTAACGTAACCCAAACTATCATCTCGGCGGTAATATTTGACAACATTCCCGGCGAGTTGGCCTCTGCGAATCCGTGGGACCTTTATATACATCAATAACGTAATGTAACCTAACCTAACCCTACCTATCTCCTCGGCGGTAAAATTTGACAACATTCCTGGCGGGTTGTCCTCTACGTCCACGTGGGACGTTCATATACATCAATAACCTAATATAAACTAACCTAACCCAACCTATCTTATCGGCGGTAAAATTTGACAACATTCCTGGCGAGTTGGCCTCCACGTCTCCGTCGGACCTTTATATACATCAATAACGTAATATAACCTAACCTAACCCAACCTATCATCTCGGCGGTAAAATCTGACAACATTCCTGGCGAGGTAGACTCTACGTCTCCGTGGGATCTTTATATACGTCAATAATGTAATATAACCTAACCTAACCCAACCTAACTTATCGGCGGTAATATTTGACAACATTCCTGGCGACTTGGCCTCTACGTGTCCGTGGGACCTTTATATACATCAGTATCCTAATACAAACTAACCAAACCCAACCTATCATCTCGGCGATAATATTTGTCAACATTCCTGGCGAGTTCTCCTCTACGTCTGCGTGGGACATTCATATGCATCAGTAACGTAATATAACCTAACCTAACCCAACCTGACATATCAGCGGTAATATTTGACGACATTCCTGGCGTGTTGGATTCTACGTCTCCGTGGGACCTTTATATACATCAATAACGTAATATAACCTAGCCTAACCCAACCTAACTTATCGGCGGTATATTTGACAACATTCCTGACGAGTTGGCCTCTACGTCTCCGTGGGACCCTTCTATACATTAATAACCTAATATAACCTAACCTACCCCAACCTATGATCTCGGCGATAATATTTGCAATCATTCCTGGCGAGTTGTCCTCTACGTCTACTAGGGACCTTCATATACATCAATAACGGAATATAACCTAACCTAACCCAAACTGACATCGCGGCGGTAATATTTGACGACATTCCTGGCGTGTTGGAGTCTACGTCTCCGTGGGACCTTTCTATACATCAATAACATAATATAACCTAACGTAACCCAAACTGACATCTCGGCGGTAATATTTGACAACATTCCTGGCTAGTTGGACTCTACGTCTCCGTGGTACCCTTATATACATCAATAGCGTAATATAACCTAACCTAACCCAACCTATCTTCTCGGCGATAATATTTGAGAACATTCCTGGCGAGTTGTCCTCTACGTCTACTAAGGACGTTCATATACATCAATAACGTAATATAACCTAACCTAACCCAACCTGACATCACAGCGGTAATATTTGACGACATTCCTGGCGTGTTGGATTCTACGCCTCCGTGGGACCTTTCTATACATCAATAACGTAATATAACCTAACGTAACCCAAACTATCATCTCGGCGGTAATATTTGACAACATTCCCGGCGAGTTGGCCTCTGCGTCTCCGTGGGACCTTTATATACATCAATAACGTAATGTAACCTAACCTAACCCTACCTATCTCCTCGGCGGTAAAATTTGACAACATTCCTGGCGGGTTGTCCTCTACGTCCACGTGGGACGTTCATATACATCAATAACGTAATATAAACTAACCTAACCCAACCTATCTTATCGGCGGTAAAATTTGACAACATTCCTGGCGAGTTGGCCTCCACGTCTCCGTCGGACCTTTATATACATCAATAACGTAATATAACCTAACCTAACCCAACCTATCATCTCGGCGGTAAAATCTGACAACATTCCTGGCGAGGTAGACTCTACGTCTCCGTGGGATCTTTATATACGTCAATAATGTAATATAACCTAACCTAACCCAACCTAACTTATCGGCGCTAATATTTGACAACATTCCTGGCGAGCTGGCCTCTACGAATCCGTGGGATCTTTATGTACGTCAATAACGTAATATAACCTAATCTAACCCAACCTATCATCTCGGCGGTAATATTTGACATCAATCCTGGCGAGTTGGCCTCTACGTCTCCGTGGGACCTTTATATACATCAATAACGTAATGTAACCCAACCTAACCCTACCTATCACTTCGGCCGTAAAATTTGACAACATTCCTGGCGCGTTTGGACTCTACGTCTCCGTGGTACCTTTATATACATCAATAACGTAATATAACCTAATCTAACCCAACCTAACATCTCGGCGGTAATATTTGACAACATTCCTGGCGAGTTCTCTTCTACGTCTACGTGGGACCTTCATATACATCTATAACGTAATATAACCTAACCTAACCCAACCTATCATCTCGGCGATAATATTTGACAACATTCCTGGCGAGTTCTCCTCTACGTCTACGTGAGACATTCATATACATCAATAACGTAATATAACCTAACCTAACCCAACCTGACATCTCGGCGGTAATATTTGACAACATTCCTGGCGTGTTGTCCTCTACGTCTCCGTGAGACCTTCATATACATCTATAACGTAATATAACCTAACCTAACCCTACCTATCACCTCGGCGGTAAAATTTGACAATATTCCTGGCGAGCTGGGCTCTACGTCTCTGCTGGACCTTTATATACATCAATAACGTAATATAACATAACTTAACCCAACCTATCATCTCGGCGATAATATTTGACAACATTCCTGGCGAGTTCGCCTCTACGTCTACGTGGGTCCTTTATATACATCAATAACGTAATGTAACCTAACCTAACCCAACCTGACATCTCGGCGGTAATATTTGACAACATTCCTGGCGTGTTGTCCTCTACGTCTCCGTGAGACCTTCATATACATCTATAACGTAATATAACCTAACCTAACCCTACCTATCACCTCGGCGGTAAAATTTGACAATATTCCTGGCGAGCTGGGCTCTACGTCTCTGCTGGACCTTCATATACATCAATAACGTAATATAACATAACTTAACCCAACCTATCATCTCGGCGATAATATTTGACAACATTCCTGGCGAGTTCGCCTCTACGTCTACGTGGGACCTTTATATACATCAATAACGTAATATAACCTAACCTAACCCAACCTGACATCTCGGCGTTAATATTTGACAACATTCCTGGCGAGTTCGCCTCTACGTCTACGTCGGACATTCATATACATCAATAACGTAATATAACCTAACCTAACCCAATCTATCTTACCGGCGACAATATTTGACAGCATTCCTGGCGGGTTGTCCTCTACGTCTACGTGGGACGTTCATATACATAAATAACGTAATATAACGTAACCTAACCCAACCTGACATCTCGGCGTTAATATTTGACAACATTCCTGGCGATTTGTCCTCTACGTCCCCGTGAGACATTCATATACATCTATAACGTAATATAACCTAACCTAACCCAACCTGACATGGCGGCGGTAATATTTGACAACATTCCTGGCGAGCTGGCCTCTACGAATCCGTGGGATATTTATGTACGTCAATAACGTAATATAACCTAATCTAACCCAACCTATCATCTCGGCGGTAATATTTGATAACATTCCCGGCGAGTTGGCCTCTGCGTCTCCGTGGAACCTTCATATACATCAATAACGTAATATAACCTAACCTAACCCAACTTAACTTATCGGCGGAAAAATTTGAAAACATTCCTGGCGAGTTGTCCTCTACGTCTACTAGGGACGTTCATATACATCAATAACGTAATATAAACTATCCTAACCCAACCTATCATCTCGGCGATAATATTTTACAACATTCCTGGCGGGTTGTCCTCTACGTCTACGTGGGACGTTCATATACATCAATAACGTAATATAAACTAACCTAATCCAACCTATCTTATCGGCGGTAAAATTTGACAACATTCCTGTCGAGTTGGCCTCTACGTCTCCGTGGGACCTTTATATACATCAATAACGTAATATAACCTAACCTAACCCAACCTGACATCTCGGCGGTAATATTTGACAGCATTCCTGGCGAGCTGGCCTCTACGTCTCCGTGGGATCTTTATATACGTCAATAATGTAATATAACCTAACCTAACCCAACCTAACTTATCGGCGGTAATATTTGACAACATTCCTGGCGGGTTGTCCTCTACGTCTACCAAGGTCGTTCATATACATCAATAACGTAATATAACCTAACCTAACCCAACCGGACATCTCGGCGGTAATATTTGACAAAATTCCTGGCGAGTTGGCCTCTACGTCTCCGTGGGACCTTTAATACATCAATAACGTAATATAACCTAACCTAACGCAACCTATATTATCGGCGGTATATTTGACAACATTGCTGGCGAGTTGGCATCTACGTGTCCGTGGGACCTTTGTATACATCGGTATCCTAATATAACCTAACCTAACCCAACCTTATCTCTCGCGGTACAATTTAACCACATTCCTTGCTTGTCGGCCCCTACTTCTCGTTGGGAACACTGTATACGTCTATGACGTAATATAACCTAACCTAACCCAACCTGACATCTCGGCGGTAAAATCTGACAACATTCCTGGCGAGCTGGCCTCTACGTCTCCGTGGGACCTTTATGTACGTCAATAACGTAATATAACCTAATCCAACCCAACCTATCATCTCGGCGGTAATATTTGACAACATTCCTGGCGAGTTGGCCTCTACGTCTCCGTGGGACCTTTATATACATCAATAACGTAATATAACCTAATCTAACCCAACCTAACATCTCGGCGGTAATATTTGACAACATTCCTGGCGAGTTCTCCTCTACGTCTACGTGAGACATTCATATACATCAATAACGTAATATAACCTAACCTAACCCAACCTGACATCTCGGCGGTAATATTTGACAACATTCCTGGCGTGTTGTCCTCTACGTCTCCGTGAGACCTTCATATACATCTATAACGTAATATAACCTAACCTAACCCTACCTATCACCTCGGCGGTAAAATTTGACAATATTCCTGGCGAGCTGGGCTCTACGTCTCTGCTGGACCTTTATATACATCAATAACGTAATATAACATAACTTAACCCAACCTATCATCTCGGCGATAATATTTGACAACATTCCTGGCGAGTTCGCCTCTACGTCTACGTGGGTCCTTTATATACATCAATAACGTAATGTAACCTAACCTAACCCAACCTGACATCTCGGCGGTAATATTTGACAACATTCCTGGCGTGTTGTCCTCTACGTCTCCGTGAGACCTTCATATACATCTATAACGTAATATAACCTAACCTAACCCTACCTATCACCTCGGCGGTAAAATTTGACAATATTCCTGGCGAGCTGGGCTCTACGTCTCTGCTGGACCTTCATATACATCAATAACGTAATATAACATAACTTAACCCAACCTATCATCTCGGCGATAATATTTGACAACATTCCTGGCGAGTTCGCCTCTACGTCTACGTGGGACCTTTATATACATCAATAACGTAATATAACCTAACCTAACCCAACCTGACATCTCGGCGGTAATATTTGACAGCATTCCTGGCGAGCTGGCCTCTACGTCTCCGTGGGATCTTTATATACGTCAATAATGTAATATAACCTAACCTAACCCAACCTAACTTATCGGCGGTAATATTTGACAACATTCCTGGCGGGTTGTCCTCTACGTCTACCAAGGACGTTCATATACATCAATAACGTAATATAACCTAACCTAACCCAACCTGACATCTCGGCGGTAATATTTGACAAAATTCCTGGCGAGTTGGCCTCTACGTCTCCGTGGGACCTTTATATACATCAATAACGTAATATAACCTAACCTAACGCAACCTATATTATCGGCGGTATATTTGACAACATTGCTGGCGAGTTGGCATCTACGTGTCCGTGGGACCTTTGTATACATCGGTATCCTAATATAACCTAACCTAACCCAACCTTATCTCTCGCGGTACCATTTAACCACATTCCTTGCTTGTCGGCCCCTACTTCTAGTTGGGAACACTGTATACGTCTATGACGTAATATAACCTAACCTAACCCAACCTGACATCTCGGCGGTAAAATCTGACAACATTCCTGGCGAGCTGGCCTCTACGTCTCCGTGGGACCTTTATGTACGTCAATAACGTAATATAACCTAATCCAACCCAACCTATCATCTCGGCGGTAATATTTGACAACATTCCTGGCGAGTTGGCCTCTACGTCTCCGTGGGACCTTTATATACATCAATAACGTAATATAACCTAATCTAACCCAACATATCATCTCGGCGGTAAAATCTCACAACATTCCTGGCGTGTTGGTTTCTACGTTTCCGTGGGACCTTTATACACATCAATAACATAATATAACCTAACGTAACCCAAACTGACATCTCGGCGGTAATATTTGACAACATTCCTGGCTAGTTGGACTCTACGTCTCCGTGGTACCCTTATATACATCAATAACGTAATATAACCTAACCTAACCCAACCTATCTTCTCGGCGATAATATTTGAGAACATTCCTGGCGAGTTGTCCTCTACGTCTACTAAGGACGTTCATATACATCAATAACGTAATATAACCTAACCTAACCCAACCTGACATCTCAGCGGTAATATTTGACGACATTCCTGGCGTGTTGGATTCTACGCCTCCGTGGGACCTTTCTATACATCAATAACGTAATATAACCTAACGTAACCCAAACTATCATCTCGGCGGTAATATTTGACAACATTCCTGGCGAGTTCTCCTCTACGTCTACGTGAGACATTCATATACATCAATAACCTAATATAACCTAACCTAAACCAACCTGACATCTCGGCGGTAATATTTGACAACATTCCTGGCGAGTTGTCCTCTACGTCTCCGTGAGACCTTTATATACATCAATAACGTACTATAACCTAACCTGACACAACCTGACATCTCGGCGGTAATATTTGACGATATTCCTGGCGAGTTGGACTCTACGTCTCCGTGGGACCTTTATATACATCAATAACGTAATATAACCTAACCTAACCCAACCTGAAATCTCGGCGGTAATATTTGACAGCATTCCTGGCGAGCTGGCCTCTACGTCTCCGTGGGATCTTTATATACGTCAATAATGTAATATAACCTACCCTAACCCAACCTAACTTATCGGCGGTAATATTTGACAACATTCCTGGCGGGTTGTCCTCTACGTCTACTAAGGACGTTCATATACATCAATAACGTAATATAACCTAACCTAATCCAACCTGACGTCTCAGCGGTAATATTTGACGACATTCCTGGCGTGTTGGATTCTACGTCTCCGTGGGACCTTTATATACATCAATAACGTAATATAACCTAACCTAACCCAACATGACATCTCGGCGGTATTATTTGACAACATTCCTGGCGAGTTGGCCTCTGCGTCTACTAGGGACGTTCATATACATCAATAACGTAATATAAACTATCCTAACCCAACCTATCATCTCGGCGATAATATTTGAGAACATTCCTGGCGAGTTGTCCCCTACGTCTACGTGGGACGTTCATATGCATCAATAACGTAATATAACCTAACCTAACCCAACCTATCATCTCGGCGATAATATTTGACAACATTCCTGGCGGGTTGTCCTCTACGTCTACGTGGGACCTTCATATACATCAATAACGTAATATAACCTAACCTAACACAACCTGACATCTCGGCGGTAATATTTGACGACATTCCTGTCGAGTTGGATTCTATGTCTCCGTGGGACCTTTATATACATCAATAACGTAATATAACCTAACCTAACCCAACCTGACATCTCGGCGGTAATATTTGACAGCATTCCTGGCGAGCTGGCCTCTACGTCTCCGTGGGATCTTTATGTACGTCAATAACGTAATATAACTTAACCTAACCCAACCTAACTTATCGGCGGTAATATTTGACAACATCCCTGGCGAGTTGGCATCTACGTGTCCGTGGGACCTTTGTATACATCAGTATCCTAATATAACCCAACCAAACCCAACCTATCATCTCGGCGGTAATATTTGTCAACATTACGGGCGAGTTCTCCTCTACGTCTGCGTGGGACATTCATATGCATCCATAACTTAATATAACCTAACCTAACCCAACCTGACATCTCAGCGGTAATATTTGACGACATTCCTGGCGTGTTGGATTCTACGTCTCCGTGGGACCTTTATATACATCAATAACCTAATATAACCTAGCCTAACCCAACCTAACATCTCGGCGGTAATATTTGACAAAATTCCTGGCGAGTTGGCCTCTACGTCTCCGTGGGACCTTTATATACATCAATAACGTAATATAAACTAACCTAACCCAACCTGACATCTCGGCGGTAATATTTGACGACATTCCTGGCGAGCTGCCCTCTACGACTCCGTGTGACCTTTATGTACGTCAGTAACGTAATATAACATAATCTAACCCAACCTATCACATCGGGGTAATATTTGACAAAATTCCTGGCGAGTTGGCCTCTACGTCTCCGTGGGACCTTTATATACATCAATAACGTAATATAAACTAACCTAACCCAACCTGACATCTCGGCGGTAATATTTGACAAAATTCCTGGCGAGTTGGCCTCTACGTCTCCGTGGGACCTTTATATACATCAATAACGTAATATAAACTAACCTAACGCAACCTATCTTATCGGCGGTATATTTGACAACATTGCTGGCGAGTTGGCATCTACGTGTCCGTGGACCTTTATATACGTCAATAATGTAATATAACCTACCCTAACCCAACCTAACTTATCGGCGGTAATATTTGACAACATTCCTGGCGGGTTGTCCTCTACGTCTACGTGGGACCCTTATATACATTAATAACTTAATACAACCTAACCAACCCCAACCTATCATCTCGGCGATAATATTTGCAATCATTCCTGGCGAGTTGTCCTCTACGTCTACTAGGGACCTTCATATACATCAATAACGTAATATAACCTAACCTAACCCAACCTGACATATCGCCGGTAATATTTGACGACATTCGTGACGAGTTGGACTCTACGTCTCCGTGGGACCTTTATATACATCAATAACGTAATATATCCTAACCTAACCCAACCTGACATCTCGGCGGTAATATTTGACAACATTCCTGGCGAGTTGGACTCTACGTCTCCGTGGTACCCTTATATACATCAATAACGTAACATAACCTAACCTAAACCAACCTATCATCTCGGCGATAATATTTGAGAACATTTCTGGCGAGTTGTCCCCTACGTCTACGTGGGACGTTCATATGCATCAATAACGTAATATAACCTAACCTAACCCAACCTATCATCTCGGCGATAATATTTGACAACATTCCTGGCGGGTTGTCCTCTACGTCTACGTGGGACCTTCATATACATCAATAACGTAATATAACCTAACCTAACACAACCTGACATCTCGGCGGTAATATTTGACGACATTCCTGTCGAGTTGGATTCTATGTCTCCGTGGGACCTTTATATACATCAATAACGTAATATAACCTAACCTAACCCAACCTGACATCTCGGCGGTAATATTTGACAGCATTCCTGGCGAGCTGGCCTCTACGTCGCTGTGGGATCTTTATGAACGTCAATAACGTAATATAACTTAACCTAACCCAACCTAACTTATCGGCGGTAATATTTGACAACATCCCTGGCGAGTTGGCATCTACGTGTCCGTGGGACCTTTGTATACATCAGTATCCTAATATAACCTAACCTAACCCAACCTAATCTCTCGTGGTACCATTTAACCACATTCCTTGCTTGTCGGCCCCTACTTCTCGGTGGGAACACTGTATACGTCTATGACGTAATATAACCTAACCTAACCCAACCTGACATCTCGGCGGTATAATTTGACAACATTCCTGCCGAGTTGGCCTCTACGTCTCCGTGGGACCCTTATATACATTAATAACTTAATACAACCTAACCTACCCCAACCTATCATCTCGGCGATAATATTTGACATCATTCCTGGCGAGTTGTCCTCTACGTCTACTAGGGACCTTCATATACATCAATAATGTAATATAACCTAACCTAACCCAACCTGACATCTCAGCGGTAATATTTGACGACATTCCTGGCGTGTTGGATTCTACGTCTCCGTGGGACCTTTATATACATCAATAACGTAATACAACCTAGCCTAACCCATCCTGACATCTCGGCGGTAATATTTGACAAAATTCCTGGCGAGTTGGCCTCTACGTCTCCGTGGGACCTTTATATACTTCAATAACGTAATATAAACTAACCTAACGCAACCTATCTTATCGGCGGTATATTTGACAACATTGCTGGCGAGTTGGCATCTACGTGTCCGTGGACCTTTATATACGTCAATAATGTAATATAACCTACCCTAACCCAACCTAACTTATCGGCGGTAATATTTGACAACATTCCTGGCGGGTTGTCCTCTACGTCTACTAAGGACGTTCATATACATCAATAACGTAATATAACCTAACCTAACCCAACCTGACATCTCGGCGGTAATATTTCACGACATCCCTGTCGAGTTGGATTCTATGTCTCCGTGGGACCTTTATATACATCAATAACGTAATATAAACGAAACTAACGCAACCTATCTTGTCGGCGGTATATTTGACAACATTGCTGGCGAGTTGGCATCTACGTGTCCGTGGGACCTTTGTATACACCAGTATCCTAATATAACCTAACCTAACCCAACCTTATCTCTCGCGGTACCATTTAACCACATTCCTTGCTTGTCGGCCCCCACTTCTCGTTGGGAACACTGTATACGTCTATGACGTAATATAACCTAACCTAACCCAACCTGACATCTCGGCGGTATAATTTGACAACATTCCTGCCGAGTTGGCCTCTACGTCTCCGTGGGACCCTTATATACATTAATAACCTAATATAACCTAACCTACCCCAACCTATCATCTCGGCGATAATATTTGCAATCATTCCTGGCGAGTTGTCCTCTACGTCTACTAGGGACCTTCATATACATCAATAACGTAATATAACCTAACCTAACCCAACCTGACATATCGGCGGTAATATTTCACGACATTCCTGACGAGTTGGACTCTACGTCTCCGTGGGACCTTTATATACATCAATAACGTAATATATCCTAACCTAACCCAACCTGACATCTCGGCGGTAATATTTGACAGCATTCCTGGCGAGCTGCCCTCTACGACTCCGTGGGACCTTTATGTACGTCAATAACGTAATATAACATAATCTAACCCAACCTATCACCTCGGCGGTAATATTTGACAACATTCCTGGCGAGTTGGACTCTACGTCTCCGTGGTACCCTTATATACATCAATAACGTAACATAACCTAACCTAAACCAACCTATCATCTCGGCGATAATATTTGAGAACATTTCTGGCGAGTTGTCCCCTACGTCTACGTGGGACGTTCATATGCATCAATAACGTAATATAACCTAACCTAACCCAACCTATCATCTCGGCGATAATATTTGACAACATTCCTGGCGGGTTGTCCTCTACGTCTACGTGGGACCTTCATATACATCAATAACGTAATATAACCTAACCTAACACAACCTGACATCTCGGCGGTAATATTTGACGACATTCCTGTCGAGTTGGATTCTATGTCTCCGTGGGACCTTTATATACATCAATAACGTAATATAACCTAACCTAACCCAACCTGACATCTCGGCGGTAATATTTGACAGCATTCCTGGCGAGCTGGCCTCTACGTCGCTGTGGGATCTTTATGAACGTTAATAACGTAATATAACTTAACCTAACCCAACCTAACTTATCGGCGGTAATATTTGACAACATCCCTGGCGAGTTGGCATCTACGTGTCCGTGGGACCTTTGTATACATCAGTATCCTAATATAACCTAACCTAACCCAAACTAATCTCTCGTGGTACCATTTAACCACATTCCTTGCTTGTCGGCCCCTACTTCTCGGTGGGAACACTGTATACGTCTATGACGTAATATAACCTAACCTAACCCAACCTGACATCTCGGCGGTATAATTTGACAACATTCCTGGCGAGTTGGCCTCTACGTCTCCGTGGGACCCTTATATACATTAATAACTTAATACAACCTAACCTACCCCAACCTATCATCTCGGCGATAATATTTGACATCATTCCTGGCGAGTTGTCCTCTACGTCTACTAGGGACCTTCATATACATCAATAATGTAATATAACCTAACCTAACCCAACCTGACATCTCAGCGGTAATATTTGACGACATTCCTGGCGTGTTGGATTCTACGTCTCCGTGGGACCTTTATATACATCAATAACGTAATACAACCTAGCCTAACCCATCCTGACATCTCGGCGGTAATATTTGACAAAATTCCTGGCGAGTTGGCCTCTACGTCTCCGTGGGACCTTTATATACATCAATAACGTAATATAAACTAACCTAACGCAACCTATCTTATCGGCGGTATATTTGACAACATTGCTGGCGAGTTGGCATCTACGTGTCCGTGGACCTTTATATACGTCAATAATGTAATATAACCTACCCTAACCCAACCTAACTTATCGGCGGTAATATTTGACAACATTCCTGGCGGGTTGTCCTCTACGTCTACTAAGGACGTTCATATACATCAATAACGTAATATAACCTAACCTAACCCAACCTGACATCTCGGCGGTAATATTTCACGACATTCCTGTCGAGTTGGATTCTATGTCTCCGTGGGACCTTTATATACATCAATAACGTAATATAAACGAACCTAACGCAACCTATCTTGTCGGCGGTATATTTGACAACATTGCTGGCGAGTTGGCATCTACGTGTCCGTGGGACCTTTGTATACACCAGTATCCTAATATAACCTAACCTAACCCAACCTTATCTCTCGCGGTACCATTTAACCACATTCCTTGCTTGTCGGCCCCCACTTCTCGTTGGGAACACTGTATACGTCTATGACGTAATATAACCTAACCTAACCCAACCTGACATCTCGGCGGTATAATTTGACAACATTCCTGCCGAGTTGGCCTCTACGTCTCCGTGGGACCCTTATATACATTAATAACCTAATATAACCTAACCTACCCCAACCTATCATCTCGGCGATAATATTTGCAATCATTCCTGGCGAGTTGTCCTCTACGTCTACTAGGGACCTTCATATACATCAATAACGTAATATAACCTAACCTAACCCAACCTGACATATCGGCGGTAATATTTGACGACATTCCTGACGAGTTGGACTCTACGTCTCCGTGGGACCTTTATATACATCAATAACGTAATATATCCTAACCTAACCCAACCTGACATCTCGGCGGTAATATTTGACAGCATTCCTGGCGAGCTGCGCTCTACGACTCCGTGGGACCTTTATGTACGTCAATAACGTAATATAACATAATCTAACCCAACCTATCACCTCGGCGGTAATATTTGACAACATTCCTGGCGAGTTGGACTCTACGTCTCCGTGGTACCCTTATATACATCAATAACGTAACATAACCTAACCTAAACCAACCTATCATCTCGGCGATAATATTTGAGAACATTTCTGGCGAGTTGTCCCCTACGTCTACGTGGGACGTTCATATGCATCAATAACGTAATATAACCTAACCTAACCCAACCTATCATCTCGGCGATAATATTTGAAAACATTCCTGGCGGGTTGTCCTCTACGTCTACGTGGGACCTTCATATACATCAATAACGTATTATAACCTAACCTAACACAACCTGACATCTCGGCGGTAATATTTTACGACATTCCTGTCGAGTTGGATTCTATGTCTCCGTGGGACCTTTATATACATCAATAACGTAATATAACCTAACCTAACCCAACCTGACATCTCGGCGGTAATATTTGACAGCATTCCTGGCGAGCTGGCCTCTACGTCGCCGTGGGATCTTTATGTACGTCAATAACGTAATATAACTTAACCTAACCCAACCTAACTTATCGGCGGTAATATTTGACAACATCCCTGGCGAGTTGGCATCTACGTGTCCGTGGGACCTTTGTATACATCAGTATCCTAATATAACCTAACCTAACCCAACCTAATCTCTCGTGGTACCATTTAACCACATTTCTTGCTTGTCGGCCCCTACTTCTCGGTGGGAACACTGTATACGTCTATGACGTAATATATCCTAACCTAACCCAACCTGACATCTCGGCGGTATAATTTGACAACATTCCTGGCGAGTTGGCCTCTACGTCTCCGTGGGACCCTTATATACATCAATAACCTAATATAACCTAACCTAACCCAACCTATCATCTCGGCGATAATATTTGACATCATTCCTGGCGAGTTGTCCTCTACGTCTACTAGGGACCTTCATATACATCAATAACGTAATATAACCTAACCTAACCCAACCTGACATCTCGGCGGTAATATTTCACGACATTCCTGACGAGTTGGAATCTACGTCTCCGTGGGACCTTTATATACATCAATAACGTAATATAAACTAACCTAACGCAACCTATCTTGTCGGCGGTATATTTGACAACATTGCTGGCGAGTTGGCATCTACGTGTCCGTGGGACCCTTGTATACACCAGTATCCTAATATAACCTAACCTAACCCAACCTTATCTCTCGCGGTACCATTTAACCACATTCCTTGCTTGTCGGCCCCCACTTCTCGTTGGGAACACTGTATACGTCTATGACGTAATATATCCTAACCTAACCCAACCTGACATTTCGGCGGTATAATTTGACAACATTCCTGCCGAGTTGGCCTCTACGTCTCCGTGGGACCCTTATATACATTAATAACCTAATATAAACTAACCTGCCCCAACCTATCATCTCGGCGATAATATTTGCAATCATTCCTGGCGAGTTGTCCCCTACGTCTACTAGGGACCTTCATATACATCAATAACGTAATATAACCTAACCTAACCCAACCTTACATATCGGCGGTAATATTGGCCGACATTCCTGACGAGTTGGACTCTACGTCTCCGTGGGACCTTTATATACATCAATAACGTAATATATCCTAACCTAACCCAACATGACATCTCGGCGGTTATATTTGACAGCATTCCTGGCGAGCTGGCCTCTACGTCTCCGTGGGATCTTTATGTACGTCAATAACGTAATATAACATAATCTAACCCAACCTATCACCTCGGCGGTAATATTTGACAACATTCCTGGCGAGTTGGACTCTACGTCTCCGTGGTACCCTTATATACATCAATAACGTAACATAACCTAACCTAAACCAACCTATCATCTCGGCGATAATATTTGAGAACATTTCTGGCGAGTTGTCCCCTACGTCTACGTGGGACGTTCATATGCATCAATAACGTAATATAACCTAACCTAACCCAACCTATCATCTCGGCGATAATATTTGACAACATTCCTGGCGGGTTGTCCTCTACGTCTACGTGGGACCTTCATATACATCAATAACGTATTATAACCTAACCTAACACAACCTGACATCTCGGCGGTAATATTTTACGACATTCCTGTCGAGTTGGATTCTATGTCTCCGTGGGACCGTTATATACATCAATAACGTAATATAACCTAACCTAACCCAACCTGACATCTCGGCGGTAATATTTGACAGCATTCCTGGCGAGCTGGCCTCTACGTCGCCGTGGGATCTTTATGTACGTCAATAACGTAATATAACTTAACCTAACCCAACCTAACTTATCGGCGGTAATATTTGACAACATCCCTGGCGAGTTGGCATCTACGTGTCCGTGGGACCTTTGTATACATCAGTATCCTAATATAACCTAACCTAACCCAACCTAATCTCTCGTGGTACCATTTAACCACATTCCTTGCTTGTCGGCCCCTACTTCTCGGTGGGAACACTGTATACGTCTATGACGTAATATATCCTAACCTAACCCAACCTGACATCTCGGCGGTATAATTTGACAACATTCCTGGCGAGTTGGCCTCTACGTCTCCGTGGGACCCTTATATACATCAATAACCTAATATAACCTAACCTAACCCAACCTATCATCTCGGCGATAATATTTGACATCATTCCTGGCGAGTTGTCCTCTACGTCTACTAGGGACCTTCATATACATCAATAACGTAATATAACCTAACCTAACCCAACCTGACATCTCGGCGGTAATATTTCACGACATTCCTGACGAGTTGGAATCTACGTCTCCGTGGGACCTTTATATACATCAATAACGTAATATAAACTAACCTAACCCAACATGACATCTCGGCGGTTATATTTGACAGCATTCCTGGCGAGCTGGCCTCTACGTCTCCGTGGGATCTTTATGTACGTCAATAACGTAATATAACATAATCTAACCCAACCTATCACCTCGGCGGTAATATTTGACAACATTCCTGGCGAGTTGGACTCTACGTCTCCGTGGTACCCTTATATACATCAATAACGTAACATAACCTAACCTAAACCAACCTATCATCTCGGCGATAATATTTGAGAACATTTCTGGCGAGTTGTCCCCTACGTCTACGTGGGACGTTCATATGCATCAATAACGTAATATAACCTAACCTAACCCAACCTATCATCTCGGCGATAGTATTTGACAACATTCCTGGCGGGTTGTCCTCTACGTCTACGTGGGACCTTCATATACATCAATAACGTATTATAACCTAACCTAACACAACCTGACATCTCGGCGGTAATATTTGACGACATTCCTGTCGAGTTGGATTCTATGTCTCCGTGGGACCTTTATATACATCAATAACGTAATATAACCTAACCTAACCCAACCTGACATCTCGGCGGTAATATTTGACAGCATTCCTGGCGAGCTGGCCTCTACGTCGCCGTGGGATCTTTATGTACGTCAATAACGTAATATAACTTAACCTAACCCAACCTAACTTATCGGCGGTAATATTTGACAACATCCCTGGCGAGTTGGCATCTACGTGTCCGTGGGACCTTTGTATACATCAGTATCCTAATATAACCTAACCTAACCCAACCTAATCTCTCGTGGTACCATTTAACCACATTCCTTGCTTGTCGGCCCCTACTTCTCGGTGGGAACACTGTATACGTCTATGACGTAATATAACCTAACCTAACCCAACCTGACATCTCGGCGGTATAATTTGACAACATTCCTGGCGAGTTGGCCTCTACGTCTCCGTGGGACCCTTATATACATTAATAACTTAATACAACCTAACCTACCCCAACCTATCATCTCGGCGATAATATTTGACATCATTCCTGGCGAGTTGTCCTCTACGTCTACTAGGGACCTTCATATACATCAATAATGTAATATAACCTAACCTAACCCAACCTGACATCTCAGCGGTAATATTTGACGACATTCCTGGCGTGTTGGATTCTACGTCTCCGTGGGACCTTTATATACATCAATAACGTAATACAACCTAGCCTAACCCATCCTGACATCTCGGTGGTAATATTTGACAAAATTCCTGGCGAGTTGGCCTCTACGTCTCCGTGGGACCTTTATATACATCAATAACGTAATATAAACTAACCTAACGCAACCTATCTTATCGGCGGTATATTTGACAGCATTGCTGGCGAGTTGGCATCTACGTGTCCGTGGACCTTTATATACGTCAATAATGTAATATAACCTACCCTAACCCAACCTAACTTATCGGCGGTAATATTTGACAACATTCCTGGCGGGTTGTCCTCTACGTCTACTAAGGACGTTCATATACATCAATAACGTAATATAACCTAACCTAACCCAACCTGACATCTCGGCGGTAATATTTCACGACATCCCTGTCGAGTTGGATTCTATGTCTCCGTGGGACCTTTATATACATCAATAACGTAATATAAACGAAACTAACGCAACCTATCTTGTCGGCGGTATATTTGACAACATTGCTGGCGAGTTGGCATCTACGTGTCCGTGGGACCTTTGTATACACCAGTATCCTAATATAACCTAACCTAACCCAACCTTATCTCTCGCGGTACCATTTAACCACATTCCTTGCTTGTCGGCCCCCACTTCTCGTTGGGAACACTGTATACGTCTATGACGTAATATAACCTAACCTAACCCAACCTGACATCTCGGCGGTATAATTTGACAACATTCCTGCCGAGTTGGCCTCTACGTCTCCGTGGGACCCTTATATACATTAATAACCTAATATAACCTAACCTACCCCAACCTATCATCTCGGCGATAATATTTGCAATCATTCCTGGCGAGTTCTCCTCTACGTCTACTAGGGACCTTCATATACATCAATAACGTAATATAACCTAACCTAACCCAACCTGACATATCGGCGGTAATATTTCACGACATTCCTGACGAGTTGGACTCTACGTCTCCGTGGGACCTTTATATACATCAATAACGTAATATATCCTAACCTAACCCAACATGACATCTCGGCGGTTATATTTGACAGCATTCCTGGCGAGCTGGCCTCTACGTCTCCGTGGGATCTTTATGTACGTCAATAACGTAATATAACATAATCTAACCCAACCTATCACCTCGGCGGTAATATTTGACAACATTCCTGGCGAGTTGGACTCTACGTCTCCGTGGTACCCTTATATACATCAATAACGTAACATAACCTAACCTAAACCAACCTATCATCTCGGCGATAATATTTGAGAACATTTCTGGCGAGTTGTCCCCTACGTCTACGTGGGACGTTCATATGCATCAATAACGTAATATAACCTAACCTAACCCAACCTATCATCTCGGCGATAATATTTGACAACATTCCTGGCGGGTTGTCCTCTACGTCTACGTGGGACCTTCATATACATCAATAACGTATTATAACCTAACCTAACACAACCTGACATCTCGGCGGTAATATTTTACGACATTCCTGTCGAGTTGGATTCTATGTCTCCGTGGGACCGTTATATACATCAATAACGTAATATAACCTAACCTAACCCAACCTGACATCTCGGCGGTAATATTTGACAGCATTCCTGGCGAGCTGGCCTCTACGTCGCCGTGGGATCTTTATGTACGTCAATAACGTAATATAACTTAACCTAACCCAACCTAACTTATCGGCGGTAATATTTGACAACATCCCTGGCGAGTTGGCATCTACGTGTCCGTGGGACCTTTGTATACATCAGTATCCTAATATAACCTAACCTAACCCAACCTAATCTCTCGTGGTACCATTTAACCACATTCCTTGCTTGTCGGCCCCTACTTCTCGGTGGGAACACTGTATACGTCTATGACGTAATATATCCTAACCTAACCCAACCTGACATCTCGGCGGTATAATTTGACAACATTCCTGGCGAGTTGGCCTCTACGTCTCCGTGGGACCCTTATATACATCAATAACCTAATATAACCTAACCTAACCCAACCTATCATCTCGGCGATAATATTTGACATCATTCCTGGCGAGTTGTCCTCTACGTCTACTAGGGACCTTCATATACATCAATAACGTAATATAACCTAACCTAACCCAACCTGACATCTCGGCGGTAATATTTCACGACATTCCTGACGAGTTGGAATCTACGTCTCCGTGGGACCTTTATATACATCAATAACGTAATATAAACTAACCTAACCCAACATGACATCTCGGCGGTTATATTTGACAGCATTCCTGGCGAGCTGGCCTCTACGTCTCCGTGGGATCTTTATGTACGTCAATAACGTAATATAACATAATCTAACCCAACCTATCACCTCGGCGGTAATATTTGACAACATTCCTGGCGAGTTGGACTCTACGTCTCCGTGGTACCCTTATATACATCAATAACGTAACATAACCTAACCTAAACCAACCTATCATCTCGGCGATAATATTTGAGAACATTTCTGGCGAGTTGTCCCCTACGTCTACGTGGGACGTTCATATGCATCAATAACGTAATATAACCTAACCTAACCCAACCTATCATCTCGGCGATAGTATTTGACAACATTCCTGGCGGGTTGTCCTCTACGTCTACGTGGGACCTTCATATACATCAATAACGTATTATAACCTAACCTAACACAACCTGACATCTCGGCGGTAATATTTGACGACATTCCTGTCGAGTTGGATTCTATGTCTCCGTGGGACCTTTATATACATCAATAACGTAATATAACCTAACCTAACCCAACCTGACATCTCGGCGGTAATATTTGACAGCATTCCTGGCGAGCTGGCCTCTACGTCGCCGTGGGATCTTTATGTACGTCAATAACGTAATATAACTTAACCTAACCCAACCTAACTTATCGGCGGTAATATTTGACAACATCCCTGGCGAGTTGGCATCTACGTGTCCGTGGGACCTTTGTATACATCAGTATCCTAATATAACCTAACCTAACCCAACCTAATCTCTCGTGGTACCATTTAACCACATTCCTTGCTTGTCGGCCCCTACTTCTCGGTGGGAACACTGTATACGTCTATGACGTAATATAACCTAACCTAACCCAACCTGACATCTCGGCGGTATAATTTGACAACATTCCTGGCGAGTTGGCCTCTACGTCTCCGTGGGACCCTTATATACATTAATAACTTAATACAACCTAACCTACCCCAACCTATCATCTCGGCGATAATATTTGACATCATTCCTGGCGAGTTGTCCTCTACGTCTACTAGGGACCTTCATATACATCAATAATGTAATATAACCTAACCTAACCCAACCTGACATCTCAGCGGTAATATTTGACGACATTCCTGGCGTGTTGGATTCTACGTCTCCGTGGGACCTTTATATACATCAATAACGTAATACAACCTAGCCTAACCCATCCTGACATCTCGGTGGTAATATTTGACAAAATTCCTGGCGAGTTGGCCTCTACGTCTCCGTGGGACCTTTATATACATCAATAACGTAATATAAACTAACCTAACGCAACCTATCTTATCGGCGGTATATTTGACAGCATTGCTGGCGAGTTGGCATCTACGTGTCCGTGGACCTTTATATACGTCAATAATGTAATATAACCTACCCTAACCCAACCTAACTTATCGGCGGTAATATTTGACAACATTCCTGGCGGGTTGTCCTCTACGTCTACTAAGGACGTTCATATACATCAATAACGTAATATAACCTAACCTAACCCAACCTGACATCTCGGCGGTAATATTTCACGACATCCCTGTCGAGTTGGATTCTATGTCTCCGTGGGACCTTTATATACATCAATAACGTAATATAAACGAAACTAACGCAACCTATCTTGTCGGCGGTATATTTGACAACATTGCTGGCGAGTTGGCATCTACGTGTCCGTGGGACCTTTGTATACACCAGTATCCTAATATAACCTAACCTAACCCAACCTTATCTCTCGCGGTACCATTTAACCACATTCCTTGCTTGTCGGCCCCCACTTCTCGTTGGGAACACTGTATACGTCTATGACGTAATATAACCTAACCTAACCCAACCTGACATCTCGGCGGTATAATTTGACAACATTCCTGCCGAGTTGGCCTCTACGTCTCCGTGGGACCCTTATATACATTAATAACCTAATATAACCTAACCTACCCCAACCTATCATCTCGGCGATAATATTTGCAATCATTCCTGGCGAGTTCTCCTCTACGTCTACTAGGGACCTTCATATACATCAATAACGTAATATAACCTAACCTAACCCAACCTGACATATCGGCGGTAATATTTCACGACATTCCTGACGAGTTGGACTCTACGTCTCCGTGGGACCTTTATATACATCAATAACGTAATATATCCTAACCTAACCCAACCTGACATCTCGGCGGTACTATTTGACAGCATTCCTGGCGAGCTGCCCTCTACGACTCCGTGGGACCTTTATGTACGTCAATAACGTAATATAACATAATCTAACCCAACCTATCACCTCGGCGGTAATATTTGACAACATTCCTGGCGAGTTGGACTCTACGTCTCCGTGGTACCCTTATATACATCAATAACGTAACATAACCTAACCTAAACCAACCTATCATCTCGGCGATAATATTTGAGAACATTTCTGGCGAGTTGTCCCCTACGTCTACGTGGGACGTTCATATGCATCAATAACGTAATATAACCTAACCTAACCCAACCTATCATCTCGGCGATAATATTTGACAACATTCCTGGCGGGTTGTCCTCTACGTCTACGTGGGACCTTCATATACATCAATAACGTATTATAACCTAACCTAACACAACCTGACATCTCGGCGGTAATATTTTACGACATTCCTGTCGAGTTGGATTCTATGTCTCCGTGGGACCGTTATATACATCAATAACGTAATATAACCTAACCTAACCCAACCTGACATCTCGGCGGTAATATTTGACAGCATTCCTGGCGAGCTGGCCTCTACGTCGCCGTGGGATCTTTATGTACGTCAATAACGTAATATAACTTAACCTAACCCAACCTAACTTATCGGCGGTAATATTTGACAACATCCCTGGCGAGTTGGCATCTACGTGTCCGTGGGACCTTTGTATACATCAGTATCCTAATATAACCTAACCTAACCCAACCTAATCTCTCGTGGTACCATTTAACCACATTCCTTGCTTGTCGGCCCCTACTTCTCGGTGGGAACACTGTATACGTCTATGACGTAATATATCCTAACCTAACCCAACCTGACATCTCGGCGGTATAATTTGACAACATTCCTGGCGAGTTGGCCTCTACGTCTCCGTGGGACCCTTATATACATCAATAACCTAATATAACCTAACCTAACCCAACCTATCATCTCGGCGATAATATTTGACATCATTCCTGGCGAGTTGTCCTCTACGTCTACTAGGGACCTTCATATACATCAATAACGTAATATAACCTAACCTAACCCAACCTGACATCTCGGCGGTAATATTTCACGACATTCCTGACGAGTTGGAATCTACGTCTCCGTGGGACCTTTATATACATCAATAACGTAATATAAACTAACCTAACCCAACATGACATCTCGGCGGTTATATTTGACAGCATTCCTGGCGAGCTGGCCTCTACGTCTCCGTGGGATCTTTATGTACGTCAATAACGTAATATAACATAATCTAACCCAACCTATCACCTCGGCGGTAATATTTGACAACATTCCTGGCGAGTTGGACTCTACGTCTCCGTGGTACCCTTATATACATCAATAACGTAACATAACCTAACCTAAACCAACCTATCATCTCGGCGATAATATTTGAGAACATTTCTGGCGAGTTGTCCCCTACGTCTACGTGGGACGTTCATATGCATCAATAACGTAATATAACCTAACCTAACCCAACCTATCATCTCGGCGATAGTATTTGACAACATTCCTGGCGGGTTGTCCTCTACGTCTACGTGGGACCTTCATATACATCAATAACGTATTATAACCTAACCTAACACAACCTGACATCTCGGCGGTAATATTTGACGACATTCCTGTCGAGTTGGATTCTATGTCTCCGTGGGACCTTTATATACATCAATAACGTAATATAACCTAACCTAACCCAACCTGACATCTCGGCGGTAATATTTGACAGCATTCCTGGCGAGCTGGCCTCTACGTCGCCGTGGGATCTTTATGTACGTCAATAACGTAATATAACTTAACCTAACCCAACCTAACTTATCGGCGGTAATATTTGACAACATCCCTGGCGAGTTGGCATCTACGTGTCCGTGGGACCTTTGTATACATCAGTATCCTAATATAACCTAACCTAACCCAACCTAATCTCTCGTGGTACCATTTAACCACATTCCTTGCTTGTCGGCCCCTACTTCTCGGTGGGAACACTGTATACGTCTATGACGTAATATAACCTAACCTAACCCAACCTGACATCTCGGCGGTATAATTTGACAACATTCCTGGCGAGTTGGCCTCTACGTCTCCGTGGGACCCTTATATACATTAATAACTTAATACAACCTAACCTACCCCAACCTATCATCTCGGCGATAATATTTGACATCATTCCTGGCGAGTTGTCCTCTACGTCTACTAGGGACCTTCATATACATCAATAATGTAATATAACCTAACCTAACCCAACCTGACATCTCAGCGGTAATATTTGACGACATTCCTGGCGTGTTGGATTCTACGTCTCCGTGGGACCTTTATATACATCAATAACGTAATACAACCTAGCCTAACCCATCCTGACATCTCGGTGGTAATATTTGACAAAATTCCTGGCGAGTTGGCCTCTACGTCTCCGTGGGACCTTTATATACATCAATAACGTAATATAAACTAACCTAACGCAACCTATCTTATCGGCGGTATATTTGACAGCATTGCTGGCGAGTTGGCATCTACGTGTCCGTGGACCTTTATATACGTCAATAATGTAATATAACCTACCCTAACCCAACCTAACTTATCGGCGGTAATATTTGACAACATTCCTGGCGGGTTGTCCTCTACGTCTACTAAGGACGTTCATATACATCAATAACGTAATATAACCTAACCTAACCCAACCTGACATCTCGGCGGTAATATTTCACGACATCCCTGTCGAGTTGGATTCTATGTCTCCGTGGGACCTTTATATACATCAATAACGTAATATAAACGAAACTAACGCAACCTATCTTGTCGGCGGTATATTTGACAACATTGCTGGCGAGTTGGCATCTACGTGTCCGTGGGACCTTTGTATACACCAGTATCCTAATATAACCTAACCTAACCCAACCTTATCTCTCGCGGTACCATTTAACCACATTCCTTGCTTGTCGGCCCCCACTTCTCGTTGGGAACACTGTATACGTCTATGACGTAATATAACCTAACCTAACCCAACCTGACATCTCGGCGGTATAATTTGACAACATTCCTGCCGAGTTGGCCTCTACGTCTCCGTGGGACCCTTATATACATTAATAACCTAATATAACCTAACCTACCCCAACCTATCATCTCGGCGATAATATTTGCAATCATTCCTGGCGAGTTCTCCTCTACGTCTACTAGGGACCTTCATATACATCAATAACGTAATATAACCTAACCTAACCCAACCTGACATATCGGCGGTAATATTTCACGACATTCCTGACGAGTTGGACTCTACGTCTCCGTGGGACCTTTATATACATCAATAACGTAATATATCCTAACCTAACCCAACCTGACATCTCGGCGGTACTATTTGACAGCATTCCTGGCGAGCTGCCCTCTACGACTCCGTGGGACCTTTATGTACGTCAATAACGTAATATAACATAATCTAACCCAACCTATCACCTCGGCGGTAATATTTGACAACATTCCTGGCGAGTTGGACTCTACGTCTCCGTGGTACCCTTATATACATCAATAACGTAACATAACCTAACCTAAACCAACCTATCATCTCGGCGATAATATTTGAGAACATTTCTGGCGAGTTGTCCCCTACGTCTACGTGGGACGTTCATATGCATCAATAACGTAATATAACCTAACCTAACCCAACCTATCATCTCGGCGATAATATTTGACAACATTCCTGGCGGGTTGTCCTCTACGTCTACGTGGGACCTTCATATACATCAATAACGTATTATAACCTAACCTAACACAACCTGACATCTCGGCGGTAATATTTTACGACATTCCTGTCGAGTTGGATTCTATGTCTCCGTGGGACCGTTATATACATCAATAACGTAATATAACCTAACCTAACCCAACCTGACATCTCGGCGGTAATATTTGACAGCATTCCTGGCGAGCTGGCCTCTACGTCGCCGTGGGATCTTTATGTACGTCAATAACGTAATATAACTTAACCTAACCCAACCTAACTTATCGGCGGTAATATTTGACAACATCCCTGGCGAGTTGGCATCTACGTGTCCGTGGGACCTTTGTATACATCAGTATCCTAATATAACCTAACCTAACCCAACCTAATCTCTCGTGGTACCATTTAACCACATTCCTTGCTTGTCGGCCCCTACTTCTCGGTGGGAACACTGTATACGTCTATGACGTAATATATCCTAACCTAACCCAACCTGACATCTCGGCGGTATAATTTGACAACATTCCTGGCGAGTTGGCCTCTACGTCTCCGTGGGACCCTTATATACATCAATAACCTAATATAACCTAACCTAACCCAACCTATCATCTCGGCGATAATATTTGACATCATTCCTGGCGAGTTGTCCTCTACGTCTACTAGGGACCTTCATATACATCAATAACGTAGTATAACCTAACCTAACCCAACCTGACATCTCGGCGGTAATATTTCACGACATTCCTGACGAGTTGGAATCTACGTCTCCGTGGGACCTTTATATACATCAATAACGTAATATAAACTAACCTAACCCAACATGACATCTCGGCGGTTATATTTGACAGCATTCCTGGCGAGCTGGCCTCTACGTCTCCGTGGGATCTTTATGTACGTCAATAACGTAATATAACATAATCTAACCCAACCTATTACCTCGGCGGTAATATTTGACAACATTCCTGGCGAGTTGGACTCTACGTCTCCGTGGTACCCTTATATACATCAATAACGTAACATAACCTAACCTAAACCAACCTATCATCTCGGCGATAATATTTGAGAACATTTCTGGCGAGTTGTCCCCTACGTCTACGTGGGACGTTCATATGCATCAATAACGTAATATAACCTAACCTAACCCAACCTATCATCTCGGCGATAGTATTTGACAACATTCCTGGCGGGTTGTCCTCTACGTCTACGTGGGACCTTCATATACATCAATAACGTATTATAACCTAACCTAACACAACCTGACATCTCGGCGGTAATATTTGACGACATTCCTGTCGAGTTGGATTCTATGTCTCCGTGGGACCTTTATATACATCAATAACGTAATATAACCTAACCTAACCCAACCTGACATCTCGGCGGTAATATTTGACAGCATTCCTGGCGAGCTGGCCTCTACGTCGCCGTGGGATCTTTATGTACGTCAATAACGTAATATAACTTAACCTAACCCAACCTAACTTATCGGCGGTAATATTTGACAACATCCCTGGCGAGTTGGCATCTACGTGTCCGTGGGACCTTTGTATACATCAGTATCCTAATATAACCTAACCTAACCCAACCTAATCTCTCGTGGTACCATTTAACCACATTCCTTGCTTGTCGGCCCCTACTTCTCGGTGGGAACACTGTATACGTCTATGACGTAATATAACCTAACCTAACCCAACCTGACATCTCGGCGGTATAATTTGACAACATTCCTGGCGAGTTGGCCTCTACGTCTCCGTGGGACCCTTATATACATTAATAACTTAATACAACCTAACCTACCCCAACCTATCATCTCGGCGATAATATTTGACATCATTCCTGGCGAGTTGTCCTCTACGTCTACTAGGGACCTTCATATACATCAATAATGTAATATAACCTAACCTAACCCAACCTGACATCTCAGCGGTAATATTTGACGACATTCCTGGCGTGTTGGATTCTACGTCTCCGTGGGACCTTTATATACATCAATAACGTAATACAACCTAGCCTAACCCATCCTGACATCTCGGTGGTAATATTTGACAAAATCCTGGCGAGTTGGCCTCTACGTCTCCGTGGGACCTTTATATACATCAATAACGTAATATAAACTAACCTAACGCAACCTATCTTATCGGCGGTATATTTGACAGCATTGCTGGCGAGTTGGCATCTACGTGTCCGTGGACCTTTATATACGTCAATAATGTAATATAACCTACCCTAACCCAACCTAACTTATCGGCGGTAATATTTGACAACATTCCTGGCGGGTTGTCCTCTACGTCTACTAAGGACGTTCATATACATCAATAACGTAATATAACCTAACCTAACCCAACCTGACATCTCGGCGGTAATATTTCACGACATTCCTGTCGAGTTGGATTCTATGTCTCCGTGGGACCTTTATATACATCAATAACGTAATATAAACGAACCTAACGCAACCTATCTTGTCGGCGGTATATTTGACAACATTGCTGGCGAGTTGGCATCTACGTGTCCGTGGGACCTTTGTATACACCAGTATCCTAATATAACCTAACCTAACCCAACCTTATCTCTCGCGGTACCATTTAACCACATTCCTTGCTTGTCGGCCCCCACTTCTCGTTGGGAACACTGTATACGTCTATGACGTAATATAACCTAACCTAACCCAACCTGACATCTCGGCGGTATAATTTGACAACATTCCTGCCGAGTTGGCCTCTACGTCTCCGTGGGACCCTTATATACATTAATAACCTAATATAACCTAACCTACCCCAACCTATCATCTCGGCGATAATATTTGACAACATTCCTGGCGGGTTGTCCTCTACGTCTACGTGGGACCTTCATATACATCAATAACGTAATATAACCTAACCTAACCCAACCTGACATCTCGGCGGTAATATTTGACAGCATTCCTGGCGAGCTGGCCTCTACGTCGCTGTGGGATCTTTATGAACGTTAATAACGTAATATAACTTAACCTAACCCAACCTAACTTATCGGCGGTAATATTTGACAACATCCCTGGCGAGTTGGCATCTACGTGTCCGTGGGACCTTTGTATACATCAGTATCCTAATATAACCTAACCTAACCCAACCTAATCTCTCGTGGTACCATTTAACCACATTCCTTGCTTGTCGGCCCCTACTTCTCGGTGGGAACACTGTATACGTCTATGACGTAATATAACCTAACCTAACCCAACCTGACATCTCGGCGGTATAATTTGACAACATTCCTGGCGAGTTGGCCTCTACGTCTCCGTGGGACCCTTATATACATTAATAACTTAATACAACCTAACCTACCCCAACCTATCATCTCGGCGATAATATTTGACATCATTCCTGGCGAGTTGTCCTCTACGTCTACTAGGGACCTTCATATACATCAATAATGTAATATAACCTAACCTAACCCAACCTGACATCTCAGCGGTAATATTTGACGACATTCCTGGCGTGTTGGATTCTACGTCTCCGTGGGACCTTTATATACATCAATAACGTAATATAAACTAACCTAACGCAACCTATCTTATCGGCGGTATATTTGACAACATTGCTGGCGAGTTGGCATCTACGTGTCCGTGGACCTTTATATACGTCAATAATGTAATATAACCTACCGTAACCCAACCTAACTTATCGGCGGTAATATTTGACAACATTCCTGGCGGGTTGTCCTCTACGTCTACTAAGGACGTTCATATACATCAATAACGTAATATAACCTAACCTAACCCAACCTGACATCTCGGCGGTAATATTTCACGACATTCCTGACGAGTTGGAATCTACGTCTCCGTGGGACCTTTATATACATCAATAACGTAATATAAACTAACCTAACGCAACCTATCTTGTCGGCGGTATATTTGACAACATTGCTGGCGAGTTGGCATCTACGTGTCCGTGGGACCCTTGTATACACCAGTATCCTAATATAACCTAACCTATCCCAACCTTATCTCTCGCGGTACCATTTAACCACATTCCTTGCTTGTCGGCCCCCACTTCTCGTTGGGAACACTGTATACGTCTATGACGTAATATATCCTAACCTAACCCAACCTGACATCTCGGCGGTATAATTTGACAACATTCCTGCCGAGTTGGCCTCTACGTCTCCGTGGGACCCTTATATACATTAATAACCTAATATAACCTAACCTACCCCAACCTATCATCTCGGCGATAATATTTGCAATCATTCCTGGCGAGTTGTCCCCTACGTCTACTAGGGACCTTCATATACATCAATAACGTAATATAACCTAACCTAACCCAACCTTACATATCGGCGGTAATATTGGACGACATTCCTGACGAGTTGGACTCTACGTCTCCGTGGGACCTTTATATACATCAATAACGTAATACAACCTAGCCTAACCCATCCTGACATCTCGGCGGTAATATTTGACAAAATTCCTGGCGAGTTGGCCTCTACGTCTCCGTGGTACCTTTATATACATCAATAACGTAATATAAACTAACCTAACGCAACCTATCTTATCGGCGGTATATTTGACAACATTGCTGGCGAGTTGGCATCTACGTGTCCGTGGACCTTTATATACGTCAATAATGTAATATAACCTACCCTAACCCAACCTAACTTATCGGCGGTAATATTTGACAACATTCCTGGCGGGTTGTCCTCTACGTCTACTAAGGACGTTCATATACATCAATAACGTAATATAACCTAACCTAACCCAACCTGACATCTCGGCGGTAATATTTCACGACATCCCTGTCGAGTTGGATTCTATGTCTCCGTGGGACCTTTATATACATCAATAACGTAATATAAACGAAACTAACGCAACCTATCTTGTCGGCGGTATATTTGACAACATTGCTGGCGAGTTGGCATCTACGTGTCCGTGGGACCTTTGTATACACCAGTATCCTAATATAACCTAACCTAACACAACCTTATCTCTCGCGGTACCATTTAACCACATTCCTTGCTTGTCGGCCCCCACTCCTCGTTGGGAACACTGTATACGTCTATGACGTAATATAACCTAACCTAACCCAACCTGACATCTCGGCGGTATAATTTGACAACATTCCTGCCGAGTTCGCCTCTACGTCTCCGTGGGACCCTTATATACATTAATAACCTAATATAACCTAACCTACCCCAACCTATCATCTCGGCGATAATATTTGCAATCATTCCTGGCGAGTTGTCCTCTACGTCTACTAGGGACCTTCATATACATCAATAACGTAATATAACCTAACCTAACCCAACCTGACATATCGGCGGTAATATTTCACGACATTCCTGACGAGTTGGACTCTACGTCTCCGTGGGACCTTTATATACATCAATAACGTAATATATCCTAACCTAACCCAACCTGACATCTCGGCGGTAATATTTGACAGCATTCCTGGCGAGCTGCCCTCTACGACTCCGTGGGACCTTTATGTACGTCAATAACGTAATATAACATAATCTAACCCAACCTATCACCTCGGCGGTAATATTTGACAACATTCCTGGCGAGTTGGACTCTACGTCTCCGTGGTACCCTTATATACATCAATAACGTAACATAACCTAACCTAAACCAACCTATCATCTCGGCGATAATATTTGAGAACATTTCTGGCGAGTTGTCCCCTACGTCTACGTGGGACGTTCATATGCATCAATAACGTAATATAACCTAACCTAACCCAACCTATCATCTCGGCGATAATATTTGACAACATTCCTGGCGGGTTGTCCTCTACGTCTACGTGGGACCTTCATATACATCAATAACGTAATATAACCTAACCTAACACAACCTGACATCTCGGCGGTAATATTTGACGACATTCCTGTCGAGTTGGATTCTATGTCTCCGTGGGACCTTTATATACATCAATAACGTAATATAACCTAACCTAACCCAACCTGACATCTCGGCGGTAATATTTGACAGCATTCCTGGCGAGCTGGCCTCTACGTCGCTGTGGGATCTTTATGAACGTTAATAACGTAATATAACTTAACCTAACCCAACCTAACTTATCGGCGGTAATATTTGACAACATCCCTGGCGAGTTGGCATCTACGTGTCCGTGGGACCTTTGTATACATCAGTATCCTAATATAACCTAACCTAACCCAACCTAATCTCTCGTGGTACCATTTAACCACATTCCTTGCTTGTCGGCCCCTACTTCTCGGTGGGAACACTGTATACGTCTATGACGTAATATAACCTAACCTAACCCAACCTGACATCTCGGCGGTATAATTTGACAACATTCCTGGCGAGTTGGCCTCTACGTCTCCGTGGGACCCTTATATACATTAATAACTTAATACAACCTAACCTACCCCAACCTATCATCTCGGCGATAATATTTGACATCATTCCTGGCGAGTTGTCCTCTACGTCTACTAGGGACCTTCATATACATCAATAATGTAATATAACCTAACCTAACCCAACCTGACATCTCAGCGGTAATATTTGACGACATTCCTGGCGTGTTGGATTCTACGTCTCCGTGGGACCTTTATATACATCAATAACGTAATACAACCTAGCCTAACCCATCCTGACATCTCGGCGGTAATATTTGACAAAATTCCTGGCGAGTTGGCCTCTACGTCTCCGTGGGACCTTTATATACATCAATAACGTAATATAAACTAACCTAACGCAACCTATCTTATCGGCGGTATATTTGACAACATTGCTGGCGAGTTGGCATCTACGTGTCCGTGGACCTTTATATACGTCAATAATGTAATATAACCTACCCTAACCCAACCTAACTTATCGGCGGTAATATTTGACAACATTCCTGGCGGGTTGTCCTCTACGTCTACTAAGGACGTTCATATACATCAATAACGTAATATAACCTAACCTAACCCAACCTGACATCTCGGCGGTAATATTTCACGACATTCCTGTCGAGTTGGATTCTATGTCTCCGTGGGACCTTTATATACATCAATAACCTAATATAAACGAACCTAACGCATCCTATCTTGTCGGCGGTATATTTGACAACATTGCTGGCGAGTTGGCATCTACGTGTCCGTGGGACCTTTGTATACACCAGTATCCTAATATAACCTAACCTAACCCAACCTTATCTCTCGCGGTACCATTTAACCACATTCCTTGCTTGTCGGCCCCCACTTCTCGTTGGGAACACTGTATACGTCTATGACGTAATATAACCTAACCTAACCCAACCTGACATCTCGGCGGTATAATTTGACAACATTCCTGCTGAGTTGGCCTCTACGTCTCCGTGGGACCCTTATATACATTAATAACCTAATATAACCTAACCTACCCCAACCTATCATCTCGGCGATAATATTTGCAATCATTCCTGGCGAGTTGTCCTCTACGTCTACTAGGGACCTTCATATACATCAATAACGTAATATAACCTAACCTAACCCAACCTGACATATCGGCGGTAATATTTGACGACATTCCTGACGAGTTGGACTCTACGTCTCCGTGGGACTTTTATATACATCAATAACGTAATATATCCTAACCTAACCCAACCTGACATCTCGGCGGTAATATTTGACAGCATTCCTGGCGAGCTGCGCTCTACGACTCCGTGGGACCTTTATGTACGTCAATAACGTAATATAACATAATCTAACCCAACCTATCACCTCGGCGGTAATATTTGACAACATTCCTGGCGAGTTGGACTCTACGTCTCCGTGGTACCCTTATATACATTAATAACTTAATACAACCTAACCTACCCCAACCTATCATCTCGGCGATAATATTTGACATCATTCCTGGCGAGTTGTCCTCTACGTCTACGTGGGACCTTCATATACATCAATAACGTATTATAACCTAACCTAACACAACCTGACATCTCGGCGGTAATATTTTACGACATTCCTGTCGAGTTGGATTCTATGTCTCCGTGGGACCTTTATATACATCAATAACGTAATATAACCTAACCTAACCCAACCTGACATCTCGGCGGTAATATTTGACAGCATTCCTGGCGAGCTGGCCTCTACGTCGCCGTGGGATCTTTATGTACGTCAATAACGTAATATAACTTAACCTAACCCAACCTAACTTATCGGCGGTAATATTTGACAACATCCCTGGCGAGTTGGCATCTACGTGTCCGTGGGACCTTTGTATACATCAGTATCCTAATATAACCTAACCTAACCCAACCTAATCTCTCGTGGTACCATTTAACCACATTCCTTGCTTGTCGGCCCCTACTTCTCGGTGGGAACACTGTATACGTCTATGACGTAATATATCCTAACCTAACCCAACCTGACATCTCGGCGGTATAATTTGACAACATTCCTGGCGAGTTGGCCTCTACGTCTCCGTGGGACCCTTATATACATCAATAACCTAATATAACCTAACCTAACCCAACCTATCATCTCGGCGATAATATTTGACATCATTCCTGGCGAGTTGTCCTCTACGTCTACTAGGGACCTTCATATACATCAATAACGTAATATAACCTAACCTAACCCAACCTGACATCTCGGCGGTAATATTGGACGACATTCCTGACGAGTTGGACTCTACGTCTCCGTGGGACCTTTATATACATCAATAACGTAATATATCCTAACCTAACCCAACATGACATCTCGGCGGTTATATTTGACAGCATTCCTGGCGAGCTGGCCTCTACGTCTCCGTGGGATCTTTATGTACGTCAATAACGTAATATAACATAATCTAACCCAACCTATCACCTCGGCGGTAATATTTGACAACATTCCTGGCGAGTTGGACTCTACGTCTCCGTGGTACCCTTATATACATCAATAACGTAACATAACCTAACCTAAACCAACCTATCATCTCGGCGATAATATTTGAGAACATTTCTGGCGAGTTGTCCCCTACGTCTACGTGGGACGTTCATATGCATCAATAACGTAATATAACCTAACCTAACCCAACCTATCATCTCGGCGATAATATTTGACAACATTCCTGGCGGGTTGTCCTCTACGTCTACGTGGGACCTTCATATACATCAATAACGTATTATAACCTAACCTAACACAACCTGACATCTCGGCGGTAATATTTGACGACATTCCTGTCGAGTTGGATTCTATGTCTCCGTGGGACCTTTATATACATCAATAACGTAATATAACCTAACCTAACCCAACCTGACATCTCGGCGGTAATATTTGACAGCATTCCTGGCGAGCTGGCCTCTACGTCGCCGTGGGATCTTTATGTACGTCAATAACGTAATATAACTTAACCTAACCCAACCTAACTTATCGGCGGTAATATTTGACAACATCCCTGGCGAGTTGGCATCTACGTGTCCGTGGGACCTTTGTATACATCAGTATCCTAATATAACCTAACCTAACCCAACCTAATCTCTCGTGGTACCATTTAACCACATTCCTTGCTTGTCGGCCCCTACTTCTCGGTGGGAACACTGTATACGTCTATGACGTAATATAACCTAACCTAACCCAACCTGACATCTCGGCGGTATAATTTGACAACATTCCTGGCGAGTTGGCCTCTACGTCTCCGTGGGACCCTTATATACATCAATAACCTAATATAACCTAACCTAACCCAACCTATCATCTCGGCGATAATATTTGACATCATTCCTGGCGAGTTGTCCTCTACGTCTACTAGGGACCTTCATATACATCAATAACGTAATATAACCTAACCTAACCCAACCTGACATCTCGGCGGTAATATTTCACGACATTCCTGACGAGTTGGAATCTACGTCTCCGTGGTACCCTTATATACATCAATAACGTAACATAACCTAACCTAAACCAACCTATCATCTCGGCGATAATATTTGAGAACATTTCTGGCGAGTTGTCCCCTACGTCTACGTGGGACGTTCATATGCATCAATAACGTAATATAACCTAACCTAACCCAACCTATCATCTCGGCGATAATATTTGACAACATTCCTGGCGGGTTGTCCTCTACGTCTACGTGGGACCTTCATATACATCAATAACGTAATATAACCTAACCTAACACAACCTGACATCTCGGCGGTAATATTTGACAACATTCCTGGCGGGTTGTCCTCTACGTCTACTAGGGACGTTCATATACATCAATAACGTAATATAACCTAACCTAACCCAACCTGACATCTCGGCGGTAATATTTCACGACATTCCTGTCGAGTTGGATTCTATGTCTCCGTGGGACCTTTATATACATCAATAACGTAATATAAACGAACCTAACGCAACCTATCTTGTCGGCGGTATATTTGACAACATTGCTGGCGAGTTGGCATCTACGTGTCCGTGGGACCTTTGTATACACCAGTATCCTAATATAACCTAACCTAACCCAACCTTATCTCTCGCGGTACCATTTAACCACATTCCTTGCTTGTCGGCCCCCACTTCTCGTTGGAAACACTGTATACGTCTATGACGTAATATAACCTAACCTAACCCAACCTGACATCTCGGCGGTATAATTTGACAACATTCCTGCCGAGTTGGCCTCTGCGTCTCCGTGGGACCCTTATATACATTAATAACCTAATATAACCTAACCTACCCCAACCTATCATCTCGGCGATAATATTTGCAATCATTCCTGGCGAGTTGTCCTCTACGTCTACTAGGGACCTTCATATACATCAATAACGTAATATAACCTAACCTAACCCAACCTGACATATCGGCGGTAATATTTGACGACATTCCTGACGAGTTGGACTCTACGTCTCCGTGGGACCTTTATATACATCAATAACGTAATATATCCTAACCTAACCCAACCTGACATCTCGGCGGTAATATTTGACAGCATTCCTGGCGAGCTGCGCTCTACGACACCGTTGGACCTTTATGTACGTCAATAACGTAATATAACATAATCTAACCCAACCTATCACCTCGGCGGTAATATTTGACAACATTCCTGGCGAGTTGGACTCTACGTCTCCGTGGTACCCTTATATACATCAATAACGTAACATAACCTAACCTAAACCAACCTATCATCTCGGCGATAATATTTGAGAACATTTCTGGCGAGTTGTCCCCTACGTCTACGTGGGACGTTCATATGCATCAATAACGTAATATAACCTAACCTAACCCAACCTATCATCTCGGCGATAATATTTGACAACATTCCTGGCGGGTTGTCCTCTACGTCTACGTGGGACCTTCATATACATCAATAACGTATTATAACCTAACCTAACACAACCTGACATCTCGGCGGTAATATTTGACGACATTCCTGTCGAGTTGGATTCTATGTCTCCGTGGGACCTTTATATACATCAATAACGTAATATAACCTAACCTAACCCAACCTGACATCTCGGCGGTAATATTTGACAGCATTCCTGGCGAGCTGGCCTCTACGTCGCCGTGGGATCTTTATGTACGTCAATAACGTAATATAACTTAACCTAACCCAACCTAACTTATCGGCGGTAATATTTGACAACATCCCTGGCGAGTTGGCATCTACGTGTCCGTGGGACCTTTGTATACATCAGTATCCTAATATAACCTAACCTAACCCAACCTAATCTCTCGTGGTACCATTTAACCACATTCCTTGCTTGTCGGCCCCTACTTCTCGGTGGGAACACTGTATACGTCTATGACGTAATATAACCTAACCTAACCCAACCTGACATCTCGGCGGTATAATTTGACAACATTCCTGGCGAGTTGGCCTCTACGTCTCCGTGGGACACTTATATACATTAATAACTTAATACAACCTAACCTACCCCAACCTATCATCTCGGCGATAATATTTGCAATCATTCCTGGCGAGTTGTCCTCTACGTCTACTATGGACCTTCATATACATCAGTAACGTAATATAACCTAACCTAACCCAACCTGACATCTCGGCGGTAATATTTGTCAACATTACTGGCGAGTTCTCCTCTACGTCTGCGTGGGACATTCATATGCATCCATAACTTAATATAACCTAACCTAACCCAACCTGACATCTCAGCGGTAATATTTGACGACATTCCTGGCGTGTTGGATTCTACGTCTCCGTGGGACCTTTATATACATCAATAACGTAATATAACCTAGCCTAACCCAACCTGATATCTCGGCGGTAATATTGGACAACATTCCTGGCGACTTGGCTTCTACGTGTCCGTGGGACCTTTATATACATCAGTATCCTAATATAACCCAACCAAACCCAACCTATCATCTCGGCGGTAATATTTGTCAACATTACTGGCGAGTTCTCCTCTACGTCTGCGTGGGACATTCATATGCATCCATAACTTAATATAACCTAACCTAACCCAACCTGACATCTCAGCGGTAATATTTGACGACATTCCTGGCGTGTTGGATTCTACGTCTCCGTGGGACCTTTATATACATCAATAACGTAATATAACCTAGCCTAACCCAACCTGACATATCGGCGGTAATATTTGACAAAATTCGTGGCGAGTTGGCCTCTACGTCTCCGTGGGACCTTTATATACATCAATAACGTAATATAACTTAACCTAACCCAACCTAACTTATCGGCGGTAATATTTGACAACATCCCTGGCGAGTTGGCATCTACGTGTCCGTGGGACCTTTGTATACATCAGTATCCTAATATAACCTAACCTAACCCAACCTAATCTCTCGTGGTACCATTTAACCACATTCCTTGCTTGTCGGCCCCTACATCTCGGTGGGAACACTGTATACGTCTATGACGTAATATAACCTAACCTAACCCAACCTGACATCTCGTCGGTATAATTTGACAACATTCCTGGCGAGTTGTCCTCTACGTCTCCGTGGGACCCTTATATACATTAATAACTTAATACAACCTAACCTACCCCAACCTATCATCTCGGCGATAATATTTGACATCATTCCTGGCGAGTTGTCCTCTACGTCTACTAGGGACCTTCATATACATCAATAACGTAATATAACCTAACCTAACCCAACCTGACATCTCAGCGGTAATATTTGACGACATTCCTGGCGTGTTGGATTCTACGTCTCCGTGGGATCTTTATATACATCAATAACCTAATATAACCTAGCCTAACCCAACCTGACATCTCGGCGGTAATATTTGACAAAATTCCTGGCGAGTTGGCCTCTACGTCTCCGTGGGACCTTTATATACATCAATAACGTAATATAACCTAGCCTAACCCAACCTGACATCTCGGCGGTAATATTTGACAACATTCCTGGCGAGTTGTCCTCTACGTCTACTAAGGACGTTCATATACATCAATAACGTAATATAACCTAACCTAACCCAACCTGACATCTCAGCGGTAATATTTGACGACATTCCTGGCGTGTTGGATTCTACGTCTCCGTGGGACCTTTATATACATCAATAACGTAATATAACCTAGCCTAACCCAACCTGACATCTCGGCGGTAATATTTGACAAAATTCCTGGCGAGTTGGCCTCTACGTCTCCGTGGGACCTTTATATACATCAATAACGTAATATAACTTAACCTAACCCAACCTAACTTATCGGCGGTAATATTTGACAACATCCCTGGCGAGTTGGCATCTACGTGTCCGTGGGACCTTTGTATACATCAGTATCCTAATATAACCTAACCTAACCCAACCTAATATCTCGTGGTACCATTTAACCACATTCCTTGCTTGTCGGCCCCTACTTCTCGGTGGGAACACTGTATACGTCTATGACGTAATATAACCTAACCTAACCCAACCTGACATCTCGGCGGTGTAATTTGACAACATTCCTGGCGAGTTGGCCTCTACGTCTCCGTGGGACCCTTATATACATTAATAACTTAATACAACCTAACCTACCCCAACCTATCATCTCGGCGATAATATTTGCCATCATTCCTGGCGAGTTGTCCTCTACGTCTACTAGGGACCTTCATATACATCAATAACGTAATATAAACTAACCTAACCCAACCTGACCTCTCAGCGGTAATATTTGACGACATTCCTGGCGTGTTGGATTCTACGTCTCCGTGGGACCTTTATATACATCAATAACGTAATATAACCTAGCCTAAACCAACCTAACATCTCGGCGGTAATATTTGACAAAATTCCTGGCGAGTTGGCCTCTACATCTCCGTGGGACCTTTATATACATCAATAACGTAATATAAACTAACCTAACGCAACCTATCTTATCGGCGGTATATTTGACAAAATTCCTGGCGAGTTGGCCTCTACGTCTCCGTGGGACCTTTATATACATCAATAACGTAATATAATCTAACCTAACGCAACCTATCTTATCGACGGTATATTTGACAACATTGCTGGCGAGTTGGCATCTACGTGTCCGTGCGACCTTTGTATACACCAGTATCCTAATATAACCTAACCTAACCCAACCTTATCTCTCGCGGTACCATTTAACCACAATCATTGCTTGTCGGCCTCTACTTCTCGTTGGGAACACTGTATACGTCTATGACGTAATATAACCTAACCTAATCCAACCTGACGTCTCGGCGGTAATATTTGACGACATTCCTGGCGAGCTGGCCTCTACCTCTCCATGGGATCTTTATGTACGTCAATAACGTAATATAACCTAACCTAACCCAACCTAACGTATCGGCGGTAATATTTGACAACATTCCTGGCGACTTGGCTTCTACGTGTCCGTGGGACCTTTATATACATCAGTATCCTAATATAACCCAACCAAACCCAACCTATCATCTCGGCGGTAATATTTGTCAACATTACTGGCGAGTTCTCCTCTACGTCTGCGTGGGACATTCATATGCATCCATAACTTAATATAACCTAACCTAACCCAACCTGACATCTCAGCGGTAATATTTGACGACATTCCTGGCGTGTTGGATTCTACGTCTCCGTGGGACCTTTATATACATCAATAACGTAATATAACCTAGCCTAACCCAACGTGACATCTCGGCAATAATATTTGACAAAATTCCTGGCGAGTTGGCCTCTACGTCTCCTTGGGACCTTTATATACATCAATAACGTAATATAAACTAACCTAACGCAACCTATCTTATCGGCGATAATATTTGCAATCATTCCTGGCGAGTTGTCCTCTACGTCTACTAGGGACCTTCATATACATCAATAACGTAATATAACCTAACCTAACCCAACCTGACATCTCGGCGGTAATATTTGACAACATTCCTGGCGAGATGGCCTCTATGTCTACGTGGGACCTTCATATACATCAATAACGTAATATAATCTAATCTAATCCAACCTATCATCTCGGCGGTAATATTTGACAACATTCCTGGCGAGTTGGCCTCTACGTCTCCGTGGGACCTTTATATACATCAATAACGTACTGTAACCTAACCTAACCCAACCTATCATCTCGGCGGTAATATTTGACAACATTCCTGGCGAGATGGCCTGTACGTCTCCGTGGGACCTTTATATACATCAATAACGTAATGTAACCTAACCTAACCCAACCTATCATCTCGGCGATAATGTTTGACAAACATTCCTGGCGGCTTGTCCTCTACCTCTACTAAGGACCTTCATATACATCAATAACGTAATATAACCTAACCTAACCCAACCTAACTTATCGGCGGTAATATTTGACAACATTCCTGGCGACTTGGCCTCTACGTGTCCGTGGGACCTCCATATACATTAGCATCCTAATAAAACCCAACCTAACCCAAACTGACATCTCTGGGATAGTATTTGTCAACATTCCTGGCGAGTTCTCCTCTACGTCTGCGTGGGACATTCATATGCATCAATAACGTAATATAACCTAACCTAACCCAACCTGGCATCTCGGCGGTAATATTTGACAGCATTCCTGGCGAGCTGCCCTCTACGACTCCGTGGGACCTTTATGTACGTCAATAACGTAATATAACATAATATAACCCAACCTATCACCTCGGCAGTAATATTGGACAACATTCCTGGCGAGTTGGAAACTACGTCTCCGTGCGACCTTTATACACATCAATAACGTAATATAACCTAACCCATCCCAACCTAACCTCTTGGCGGTAAAATTTGACAACAATCCTGGCGAGTTGGACTCTACGTCTACGTGGGACCTTCATATATATGAATAAGGTTATATAACCTAACCTAACCCAACCTGACATCTCGGCGGTAATATTTGACAACATTCCTGGCGAGTTGGCCTCTATGTCTCCGTGGGACCTTTATATACATCAATAACGTAATATAATCTAACCTAACGCAACCTATCTTATCGACGGTATATTTGACAACGTTGCTGGCGAGTTGGCATCTACGTGTCCGTGGGACCTTTGTATACACCAGTATCCTAATATTACCTAACCTAACCCAACCTTATCTCTCGCGGTACCATTTAACCACATTCCTTGCTTGTCGGCCCCTACTTCTCGTTGGGAACACTGTATACGTCTATGACGTAATATAACCTAACCTAACCCAACCTGACATCTCGGCGGAATAATTTGACAACATTCCTGGCGAGTTGGCCTCTACGTCTCCGTGGGACCCTTATATACATTAATAACCTAATATAACCTAACCTACCCCAACCTATCATCTCGGCGATAATATTTGCAATCATTCCTGGCGAGTTGTCCTCTACGTCTACTAGGGACCTTCATATACATCAGTAACGTAATATAACCTAACCTAACCCAACCTAACTTATCGGCGGTAATATTTGACAACATTCCTGGCGACTTGGCTTCTACGTGTCCGTGGGACCTTTATATACATCAGTATCCTAATATAACCCAACCAAACCCAACCTATCATCTCGGCGGTAATATTTGTCAACATTACTGGCGAGTTCTCCTCTACGTCTGCGTGGGACATTCATATGCATCCATAACTTAATATAACCTAACCTAACCCAACATGACATCTCAGCGGTAATATTTGACGACATTCCTGGCGTGTTGGATTCTACGTCTCCGTGGGACCTTTATATACATCAATAACGTAATATAACCCAGCCTAACCCAACCTGACATCTCGGCGGTAATATTTGACAAAATTCCTGGCGAGTTGGCCTCTACGTCTCCGTGGGACCTTTATATACATCAATAACGTAATATAAACTAACCTAACGCAACCTATCTTATCGGCGGTATATTTGACAACATTGCTGGCGAGTTGGCATCTACGTGTCCGTGCGACCTTTGTATACACCAGTATCCTAATATAACCTAACCTAACCCAACCTTATCTCTCGCGGTACCATTTAACCACAATCATTGCTTGTCGGCCTCTACTTCTCGTTGGGAACACTGTATACGTCTATGACGTAATATAACCTAACCTAACCCAACCTGACGTCTCGGCGGTATAATTTGACAACATTCCTGGCGAGTTGGCCTCTACGTCTCCGTTGGAACCTTATATACATTAATAACCTAATATAACCTAACCTACCCCAACCTATCATCTCGGCGATAATATTTGCAATCATTCCTGGCGAGTTGTCCTCTACGTCTACTAGCGACCTTCATATACATCAATAACGTAATATAACCTAACCTAACCCAACCTGACATCTCGGCGGTAATATTTGACGACATTCCTGGCGAGCTGGCCTCTACCTCTCCATGGGATCTTTATGTACGTCAATAACGTAATATAACCTAACCTAACCCAACCTAACGTATCGGCGGTAATATTTGACAACATTCCTGGCGACTTGGCTTCTACGTGTCCGTGGGACCTTTATATACATCAGTATCCTAATATAACCCAACCAAACCCAACCTATCATCTCGGCGGTAATATTTGTCAACATTACTGGCGAGTTCTCCTCTACGTCTGCGTGGGACATTCATATGCATCCATAACTTAATATAACCTAACCTAACCCAACCTGACATCTCAGCGGTAATATTTGACGACATTCCTGGCGTGTTGGATTCTATGTCTCCGTGGGACCTTTATATACATCAATATCGTAATATAACCTAGCCTAACCCAACGTGACATCTCGGCAATAATATTTGACAAAATTCCTGGCGAGATGGCCTGTACGTCTCCGTGGGACCTTTATATACATCAATAACGTAATGTAACCTAACCTAACCCAACCTATCATCTCGGCGATAATGTTTGACAAACATTCCTGGCGGCTTGTCCTCTACGTCTACTAAGGACCTTCATATACATCAATAACGTAATATAACCTAACCTAACCCAACCTAACTTATCGGCGGTAATATTTGACAACATTCCTGGCGACTTGGCCTCTACGTGTCCGTGGGACCTCCATATACATCAGCATCCTAATAAAACCCAACCTAACCCAAACTGACATCTCTGGGATAGTATTTGTCAACATTCCTGGCGAGTTCTCCTCTACGTCTGCGTGGGAAATTCATATGCATCAATAACGTAATATAACCTAACCTAACCCAACCTGGCATCTCGGCGGTAATATTTGACAGCATTCCTGGCGAGCTGCCCTCTACGACTCTGTGGGACCTTTATGTACGTCAATAACGTAATATAACATAATATAACCCAACCTATCACCTCGGCAGTAATATTGGACAACATTCCTGGCGAGTTGGAAACTACGTCTCCGTCCGACCTTTATACACATCAATAACGTAATATAACCTAACCCATCCCAACCTAACCTCTTGGCGGTAAAATTTGACAACAATCCTGGCGAGTTGTACTCTACGTCTACGTGGGACCTTCATATATATGAATAAGGTTATATAACCTAACCTAACCCAACCTGACATCTCGGCGGTAATATTTGACAACATTCCTGGCGAGTTGGCCTCTATGTCTCCGTGGGACCTTTATATACATCAATAACGTAATATAATCTAACCTAACGCAACCTATCTTATCGACGGTATATTTGACAACGTTGCTGGCGAGTTGGCATCTACGTGTCCGTGGGACCTTTGTATACACCAGTATCCTAATATTACCTAACCTAACCCAACCTTATCTCTCGCGGTACCATTTAACCACATTCCTTGCTTGTCGGCCCCTACTTCTCGTTGGGAACACTGTATACGTCTATGACGTAATATAACCTAACCTAACCCAACCTGACATCTCGGCGGAATAATTTGACAACATTCCTGGCGAGTTGGCCTCTACGTCTCCGTGGGACCCTTATATACATTAATAACCTAATATAACCTAACCTACCCCAACCTATCATCTCGGCGATAATATTTGCAATCATTCCTGGCGAGTTGTCCTCTACGTCTACTAGGGACCTTCATATACATCAGTAACGTAATATAACCTAAGCTAACCCAACCTAACTTATCGGCGGTAATATTTGACAACATTCCTGGCGACTTGGCTTCTACGTGTCCGTGGGACCTTTATATACATCAGTATCCTAATATAACCCAACCAAACCCAACCTATCATCTCGGCGGTAATATTTGTCAACATTACTGGCGAGTTCTCCTCTACGTCTGCGTGGGACATTCATATGCATCCATAACTTAATATAACCTAACCTAACCCAACATGACATCTCAGCGGTAATATTTGACGACATTCCTGGCGTGTTGGATTCTACGTCTCCGTGGGACCTTTATATACATCAATAACGTAATATAACCCAGCCTAACCCAACCTGACATCTCGGCGGTAATATTTGACAAAATTCCTGGCGAGATGGCCTGTACGTCTCCGTGGGACCTTTATATACATCAATAACGTAATATAAACTAACCTAACGCAACCTATCTTATCGGCGATAATATTTGCAATCATTCCTGGCGAGTTGTCCTCTACGTCTACTAGGGACCTTCATATACATCAATAACGTAATATAACCTAACCTAACCCAACCTGACATCTCGGCGGTAATATTTGACAACATTCCTGGCGAGTTGGCCTCTATGTCTCCGTGGGACCTTTATATACATCAATAACGTAATATAATCTAACCTAACGCAACCTATCTTATCGACGGTATATTTGACAACGTTGCTGGCGAGTTGGCATCTACGTGTCCGTGGGACCTTTGTATACACCAGTATCCTAATATTACCTAACCTAACCCAACCTTATCTCTCGCGGTACCATTTAACCACATTCCTTGCTTGTCGGCCCCTACTTCTCGTTGGGAACACTGTATACGTCTATGACGTAATATAACCTAACCTAACCCAACCTGACATCTCGGCGGAATAATTTGACAACATTCCTGGCGAGTTGGCCTCTACGTCTCCGTGGGACCCTTATATACATTAATAACCTAATATAACCTAACCTACCCCAACCTATCATCTCGGCGATAATATTTGCAATCATTCCTGGCGAGTTGTCCTCTACGTCTACTAGGGACCTTCATATACATGAATAACGTAATATAACCTAACCTAACCCAACCTATCATCTCGGCGATAATATTTGCAATCATTCCTGGCGAGTTGTCCTCTACGTCTCCGTGGGATCTTTATATACGTCAATAATGTAATATAACCTAACCTAACCCAACCTAACTTATCGGCGGTAATATTTGACAACATTCCTGGCGGGTTGTCCTCTACGTCTACTAAGGACGTTCATATACATCAATAACGTAATATAACCTAACCTAACCCAACCTGACATCTCAGCGGTAATATTTGACGACATTCCTGGCGTGTTGGATTCTACGTCTCCGTGGGACCTTTATATACATCAATAACGTAATATAACCTAGCCTAACCCAACCTGACATCTCGGCGGTAATATTTGACAAAATTCCTGGCGAGTTGGCCTCTACGTCTCCGTGGGTCCTTTATATACATCAATAACGTAATATAAACTAACCTAACGCAACCTATCTTATCGGCGGTATATTTGACAACATTGCTGGCGAGTTGGCATCTACGTGTCCGTGTGACCTCGATATGCATCAATAACGTAATATAACCTAACCTAACCCAACCTGATATCTCAGCAGTAATATTTGACGACAATCCTGGCGTGTTGGATTCTACGTCTCCGTGGGACCTTTATATCCATCAATAACGTAATATGACCTAACCTAACCCAACCTGACATCTCGGCGGTATAATTTGACAACATTCCTGGCGAGTTGGCCACTACGTCTCCGTGGGACCCTTATATACATTAATAACCTAATATAACCTAACCTACCCCAACCTATCATCTCGGCGATAATATTTGCAATCATTCCTGGCGAGTTGTCCTCTACGTCTACTAGGGACCTTCATATACATCAGTAACGTAATATAACCTAACCTAACCTAACCTAACTTATCGGCGGTAATATTTGACAACATTCCTGGCGACTTGGCTTCTACGTGTCCGTGGGACCTTTATATACATCTGTATCCTAATATAACCCAACCAAACCCAACCTATCATCTCGGCGGTAATATTTGTCAACATTACTGGCGAGTTCTCCTCTACGTCTGCGTGGGACATTCATATGCATCCATAACTTAATATAACCTAACCTAACCCAACCTGACATCTCAGCGGTAATATTTGACGACATTCCTGGCGTGTTGGATTCTACGTCTCCGTGGGACCTTTATATACATCAATAACGTAATATAACCTAGCCTAACCCAACCTGACATCTCGGCGGTAATATTTGACAAAATTCCTGGCGAGTTGGCCTCTACGTCTCCGTGGGACCTTTATATACATCAATAACGTAATATAACTTAACCTAACCCAACCTAACTTATCGGCGGTAATATTTGACAACATCCCTGGCGAGTTGGCATCTACGTGTCCGTGGGACCTTTGTATACATCAGTATCCTAATATAACCTAACCTAACCCAACCTAATCTCTCGTGGTACCATTTAACCACATTCCTTGCTTGTCGGCCCCTACTTCTCGGTGGGAACACTGTATACGTCTATGACGTAATATAACCTAACCTAACCCAACCTGACATCTCGGCGGTAATATTTGACAACATTCCTGGCGACTTGGCTTCTAGGTGTCCGTGGGACCTTTATATACATCAGTATCCTAATATAACCCAACCAAACCCAACCTATCATCTCGGCGGTAATATTTGTCAACATTACTGGCGAGTTCTCCTCTACGTCTGCGTGGGACATTCATATGCAACCATAACTTAATATAACCTAACCTAACCCAACCTGACATCTCAGCGGTAATATTTGACGACATTCCTGGCGTGTTGGCTTCTACGTCTCCGTGGGACCTTTATATACATCAATAACGTAATATAACCTAGCCTAACCCAACCTGACATCTCGGCGGTAATATTTGACAAAATTCCTGGCGAGTTGGCCTCTACGTCTCCGTGGGACCTTTATATACATCAATAACGTAATATAAACTAACCTAACGCAACCTATCTTATCGGCGGTATATTTGACAACATTGCTGGCGAGTTGGCATCTACGTGTCCGTGGGACCTTTGTATACACCAGTATCCTAATATAACCTAACCTAACCCAACCTTATCTCTCGCGGTGCCATTTAACCACATTCCTTGCTTGTCGGCCCCTACTTCTCGTTGGGAACACTGTATACGTCTATGACGTAATATAACCTAACCTAACCCAACCTGACATCTGGGCGGTAATATTTGACAACATTCCTGGCGAGTTGTCCTCTACGTCTACGGGGGACCTTCGTATACATCAATAACGTAATGTAACCTAACCTGACCCAACCTGACATTTCGGCGGTAATATTTGACAACATTCCTGGCGAGTTGGCCTCTACGTCTCCGTGGGACCTTTATATACATCAATAACCTAATATAACCTAACCTAACGCAACCTATCATCTCGGCGGTAAAATCTGATAACATTCCTGGCGGGTTGGACTCTGCGTCACCGAGGTACCTTTATATACATCAATAACGTAATATAACCTAACCTAACCCAACCTATCATCTCGCCGATTATATTTGACAGCATTCCTGGCGGGTTGTCCTAAACGTCTAGGTGGGACCTCGATATACATCAATAACGTATTATAACCTAACCTATCCCAACCTGACAATTCGGCGGTAATATTTGACTGCATTACTGGCGTGCTGGCCTCTACGTCTCCGTGGGATCTTTATGTACGTCAATAACGTAATATAACCTAACCTAACCCAACCTAACTTATCGGCGGTAATATTTGACAACATTCCTCGCAACTTGGCCTCTACCTGTCCGTGGGACATTTATATACATTAACAACGTAATATAACCTAACCTAACCCAACCTGACATCTCGGCGGTAAAATTTGACAACATTCCTGGCAATTTGGCCTCTACGTCTACGCTGAACCTTTATATACATCAACAACGTAATATAACCTAACCTAACCCAACATGACATCTCGGCGGTAATATTTGACAACATTCCTGGCGAGCTGGCCTCTACCTCTCCATGGGATCTTTATGTACGTCAATAACGTAATATAACCTAACCTAACCCAACCTAACGTATCGGCGGTAATATTTGACAACATTCCTGGCGACTTGGCTTCTACGTGTCCGTGGGACCTTTATATACATCAGTATCCTAATATAACCCAACCAAACCCAACCTATCATCTCGGCGGTAATAATTGTCAACATTACTGGCGAGTTCTCCTCTACGTCTGCGTGGGACATTCATATGCATCCATAACTTAATATAACCTAACCTAACCCAACCTGACATCTCAGCGGTAATATTTGACGACATTCCTGGCGTGTTGGATTCTATGTCTCCGTGGGACCTTTATATACATCAATATCGTAATATAACCTAGCCTAACCCAACGTGACATCTCGGCAATAATATTTGACAAAATTCCTGGCGAGTTGGCCTCTACGTCTCCGTGGGACCTTTATATACATCAATAACGTAATATAAACTAACCTAACGCAACCTATCTTATCGGCGATAATATTTGCAATCATTCCTGGCGAGTTGTCCTCTACGTCTACTAGGGACCTTCATATACATCAATAACGTAATATAACCTAACCTAACCCAACCTGACATCTCGGCGGTAATATTTGACAACATTCCTGGCGAGATGGCCTCTATGTCTACGTGGGACCTTCATATACATCAATAACGTAATATAATCTAACCTAACGCAACCTATCTTATCGACGGTATATTTGACAACGTTGCTGGCGAGTTGGCATCTACGTGTCCGTGGGACCTTTGTATACACCAGTATCCTAATATTACCTAACCTAACCCAACCTTATCTCTCGCGGTACCATTTAACCACATTCCTTGCTTGTCGGCCCCTACTTCTCGTTGGGAACACTGTATACGTCTATGACGTAATATAACCTAACCTAACCCAACCTGACATCTCGGCGGTATAATTTGACAACATTCCTGGCGAGTTGGCCTCTACGTCTCCGTGGGACCCTTATATACATTAATAACCTAATATAACCTAGCCTAACCCAACCTGACATCTCGGCGGTAATATTTGACAAAATTCCTGGCGAGTTGGCCTCTACGTCTCCGTGGGACCTTTATATACATCAATAACGTAATATAACTTAACCTAACCCAACCTAACTTATCGGCGGTAATATTTGACAACATCCCTGGCGAGTTGGCATCTACGTGTCCGTGGGACCTTTGTATACATCAGTATCCTAATATAACCTAACCTAACCCAACCTAATCTCTCGTGGTAACATTTAACCACATTCCTTGCTTGTCGGCCCCTACTTCTCGGTGGGAACACTGTATACGTCTATGACGTAATATAACCTAACCTAACCCAACCTGACATCTCGGCGGTAATATTTGACAACATTCCTGGCGACTTGGCTTCTAGGTGTCCGTGGGACCTTTATATACATCAGTATCCTAATATAACCCAACCAAACCCAACCTATCATCTCGGCGGTAATATTTGTCAACATTACTGGCGAGTTCTCCTCTACGTCTGCGTGGGACATTCATATGCAACCATAACTTAATATAACCTAACCTAACCCAACCTGACATCTCAGCGGTAATATTTGACGACATTCCTGGCGTGTTGGATTCTACGTCTCCGTGGGACCTTTATATACATCAATAACGTAATATAACCTAGCCTAACCCAACCTGACATCTCGGCGGTAATATTTGACAAAATTCCTGGCGAGTTGGCCTCTACGTCTCCGTGGGACCTTTATATACATCAATAACGTAATATAAACTAACCTAACGCAACCTATCTTATCGGCGGTATATTTGACAACATTGCTGGCGAGTTGGCATCTACGTGTCCGTGGGACCTTTGTATACACCAGTATCCTAATATAACCTAACCTAACCCAACCTTATCTCTCGCGGTGCCATTTAACCACATTCCTTGCTTGTCGGCCCCTACTTCTCGTTGGGAACACTGTATACGTCTATGACGTAATATAACCTAACCTAACCCAACCTGACATCTGGGCGGTAATATTTGACAACATTCCTGGCGAGTTGTCCTCTACGTCTACGGGGGACCTTCGTATACATCAATAACGTAATGTAACCTAACCTGACCCAACCTGACATTTCGGCGGTAATATTTGACAACATTCCTGGCGAGTTGGCCTCTACGTCTCCGTGGGACCTTTATATACATCAATAACCTAATATAACCTAACCTAACGCAACCTATCATCTCGGCGGTAAAATCTGACAACATTCCTGGCGAGTTGGACTCTGCGTCACCGAGGTACCTTTATATACATCAATAACGTAATATAACCTAACCTAACCCAACCTATCATCTCGCCGATTATATTTGACAGCATTCCTGGCGGGTTGTCCTAAACGTCTAGGTGGGACCTCGATATACATCAATAACGTATTATAACCTAACCTATCCCAACCTGACAACTCGGCGGTAATATTTGACTGCATTACTGGCGTGCTGGCCTCTACGTCTCCGTGGGATCTTTATGTACGTCAATAACGTAATATAACCTAACCTAACCCAACCTAACTTATCGGCGGTAATATTTGACAACATTCCTCGCAACTTGGCCTCTGCCTGTCCGTGGGACCTTTATATACATTAACAACGTAATATAACCTAACCTAACCCAACCTGACATCTCGGCGGTAAAATTTGACAACATTCCTGGCAATTTGGCCTCTACGTCTACGCTGAACCTTTATATACATCAACAACGTAATATAACCTAACCTAACCCAACATGACATCTCGGCGGTAATATTTGACAACATTCCTGGCGAGCTGGCCTCTACCTCTCCATGGGATCTTTATGTACGTCAATAACGTAATATAACCTAACCTAACCCAACCTAACGTATCGGCGGTAATATTTGACAACATTCCTGGCGACTTGGCTTCTACGTGTCCGTGGGACCTTTATATACATCAGTATCCTAATATAACCCAACCAAACCCAACCTATCATCTCGGCGGTAATAATTGTCAACATTACTGGCGAGTTCTCCTCTACGTCTGCGTGGGACATTCATATACATCCATAACTTAATATAACCTAACCTAACCCAACCTGACATCTCAGCGGTAATATTTGACGACATTCCTGGCGTGTTGGATTCTATGTCTCCGTGGGACCTTTATATACATCAATATCGTAATATAACCTAGCCTAACCCAACGTGACATCTCGGCAATAATATTTGACAAAATTCCTGGCGAGTTGGCCTCTACGTCTCCGTGGGACCTTTATATACATCAATAACGTAATATAAACTAACCTAACGCAACCTATCTTATCGGCGATAATATTTGCAATCATTCCTGGCGAGTTGTCCTCTACGTCTACTAGGGACCTTCATATACATCAATAACGTAATATAACCTAACCTAACCCAACCTGACATCTCGGCGGTAATATTTGACAACATTCCTGGCGAGATGGCCTCTATGTCTACGTGGGACCTTCATATACATCAATAACGTAATATAATCTAATCTAATCCAACCTATCATCTCGGCGGTAATATTTGACAACATTCCTGGCGAGTTGGCCTCTACGTCTCCGTGGGACCTTTATATACATCAATAACGTACTGTAACCTAACCTAACCCAACCTATCATCTCGGCGGTAATATTTGACAACATTCCTGGCGAGATGGCCTGTACGTCTCCGTGGGACCTTTATATACAACAATAACGTAATGTAACCTAACCTAACCCAACCTATCATCTCGGCGATAATGTTTGACAAACATTCCTGGCGGCTTGTCCTCTACGTCTACTAAGGACCTTCATATACATCAATAACGTAATATAACCTAACCTAACCCAACCTAACTTATCGGCGGTAATATTTGACAACATTCCTGGCGAGTTGGCCTCTATGTCTCCGTGGGACCTTTATATACATCAATAACGTAATATAATCTAACCTAACGCAACCTATCTTATCGACGGTATATTTGACAACGTTGCTGGCGAGTTGGCATCTACGTGTCCGTGGGACCTTTGTACACACCAGTATCCTAATATTACCTAACCTAACCCAACCTTATCTCTCGCGGTACCATTTAACCACATTCCTTGCTTGTCGGCCCCTACTTCTCGTTGGGAACACTGTATACGTCTATGACGTAATATAACCTAACCTAACCCAACCTGACATCTCGGCGGTATAATTTGACAACATTCCTGGCGAGTTGGCCTCTACGTCTCCGTGGGACCCTTATATACATTAATAACCTAATATAACCTAACCTACCCCAACCTATCATCTCGGCGATAATATTTGCAATCATTCCTGGCGAGTTGTCCTCTACGTCTACTAGGGACCTTCATATACATGAATAACGTAATATAACCTAACCTAACCCAACCTGACATCTCGGCGGTATAATTTGACAACATTCCTGGCGAGTTGGCCTCTACGTCTCCGTGGGACCCTTATATACATTAATAACCTAATATAACCTAACCTACCCCAACCTATCATCTCGGCGATAATATTTGCAATCATTCCTGGCGAGTTGTCCTCTACGTCTCCGTGGGATCTTTATATACGTCAATAATGTAATATAACCTAACCTAACCCAACCTAACTTATCGGCGGTAATATTTGACAACATTCCTGGCGGGTTGTCCTCTACGTCTACTAAGGACGTTCATATACATCAATAACGTAATATAACCTAACCTAACCCAACCTGACATCTCAGCGGTAATATTTGACGACATTCCTGGCGTGTTGGATTCTACGTCTCCGTGGGACCTTTATATACATCAATAACGTAATATAACCTAGCCTAACCCAACCTGACATCTCGGCGGTAATATTTGACAAAATTCCTGGCGAGTTGGCCTCTACGTCTCCGTGGGTCCTTTATATACATCAATAACGTAATATAAACTAACCTAACGCAACCTATCTTATCGGCGGTATATTTGACAACATTGCTGGCGAGTTGGCATCTACGTGTCCGTGTGACCTCGATATGCATCAATAACGTAATATAACCTAACCTAACCCAACCTGATATCTCAGCAGTAATATTTGACGACAATCCTGGCGTGTTGGATTCTACGTCTCCGTGGGACCTTTATATCCATCAATAACGTAATATGACCTAACCTAACCCAACCTGACATCTCGGCGGTATAATTTGACAACATTCCTGGCGAGTTGGCCACTACGTCTCCGTGGGACCCTTATATACATTAATAACCTAATATAACCTAACCTACCCCAACCTATCATCTCGGCGATAATATTTGCAATCATTCCTGGCGAGTTGTCCTCTACGTCTACTAGGGACCTTCATATACATCAGTAACGTAATATAACCTAACCTAACCTAACCTAACTTATCGGCGGTAATATTTGACAACATTCCTGGCGACTTGGCTTCTACGTGTCCGTGGGACCTTTATATACATCAGTATCCTAATATAACCCAACCAAACCCAACCTATCATCTCGGCGGTAATATTTGTCAACATTACTGGCGAGTTCTCCTCTACGTCTGCGTGGGACATTCATATGCATCCATAACTTAATATAACCTAACCTAACCCAACCTGACATCTCAGCGGTAATATTTGACGACATTCCTGGCGTGTTGGATTCTACGTCTCCGTGGGACCTTTATATACATCAATAACGTAATATAACCTAGCCTAACCCAACCTGACATCTCGGCGGTAATATTTGACAAAATTCCTGGCGAGTTGGCCTCTACGTCTCCGTGGGACCTTTATATACATCAATAACGTAATATAACTTAACCTAACCCAACCTAACTTATCGGCGGTAATATTTGACAACATCCCTGGCGAGTTGGCATCTACGTGTCCGTGGGACCTTTGTATACATCAGTATCCTAATATAACCTAACCTAACCCAACCTAATCGCTCGTGGTACCATTTAACCACATTCCTTGCTTGTCGGCCCCTACTTCTCGGTGGGAACACTGTATACGTCTATGACGTAATATAACCTAACCTAACCCAACCTGACATCACGGCGGTAATATTTGACAACATTCCTGGCGACTTGGCTTCTAGGTGTCCGTGGGACCTTTATATACATCAGTATCCTAATATAACCCAACCAAACCCAACCTATCATCTCGGCGGTAATATTTGTCAACATTACTGGCGAGTTCTCCTCTACGTCTGCGTGGGACATTCATATGCAACCATAACTTAATATAACCTAACCTAACCCAACCTGACATCTCAGCGGTAATATTTGACGACATTCCTGGCGTGTTGGATTCTACGTCTCCGTGGGACCTTTATATACATCAATAACGTAATATAACCTAGCCTAACCCAACCTGACATCTCGGCGGTAATATTTGACAAAATTCCTGGCGAGTTGGCCTCTACGTCTCCGTGGGACCTTTATATACATCAATAACGTAATATAACTTAACCTAACCCAACCTAACTTATCGGCGGTAATATTTGACAACATCCCTGGCGAGTTGGCATCTACGTGTCCGTGGGACCTTTGTATACATCAGTATCCTAATATAACCTAACCTAACCCAACCTAATCGCTCGTGGTACCATTTAACCACATTCCTTGCTTGTCGGCCCCTACTTCTCGGTGGGAACACTGTATACGTCTATGACGTAATATAACCTAACCTAACCCAACCTGACATCTCGGCGGTAATATTTGACAACATTCCTGGCGACTTGGCTTCTAGGTGTCCGTGGGACCTTTATATACATCAGTATCCTAATATAACCCAACCAAACCCAACCTATCATCTCGGCGGTAATATTTGTCAACATTACTGGCGAGTTCTCCTCTACGTCTGCGTGGGACATTCATATGCAACCATAACTTAATATAACCTAACCTAACCCAACCTGACATCTCAGCGGTAATATTTGACGACATTCCTGGCGTGTTGGATTCTACGTCTCCGTGGGACCTTTATATACATCAATAACGTAATATAACCTAGCCTAACCCAACCTGACATCTCGGCGGTAATATTTGACAAAATTCCTGGCGAGTTGGCCTCTACGTCTCCGTGGGACCTTTATATACATCAATAACGTAATATAAACTAACCTAACGCAACCTATCTTATCGGCGGTATATTTGACAACATTGCTGGCGAGTTGGCATCTACGTGTCCGTGGGACCTTTGTATACACCAGTATCCTAATATAACCTAACCTAACCCAACCTTATCTCTCGCGGTGCCATTTAACCACATTCCTTGCTTGTCGGCCCCTACTTCTCGTTGGGAACACTGTATACGTCTATGACGTAATATAACCTAACCTAACCCAACCTGACATCTCGGCGGTAATATTTGACAACATTCCTGGCGAGTTGTCCTCTACGTCTACGGGGGACCTTCGTATACATCAATAACGTAATGTAACCTAACCTGACCCAACCTGACATTTCGGCGGTAATATTTGACAACATTCCTGGCGAGTTGGCCTCTACGTCTCCGTGGGACCTTTATATACATCAATAACCTAATATAACCTAACCTAACGCAACCTATCATCTCGGCGGTAAAATCTGACAACATTCCTGGCGAGTTGGACTCTGCGTCACCGAGGTACCTTTATATACATCAATAACGTAATATAACCTAACCTAACCCAACCTATCATCTCGCCGATTATATTTGACAGCATTCCTGGCGGGTTGTCCTAAACGTCTAGGTGGGACCTCGATATACATCAATAACGTATTATAACCTAACCTATCCCAACCTGACAACTCGACGGTAATATTTGACTGCATTACTGGCGTGCTGGCCTCTACGTCTCCGTGGGATCTTTATGTACGTCAATAACGTAATATAACCTAACCTAACCCAACCTAACTTATCGGCGGTAATATTTGACAACATTCCTGGCGACTTGGCTTCTACGTGTCCGTGGGACCTTTATATACATCAGTATCCTAATATAACCCAACCAAACCCAACCTATCATCTCGGCGGTAATATTTGTCAACATTACTGGCGAGTTCTCCTCTACGTCTGCGTGGGACATTCATATGCATCCATAACTTAATATAACCTAACCTAACCCAACCTGACATCTCAGCGGTAATATTTGACGACATTCCTGGCGTGTTGGATTCTACGTCTCCGTGGGACCTTTATATACATCAATAACGTAATATAACCTAGCCTAACCCAACCTGACATCTCGGCGGTAATATTTGACAAAATTCCTGGCGAGTTGGCCTCTACGTCTCCGTGGGACCTTTATATACATCAATAACGTAATATAACTTAACCTAACCCAACCTAACTTATCGGCGGTAATATTTCACAACATCCCTGGCGAGTTGGCATCTACGTGTCCGTGGGACCTTTGTATACATCAGTATCCTAATATAACCTAACCTAACCCAACCTAATCTCTCGTGGTACCATTTAACCACATTCCTTGCTTGTCGGCCCCTACTTCTCGGTGGGAACACTGTATACGTCTATGACGTAATATAACCTAACCTAACCCAACCTGACATCTCGGCGGTAATATTTGACAACATTCCTGGCGAGTGGTCCTCTACGTCTACGGGGGACCTTCGTATACATCAATAACGTAATGTAACCTAACCTGACCCAACCTGACATTGCGGCGGTAATATTTGACAACATTCCTGGCGAGTTGGCCTCTACGTCTCCGTGGGACCTTTATATACATCAATAACCTAATATAACCTAACCTAACGCAACCTATCATCTCGGCGGTAAAATCTGACAACATTCCTGGCGAGTTGGACTCTGCGTCACCGAGGTACCTTTATATACATCAATAACGTAATATAACCTAACCTAACCCAACCTATCATCTCGCCGATTATATTTGACAGCATTCCTGGCGGGTTGTCCTAAACGTCTAGGTGGGACCTCGACATACATCAATAACGTATTATAACCTAACCTATCCCAACCTGACAACTCGGCGGTAATATTTGACTGCATTACTGGCGTGCTGGCCTCTACGTCTCCGTGGGATCTTTATGTACGTCAATAACGTAATATAACCTAACCTAACCCAACCTAACTTATCGGCGGTAATATTTGACAACATTCCTCGCAACTTGGCCTCTACCTGTCCGTGGGACCTTTATATACATTAACAACGTAATATAACCTAACCTAACCCAACCTGACATCTCGGCGGTAAAATTTGACAACATTCCTGGCAATTTGGCCTCTACGTCTACGCTGAACCTTTATATACATCAACAACGTAATATAACCTAACCTAACCCAACATGACATCTCGGCGGTAATATTTGACAACATTCCTGGCGAGCTGGCGTCTACGACTTCGTGGGACCTTTATGTACATCAATAACGTAGTGTAACCTAACCTAACCCAGTCTACCATCTCGGCGGTAATATTTGACAACATTCCTGGCGAGGTGGAAACTACGTCTCAGTGTCACATTTATACACATCAATAGCGTAATATAACCTAACCCTTCCCAACCTAACCTCTCGGCGGTAAAATTTGACAACAATCCTGGCGAGTTGGACTCTACGTCTACGTGGGACCTTCATATATATATGAATAAGGTAATATAACCTAACCTAACCCAACCTGGCATCTCGGCGGTAATATTTGACAGCATTCCTGGCGAGCTGCCCTCTACGACTCCGTGGGACCTTTATATACGTCAATAACCTAATATAACCTAACCTAACGCAACCTATCATCTCGGCGATAATGTTTGACATCATTCCTCGCGAGTTGCGCCCTACGTCTACTAGGGACCTTCATATACATCAATAACGTAATATAACCAAACCTAACCCAACCTATCATCTCGGCGGTAAAATCTGGCAACATTCCCGGCGAGTTGGACTCTACGTCACCGTGGTACCTTTATATACATCAATAACGTAATATAACCTAACCTAACCCAACCTATCATCTCGCCGATTATATTTGACAGCATTCCTGGCGGGTTGTCCTCTGCGTCTAGGTGGGACCTCGATATACATCAATAACGTAATATAACCTAACCTAACCCAACCTGAAATCTCAGCGGTAATATTTGACGACAATCCTGGCGTGTTGGATTCTACGTCTCCGTGGGACCTTTATATACATCAATAACTTAATATAACCTAACCTAACCCAACCTATCTTATCGGCGGGAAAATTTGACAACATTCCTGGCAAGTTGGCCTCTACGTCTGCGTTAAACCTTTATATACATCAACAACGTAATATAACCTAACCTAACCCAACCTGACATCTCGGCGGTAAAATTTGACAACATTCCTGGCAATTTGGCCTCTACGTCTACGCTGAACCTTTATATACATCAACAACGTAATATAACCTAACCTAACCCAACATGACATCTCGGCGGTAATATTTGACAACATTCCTGGCGAGCTGGCGTCTACGACTTCGTGGGACCTTTATGTACATCAATAACGTAGTGTAACCTAACCTAACCCAGTCTACCATCTCGGCGGTAATATTTGACAACATTCCTGGCGAGGTGGAAACTACGTCTCAGTGTCACATTTATACACATCAATAGCGTAATATAACCTAACCCTTCCCAACCTAACCTCTCGGCGGTAAAATTTGACAACAATCCTGGCGAGTTGGACTCTACGTCTACGTGGGACCTTCATATATATATGAATAAGGTAATATAACCTAACCTAACCCAACCTGGCATCTCGGCGGTAATATTTGACAGCATTCCTGGCGAGCTGCCCTCTACGACTCCGTGGGACCTTTATATACGTCAATAACCTAATATAACCTAACCTAACGCAACCTATCATCTCGGCGATAATGTTTGACATCATTCCTCGCGAGTTGCGCTCTACGTCTACTAGGGACCTTCATATACATCAATAACGTAATATAACCAAACCTAACCCAACCTATCATCTCGGCGGTAAAATCTGACAACATTCCCGGCGAGTTGGACTCTACGTCACCGTGGTACCTTTATATACATCAATAACGTAATATAACCTAACCTAACCCAACCTATCATCTCGCCGATTATATTTGACAGCATTCCTGGCGGGTTGTCCTCTGCGTCTAGGTGGGACCTCGATATACATCAATAACGTAATATAACCTAACCTAACCCAACCTGACATCTCAGCGGTAATATTTGACGACAATCCTGGCGTGTTGGATTCTACGTCTCCGTGGGACCTTTATATACATCAATAACTTAATATAACCTAACCTAACCCAACCTATCTTATCGGCGGGAAAATTTGACAACATTCCTGGCAAGTTGGCCTCTACGTCTGCGTTAAACCTTTATATACATCAACAACGTAATATAACCTAACCTAACCCAACCTGACATCTCGGCGGTAATATTTGACAACATTCCTGGCGAGCTGGCGTCTACGACTTCGTGGGACCTTTATGTACATCAATAACGTAGTGTAACCTAACCTAACCCAGTCTACCATCTCGGCGGTAATATTTGACAACATTCCTGGCGAGTTGGAAACTACGTCTCCGTGTGACATTTATAAACATCAATAACGTAATATAACCTAATCTAACCCAACCTGACATCTCGGCGGTAATATTTGACAACATTCCTGGCGACTTGGCTTCTAGGTGTCCGTGGGACCTTTATATACATCAGTATCCTAATATAACCCAACCAAACCCAACCTATCATCTCGGCGGTAATATTTGTCAACATTACTGGCGAGTTCTCCTCTACGTCTGCGTGGGACATTCATATGCAACCATAACTTAATATAACCTAACCTAACCCAACCTGACATCTCAGCGGTAATATTTGACGACATTCCTGGCGTGTTGGATTCTACGTCTCCGTGGGACCTTTATATACATCAATAACGTAATATAACCTAGCCTAACCCAACCTGACATCTCGGCGGTAATATTTGACAAAATTCCTGGCGAGTTGGCCTCTACGTCTCCGTGGGACCTTTATATACATCAATAACGTAATATAAACTAACCTAACGCAACCTATCTTATCGGCGGTATATTTGACAACATTGCTGGCGAGTTGGCATCTACGTGTCCGTGGGACCTTTGTATACACCAGTATCCTAATATAACCTAACCTAACCCAACCTTATCTCTCGCGGTGCCATTTAACCACATTCCTTGCTTGTCGGCCCCTACTTCTCGTTGGGAACACTGTATACGTCTATGACGTAATATAACCTAACCTAACCCAACCTGACATCTCGGCGGTAATATTTGACAACATTCCTGGCGAGTTGTCCTCCACGTCTACGTGTGACCTCGATATGCATCAATAACGTAATATCACCTAACCTAACCCAACCTGACATCTCAGCGGTAATATTTGACGACAATCCTGGCGTGTTGGATTCTACGTCTCCTTGGGACCTTTATATACATCAATAACGTAATATAACCAAACCTAACCCAACCTATCATCTCGGCGGTAAAATCTGACAACATTCCAGGCGAGTTGGACTCTACGTCACCGTGGTACCTTTATATACATCAATAACGTAATATAACCTAACCTAACCCAACCTATCATCTCGCCGATTATATTTGACAGCATTCCTGGCGGGTTGTCCTCTACGTCTAGGTGGGACCCCGATATACATCAATAACGTAATATAACCTAACCTATCCCAGCCTGACATCTCGGCGGTAATATTTGACTGCATTACTGGCGTGCTGGCCACTACGTCTCCGTGGGATCTTTATGTACGTCAATAACGTAATATAACCTAACCTAACCCAACCTAACTTATCGGCGGTAATATTTGACAACATTCCTGGCGAGTTGGCCTCTACGTCTCCGTGGTACCTTTATATACATCAATAACGTAATATAACCTAACCTAACCCAACCTATCATCTCGCCGATTATATTTGACAGCATTCCTGGCGGGTTGTCCTCTGCGTCTAGGTGGGACCTCGATATACATCAATAACGTAATATAACCTAACCTAACCCAACCTGACATCTCAGCGGTAATATTTGACGACAATCCTGGCGTGTTGGATTCTACGTCTCCGTGGGACCTTTATATACATCAATAACTTAATATAACCTAACCTAACCCAACCTATCTTATCGGCGGGAAAATTTGACAACATTCCTGGCAAGTTGGCCTCTACGTCTGCGTTAAACCTTTATATACATCAACAACGTAATATAACCTAACCTAACCCAACCTGACATCTCGGCGGTAATATTTGACAACATTCCTGGCGAGCTGGCGTCTACGACTTCGTGGGACCTTTATGTATATCAATAACGTAGTGTAACCTAACCTAACCCAGTCTACCATCTCGGCGGTAATATTTGACAACATTCCTGGCGAGTTGGAAACTACGTCTCCGTGTGACATTTATAAACATCAATAACGTAATATAACCTAATCTAACCCAACCTATCTTCTCGGCGGTAATATTTGACAACATTCCTGGCGGGTTGTCCTCTACGTCTACGTGGGACCTTCGTATACATCAATAACGTGATGTAACCTAACCTGACCCAACCTGACATTTCGGCGGTAATATTTGACAACATTCCTGGCGAGTTGGACTCTACGTCACCGTGGTACCTTTATATACATCAATAACGTAATATAACCTAACCTAACCCACCCTATCATCTCGCCGATTATATTTGACAGCATTCCTGGCGGGTTGTCCTCTACGTCTAGGTGGGACCTCGATATACATCAATAACGTAATATAACCTAACCTATCCCAACCTGACATCTCGGCGGTATAATTTGACAACATTCCTGGCGAGTTGGCCTCTACGTCTCCGTGGGATCTTTATGTACGTCAATAACGTAATATAACCTAACCTAACCCAACCTAACTTATCGGCGGTAATATTTGACAACAATCCTGGCGACTTGGCTTCTACCTGTCCGTGGGACCTTTATATACATCAACAACGTAATAAAACCTAACCTAACCCAAACTGACATCTCGGCGGTAATATTTGACAACATTCCTGGCGAGCTGGCGTCTACGAATTCGTGGGACCTTTATGTACATCAATATCGTAGTGTAACCTAACCTAACCAAGTCTACCATCTCGGCGGTAATATTTGACAACATTCCTGGCGAGTTGGAAACTACGTCTCCGTGTGACCTTTATACACATCAATAACGTAATATAACCTAACCCATCAAAACCTAACCTCTCGGCGGTAAAATTTGACAACAATCCTGGCGAGTTGGACTCTACGTCTACGTGGGACCTTCATATATATGAATAATGTAATATAACCTAACCTAACCCAACCTGACATCTCGGCGGTAATATATGACAACATTCCTGGCGAGTTGGCTCTACGTCTCCGTGGGACCTTTATATACATCAATAACGTAATATAACCTAATCTAGCCCAACCTAGTATCTCGGCGGTAATATTGGACAACATTCCTGGCGAGTTGTCCTCTACGTCTCCGTGGGACCTTTATATACATCAATAACCTAATATAACCTAACCTGACCCAACCTATCATCTCGGCGATAATATTTGACATCATTCCTGGCGGGTTGTCCTCTACGTCTACGTGTGACCTCGATATGCATCAATAACGTAATATAACCTAACCTAACCCAACCTGACATCTCAGCGGTAATATTTGACGACAATCCTGGCGTGTTGGATTCTACGTCTCCGTGGGACCTTTATATACATCAATAACTTAATATAACCTAACCTAACCCAAACTATCTTATCGGCGGTAAAATTTGACAAAATTCCTGGCAAGTTGGCCTCTGCGTCTACGTTAAACCTTTATATACATCAACAACGTAATATAACCTAACCTAACCCAACCTGACATCTCGGCGGTAATATTTGACAACATTCCTGACGAGTTGGCCTCTACGTCTCCGTGGGACCTTTATATACATCAATAACGTAATATAACCTAACCTAACCCAACCTGACATCTCGGCGGTATAATTTAACAACATTCCTGGCGAGTTGGCCTCTACGTCTCCGTGCGACCTTTATATGCATCAATAACCTAATATAACCTAACCTAACCCAACCTATCATCTCGGCGATAGTATTTGACATCATTCCTGGCGAGTTGTCCTCTACGTCTACTAGGGACCTTCATATACATCAATAACGTAATATAACCTAACCTAACCGAACCTGACATCTCGGGGATAATATTTGTCAACATTCCTGGCGAGTTCTCCTCTACGTCTGCGTGGGAAATTCATATGCATCAACAACCTAATATAACCTAACCTAACGCAACCTATCATCTCGGCGATAATATTTGACATCATTCCTGGCGAGTTGTCCTCTATGTCTCCGTGGGACCTTTATATACATCAATGACGTAATATAACCTAATCTAACCCAATCTATTATCTCGGCGGTAATATTTGACAACATTCCTGGCGAGTTGTCCTCTACGTCTACGTGGGACCTTCGTAAACATCAATAACGTAATATAACCTAACCTAACCCAACCTGACATCTCGGCTGTAATATTTGACAACATTCCTGGCGAGTTGGACTCTACGTCTACTAGGGACCTTCATATACATCAATAACATAATATAACCAAACTTAACCCAACCTATCATCTCGGCGGTATAATCCGACAACATTCCTGGCGAGTTGGACTCTACGTCTACGTGGGACCTTCGTATACATCAATAACGTAATGTAACCTAACCTGATCCAACCTGACATTTCGGCGGTAATATTTTACAACATTCCTGGCGAGTTGGCCTCTATGTCTCCGTGGGACCTTTATGTACGTCAATAACGTAATATAACATAATATAACCCAACCTATCACCTCTGCGGTAATATTTGATAACATTCCTGGCGAGTTGGAAACTACGTCTCCGTGTGACATTTATACACATCAATAACGTAATATAACCTAACCCATCCCAACCTAACCCTCAGCGGTAAAATTTGACAACAATCCTGGCGAGTTGGACTCTACGTCTACGTGGGACCTTCATATATATGAATAAGGTAATATAACCTAACCTAACCCAACCTGACATCTCGGCGGTAATATTTGACAACATTCCTGGCGAGTTGGTCTCTATGTCTCCGTGGGACATTTATATACATCAATAACGTAATATAACCTAATCTAACCCAATCTATCATCTCGGCGGTAATATTTGACAACATTCCTGGCGAGTTGTCCTCCACGTCTACGTGTGACCTCGATATGCATCAATAACGTAATATAACCTAACCTAACCCAACCTGACATCTCAGCGGTAATATTTGACGACAATCCTGGCGTGTTGGATTCTACGTCTCCTTGGGACCTTTATATACATCAATAACGTAATATAACCAAACCTAACCCAACCTATCATCTCGGCGGTAAAATCTGACAACATTCCAGGCGAGTTGGACTCTACGTCACCGTGGTACCTTTATATACATCAATAACGTAATATAACCTAACCTAACCCAACCTATCATCTCGCCGATTATATTTGACAGCATTCCTGGCGGGTTGTCCTCTACGTCTAGGTGGGACCCCGATATACATCAATAACGTAATATAACCTAACCTATCCCAGCCTGACATATCGGCGGTAATATTTGACTGCATTACTGGCGTGCTGGCCACTACGTCTCCGTGGGATCTTTATGTACGTCAATAACGTAATATAACCTAACCTAACCCAACCTAACTTATCGGCGGTAATATTTGACAACATTCCTGGCGAGTTGGCCTCTACGTCTCCGTGGGATCTTTATGTACGTCAATAACGTAATATAACCTAACCTAACCCAACCTAACTTATCGGCGGTAATATTTGACAACATTCCTGGCGAGTTGGAAACTACGTCTCCGTGTGACCTTTATACACATCAATAACGTAATATAACCTAACCCATCAAAACCTAACCTGTCGGCGGTAAAATTTGACAACAGTCCTGGCGAGTTGGACTCTACGTCTACGTGGGACCTTCATATATATGAATAAGGTAATATAACCTAACCTAACCCAACCTGGCATCTCGGCGGTAATATTTGACAGCATTCCTGGCGAGCTGCCCTCTACGACTCCGTGGGACCTTTATATACGTCAATAACCTAATATAACCTAACCTAACGCAACCTATCATCTCGGCGATAATGTTTGACATCATTCCTCGCGAGTTGCGCTCTACGTCTACTAGGGACCTTCATATACATCAATAACGTAATATAACCAAACCTAACCCAACCTATCATCTCGGCGGTAAAATCTGACAACATTCCCGGCGAGTTGGGCTCTACGTCACCGTGGTACCTTTATATACATCAATAACGTAATATAACCTAACCTAACCCAACCTATCATCTCGCCGATTATATTTGACAGCATTCCTGGCGGGTTGTCCTCTGCGTCTAGGTGGGACCTCGATATACATCAATAACGTAATATAACCTAACCTAACCCAACCTGACATCTCAGCGGTAATATTTGACGACAATCCTGGCGTGTTGGATTCTACGTCTCCGTGGGACCTTTATATACATCAATAACTTAATATAACCTAACCTAACCCAACCTATCTTATCGGCGGGAAAATTTGACAACATTCCTGGCAAGTTGGCCTCTACGTCTGCGTTAAACCTTTATATACATCAACAACGTAATATAACCTAACCTAACCCAACCTGACATCTCGGCGGTAATATTTGACAACATTCCTGGCGAGCTGGCGTCTACGACTTCGTGGGACCTTTATGTACATCAATAACGTAGTGTAACCTAACCTAACCCAGTCTACCGTCTCGGCGGTAATATTTGACAACATTCCTGGCGAGTTGGAAACTACGTCTCCGTGTGACATTTATAAACATCAATAACGTAATATAACCTAATCTAACCCAACCTATCATCTCGGCGGTAATATTTGACAACATTCCTGGCGGGTTGTCCTCTACGTCTACGTGGGACCTTCGTATACATCAATAACGTGATGTAACCTAACCTGACCCAACCTGACATTTCGGCGGTAATATTTGACAACATTTCTGGCGAGTTGTCCTCTACGTCTCTGTGGGACCTTTATATACATCAATAACCTAATATAACCTAACCTAACCCAACCTATCATCTCGGCGATAATACTTGACATCATTCCTGGCGGGTTGTCCTCTACGTCTACGTGTGACCTCGATATGCATCAATAACGTAATATAACCTAACCTAACCCAACCTGACATCTCAGCGGTAATATTTGACGACAATCCTGGCGTGTTGGATTCTACGTCTCCTTGGGACCTTTATATACATCAATAACCTAATATAACCTAGCCTAACGCAACCTATCATCTCGGCGATAATATTTGACATCATTCCTGGCGAGTTGTCCTCTACGTCTACTAGGGACCTTCATATACATCAATAACGTAATATAACCTAACCTAACCCAACCTGACATCTCGGGGATAATATTTGTCAACATTCCTGGCGAGTTCTCCTCTACGTCTGCGTGGGAAATTCATATGCATCAATAACGTAATATAACCTAACCTAACCCAACCTGGCATCTCGGCGGTAATATTTGACAGCATTCCTGGCGAGCTGCCCTCTACGACTCCGTGGGACCTTTATGTACGTCAATAACGTTATATAACATAATATAACCCAACCTATCACCTCGGCGGTAATATTTGACATCATTCCTGGCGAGTTGTCCTCTACGTCTACGTGGTACCTTCGTATACATCAATAACGTGATGTAACCTAACCTGACCCAACCTGACATTTCGGCGGTAATATTTGACAACATTCCTGGCGAGTTGGACTCTACGTCACCGTGGTACCTTTATATACATCAATAACGTAATATAACCTAACCTAACCCAACCTATCATCTCGCCGATTATATTTGACAGCATTCCTGGCGGGTTGTCCTCTACGTCTAGGTGGGACCTCGATATACATCAATAACGTAATATAACCTAACCTATCCCAACCTGACATCTCGGCGGTATAATTTGACAACATTCCTGGCGAGTTGGCCTCTACGTCTCCGTGGGATCTTTATGTACGTCAATAACGTAATATAACCTAACCTAACCCAACCTAACTTATCGGCGGTAATATTTGACAACAATCCTGGCGACTTGGCTTCTACCTGTCCGTGGGACCTTTATATACATCAACAACGTAATAAAACCTAACCTAACCCAAACTGACATCTCGGCGGTAATATTTGACAACATTCCTGGCGAGCTGGCGTCTACGAATTCGTGGGACCTTTATGTACATCAATATCGTAGTGTAACCTAACCTAACCAAGTCTACCATCTCGGCGGTAATATTTGACAACATTCCTGGCGAGTTGGAAACTACGTCTCCGTGTGACATTTATAAACATCAATAACGTAATATAACCTAATCTAACCCAACCTATCATCTCGGCGGTAATATTTGACAACATTCCTGGCGGGTTGTCCTCTACGTCTACGTGGGACCTTCGTATACATCAATAACGTGATGTAACCTAACCTGACCCAACCTGACATTTCGGCGGTAATATTTGACAACATTCCTGGCGAGTTGTCCTCTACGTCTCTGTGGGACCTTTATATACATCAATAACCTAATATAACCTAACCTAACCCAACCTATCATCTCGGCGATAATATTTGACATCATTCCTGGCGGGTTGTCCTCTACGTCTACGTGTGACCTCGATATGCATCAATAACGTAATATAACCTAACCTAACCCAACCTGACATCTCAGCGGTAATATTTGACGACAATCCTGGCGTGTTGGATTCTACGTCTCCTTGGGACCTTTATATACATCAATAACCTAATATAACCTAGCCTAACGCAACCTATCATCTCGGCGATAATATTTGACATCATTCCTGGCGAGTTGTCCTCTACGTCTACTAGGGACCTTCATATACATCAATAACGTAATATAACCTAACCTAACCCAACCTGACATCTCGGGGATAATATTTGTCAACATTCCTGGCGAGTTCTCCTCTACGTCTGCGTGGGAAATTCATATGCATCAATAACGTAATATAACCTAACCTAACCCAACCTGGCATCTCGGCGGTAATATTTGACAGCATTCCTGGCGAGCTGCCCTCTACGACTCCGTGGGACCTTTATGTACGTCAATAACGTTATATAACATAATATAACCCAACCTATCACCTCGGCGGTAATATTTGACATCATTCCTGGCGGGTTGTCCTCTACGTCTACGTGTGACCTCGATATGCATCAATAACGTAATATAACCTAACCTAACACAACCTAACACCTCGGCGGTAATATTTGACAACATTCCTGGCTTGTTGGCCTCTACGTCTCCGTGGGACCTTTATATACATTAATAACGTAATACAACCCAACCAAACCCAACCAAACATCTCGGCGGTAATATTTGGCAACACTCCTGGCTTATTCGCTTCTACGTCTCCGTCGGACCTTTATACACATCAATAACGTAATATAACCTAATCTAACACAACCTATAATTTCTGCGGTAATATTTGACAACATTCCTGGCGAGTTGGACCCTACGTTTCCGTGGGACTTTCATATACATCAATGACGTAATATAACCTGTCCTAACCCAACCTAACATCTCGGCGGTAATATTTGACCACATACCTGGCTCGTTGGCCTCTACGTCTCCGTCAGGCCTTCATATCCGTCAATAACGTAATATAACCTTATATAACCCAACCTAACCTCTCGGCGCTATTATTTGACAACATTCCTGGCGAGTTGGCCTCTACGTCTCCGTGGGGCCTTTATATACATCAATTTCGTAATATAACCTAACCTAACACTACCCAACCTCTCGGCACTGATATTTGACAACATTCCTGGCGAGTTGGCCTCTACGTTTCCGTGGGGCTTTTATATACATCAATAGCGTAATATAACTTAACCTAACACAACCTAACATCTCGGTACTAATATTTGACAACATTCCTGCCGAGTTGGCCTCTACGTCTCCGTGGGACCTTCATATACATCAATAACGTAATATAACCTAACCTAACACAACCCAACCACTCGGCACTAATATTTGACAACATTCCTGGCGAGTTGGCCTCTACGTCTCCGTGGGGCCTTTATATACATCAATAACGTAATATAACCTAACCTAACACAACCCAACCTCTCGGCACTAATATTTCACAACATTCCTGGCGAGTTGGCCGCTACGTTTCCGTGGGGCTTTTATATACATCAATAACGTAATATAACCTAACCTAACCCAAAGTAACGTCTCGGAGGTAATGTTTAACCACATTCCTGGCTTGTTGGCCTCTACGTTTCCCTGAGACCTTTATATACATCAATAACGTAATATAACCTAACCTAACCCAACCTAACATCTCGGTACTAATATTTAACAACATTCCTGGCTTGTTGGCTTCTACGTCTCCGTGGGACTTTCATATCCATCAATAACGTAATTTAACCTAAAATAACCCAACTTAACATCTCGGCTGTAATATTTGACAACATTCCTGGCTTGTTGGCCTCTATGATTCCGTGGGACCTTTATATACATCAATAACGTAATATAACCTAACCTAACCCAACCTAACATCTCCGCGGTAATGTTTGACAACATTCCTGGCGAGTTGGCCTCTACGTATCCGTGAGACCTTCATATCCATCAATAACGTAATATAACCTTATATAACCCAACCTAACCTCTCGGCGCTATTATTTGACAACATTCCTGTCGAGTTGGCCTCTACGTCTCCGTGGGGCCTTCATATACATCAAAAACGTAATATAACCTAACCTAACCCAACCTAACATCTCGGCGGTAATATTTGACAACATTCCTGCCGAGTTGGCCTCTACGTCTCCGTGGGACCGTCATATACATCAATAACGTAATATAACCTAACCTAACACAACCCAACCACTCGGCACTAATATTTGACAACATTCCTGGCGAGTTGGCCTCTACGTTTCCGTGGGGCTTTTATATGCATCAATAACGTAATATAACCTAACCTAACACAACCTAACACCTCGGCGGTAATATTTGACAACATTCCTGGCGAGTTGGCTCCGACGTCTGCGTGGGTCCTTCGTATACATCGCTAACGTAATATAACCTAACCTAACCCAGCCTGAAATCTCGGCGGTAATATTTGACAACATTCCTGGCGAGCTATCCTCTACGTGGGACATTCATATGCAACAATAACGTAATATAACCTAACCTAACCCAACCTAACAAATGGGGGGTAATATTTGAAGACATTCTTGGCGAGTTCGACTCTACGTCTCCGTGGGACCTTTATATACATCAACGACGTAATATAACCTAACCTAACCCAACCTGACATCTCGGCGGTAATATTTGACAACATTCCTGGCGAGTTGGCCCCGACGTCTGCGTGGGTCCTTCGTATACATCACTAACGTAATATAACCTAACCTAACCCAGCCTGACATCTCCGCGGTAATATTTGACAACATTCTTGGCGAGCTATCCTCTACGTGGGACAGTCATATGCATCAATAATGTAATATAACCTAACCTAACCCAACCTATCATCTCGGCGGTAATATTTGATAACATTCCTGGCGCGCTGGCACCTACGTCTCCGTGGGACCTTTATGTACATCAATAACGCAATATAACGTAACCTAACCCAACCTGATATCTCGGCGGGAATATTTGACAAAATTCCTGGCGATTTGGCATCTACCTGTCCGTGGGACCTTTATATACATCAGTATCGTAATATAACCTAACCAAACTCAACCTAACATCTCGGGGTACAATTTAACCACATTCCTTGATTGTCGGCCCCTACTTCTCGGTGGGAACACTGTATACGTCTATAACGTAATATAACCTAACCTAACCCAACCTGACATCTCGGCATTAAAATTTAACAACATTCCTGGCGAGTTGGCCTCTACGTGTCCGTGGGACCTTTATATACATCAGTATCCTAATATAACCTAACCTGACCCAACCTAATCTCTCGGGGTACCGTTTAACCACATTCCTTGCTTGTCGGCCCCTACATCTCGGTGGGAACACTGTATACGTCTGTGAAGTAATATAACCTAACATGCCAAATATTTGCACATCTCAGCGGTAATATTTGACGACAATCCTGGCGTGTTGGATTCTACGTCTCCTTGGGACCTTTATATACATCAATAACCTAATATAACCTAGCCTAACGCAACCTATCATCTCGGCGATAATATTTGACATCATTCCTGGCGAGTTGTCCTCTACGTCTACTAGGGACCTTCATATACATCAATAACGTAATATAACCTAACCTAACCCAACCTGACATCTCGGGGATAATATTTGTCAACATTCCTGGCGAGTTCTCCTCTACGTCTGCGTGGGAAATTCATATGCATCAATAACGTAATATAACCTAACCTAACCCAACCTGGCATCTCGGCGGTAATATTTGACAGCATTCCTGGCGAGCTGCCCTCTACGACTCCGTGGGACCTTTATGTACGTCAATAACGTTATATAACATAATATAACCCAACCTATCACCTCGGCGGTAATATTTGACATCATTCCTGGCGAGTTGTCCTCTACGTCTACGTGGTACCTTCGTATACATCAATAACGTGATGTAACCTAACCTGACCCAACCTGACATTTCGGCGGTAATATTTGACAACATTCCTGGCGAGTTGGACTCTACGTCACCGTGGTACCTTTATATACATCAATAACGTAATATAACCTAACCTAACCCAACCTATCATCTCGCCGATTATATTTGACAGCATTCCTGGTGGGTTGTCCTCTACGTCTAGGTGGGACCTCGATATACATCAATAACGTAATATAACCTAACCTATCCCAACCTGACATCTCGGCGGTATAATTTGACAACATTCCTGGCGAGTTGGCCTCTACGTCTCCGTGGGATCTTTATGTACGTCAATAACGTAATATAACCTAACCTAACCCAACCTAACTTATCGGCGGTAATATTTGACAACAATCCTGGCGACTTGGCTTCTACCTGTCCGTGGGACCTTTATATACATCAACAACGTAATAAAACCTAACCTAACCCAAACTGACATCTCGGCGGTAATATTTGACAACATTCCTGGCGAGCTGGCGTCTACGAATTCGTGGGACCTTTATGTACATCAATATCGTAGTGTAACCTAACCTAACCAAGTCTACCATCTCGGCGGTAATATTTGACAACATTCCTGGCGAGTTGGAAACTACGTCTCCGTGTGACATTTATAAACATCAATAACGTAATATAACCTAATCTAACCCAACCTATCATCTCGGCGGTAATATTTGACAACATTCCTGGCGGGTTGTCCTCTACGTCTACGTGGGACCTTCGTATACATCAATAACGTGATGTAACCTAACCTGACCCAACCTGACATTTCGGCGGTAATATTTGACAACATTCCTGGCGAGTTGGACTCTACGTCACCGTGGTACCTTTATATACATCAATAACGTAATATAACCTAACCTAACCCAACCTATCATCTCGCCGATTATATTTGACAGCATTCCTGGTGGGTTGTCCTCTACGTCTAGGTGGGACCTCGATATACATCAATAACGTAATATAACCTAACCTATCCCAACCTGACATCTCGGCGGTATAATTTGACAACATTCCTGGCGAGTTGGCCTCTACGTCTCCGTGGGATCTTTATGTACGTCAATAACGTAATATAACCTAACCTAACCCAACCTAGCTTATCGGCGGTAATATTTGACAACAATCCTGGCGACTTGGCTTCTACCTGTCCGTGGGACCTTTATATACATCAACAACGTAATAAAACCTAACCTAACCCAAACTGACATCTCGGCGGTAATATTTGACAACATTCCTGGCGAGCTGGCGTCTACGAATTCGTGGGACCTTTATGTACATCAATATCGTAGTGTAACCTAACCTAACCAAGTCTACCATCTCGGCGGTAATATTTGACAACATTCCTGGCGAGTTGGAAACTACGTCTCCGTGTGACCTTTATACACATCAATAACGTAATATAACCTAACCCATCAAAACCTAACCTCTCGGCGGTAAAATTTGACAACAATCCTGGCGAGTTGGACTCTACGTCTACGTGGGACCTTCATATATATGAATAATGTAATATAACCTAACCTAACCCAACCTGACATCTCGGCGGTAATATATGACAACATTCCTGGCGAGTTGGCTCTACGTCTCCGTGGGACCTTTATATACATCAGTAACGTAATATAACCTAATCTAGCCCAACCTAGTATCTCGGCGGTAATATTGGACAACATTCCTGGCGAGTTGTCCTCTACGTCTCCGTGGGACCTTTATATACATCAATAACCTAATATAACCTAACCTGACCCAACCTATCATCTCGGCGATAATATTTGACATCATTCCTGGCGGGTTGTCCTCTACGTCTACGTGTGACCTCGATATGCATCAATAACGTAATATAACCTAACCTAACCCAACCTGACATCTCAGCGGTAATATTTGACGACAATCCTGGCGTGTTGGATTCTACGTCTCCGTGGGACCTTTATATACATCAATAACTTAATATAACCTAACCTAACCCAAACTATCTTATCGGCGGTAAAATTTGACAAAATTCCTGGCAAGTTGGCCTCTACGTCTACGTTAAACCTTTATATACATCAACAACGTAATATAACCTAACCTAACCCAACCTGACATCTCGGCGGTAATATTTGACAACATTCCTGACGAGTTGGCCTCTACGTCTCCGTGGGACCTTTATATACATCAATAACGTAATATAACCTAACCTAACCCAACCTGACATCTCGGCGGTATAATTTAACAACATTCCTGGCGAGTTGGCCTCTACGTCTCCGTGCGACCTTTATATGCATCAATAACCTAATATAACCTAACCTAACCCAACCTATCATCTCGGCGATAGTATTTGACATCATTCCTGGCGAGTTGTCCTCTACGTCTACTAGGGACCTTCATATACATCAATAACGTAATATAACCTAACCTAACCGAACCTGACATCTCGGGGATAATATTTGTCAACATTCCTGGCGAGTTCTCCTCTACGTCTGCGTGGGAAATTCATATGCATCAACAACCTAATATAACCTAACCTAACGCAACCTATCATCTCGGCGATAATATTTGACATCATTCCTGGCGAGTTGTCCTCTATGTCTCCGTGGGACCTTTATATACATCAATAACGTAATATAACCTAATCTAACCCAATCTATCATCTCGGCGGTAATATTTGACAACATTCCTGGCGAGTTGTCCTCTACGTCTACGTGGGACCTTCGTAAACATCAATAACGTAATATAACCTAACCTAACCCAACCTGACATCTCGGCTGTAATATTTGACAACATTCCTGGCGAGTTGGACTCTACGTCTACTAGGGACCTTCATATACATCAATAACATAATATAACCAAACTTAACCCAACCTATCATCTCGGCGGTAAAATCCGACAACATTCCTGGCGAGTTGGACTCTACGTCTACGTGGGACCTTCGTATACATCAATAACGTAATGTAACCTAACCTGATCCAACCTGACATTTCGGCGGTAATATTTTACAACATTCCTGGCGAGTTGGCCTCTATGTCTCCGTGGGACCTTTATGTACGTCAATAACGTAATATAACATAATATAACCCAACCTATCACCTCTGCGGTAATATTTGATAACATTCCTGGCGAGTTGGAAACTACGTCTCCGTGTGACATTTATACACATCAATAACGTAATATAACCTAACCCATCCCAACCTAACCCTCAGCGGTAAAATTTGACAACAATCCTGGCGAGTTGGACTCTACGTCTACGTGGGACCTTCATATATATGAATAAGGTAATATAACCTAACCTAACCCAACCTGACATCTCGGCGGTAATATATGACAACATTCCTGGCGAGTTGGCCTCTACGTCTACTAGGGAACTTCATATACATCAATAACGTAATATAACCTAACCTAACCCAACCTGACATCTCGGGGATAATATTTGTCAACATTCCTGGCGAGTTCTCCTCTACGTCTGCGTGGGAAATTCATATGCATCAATAACGTAATATAACCTAACCTAACCCAACCTGGCATCTCGGCGGTAATATTTGACAGCATTCCTGGCGAGCTGCCCTCTACGACTCCGTGGGACCTTTATGTACGTCAATAACGTAATATAACATAATATAACCCAACCTATCACCTCGGCGGTAATATTTGACAACATTCCTGGCAAGTTGGAAACTACGTCTCCGTGCGACCTTTATACACATCAATAACGTAATATAACCTAACCCATCCCAACCTAACCTCTCGGCGGTAAAATTTGACAACATTCCTGGCAAGTTGTCCTCTACGTCTACGTGGGACCTTCGTATACATCAATAACGTAATATAACCTAACCTAACCCAACCTGACATCTCGGCTGTAATATTTGACAACATTCCTGGCGAGTTGGACTCTACGTCTACTAGGGACCTTCATATACATCAATAACATAATATAACCAAACCTAACCCAACCTGGCATCTCGGCGGTAATATTTGACAGCATTCCTGGCGAGCTGCCCTCTACGACTCCGTGGGACCTTTATGTACGTCAATAACGTAATATAACATAATATAACCCAACCTATCACCTCGGCGGTAATATTTGACAACATTCCTGGCAAGTTGGAAACTACGTCTCCGTGCGACCTTTATACACATCAATAACGTAATATAACCTAACCCATCCCAACCTAACCTCTCGGCGGTAAAATTTGACAACATTCCTGGCGAGTTGTCCTCTACGTCTACGTGGGACCTTCGTATACATCAATAACGTAATGTAACCTAACCTGACCCAAGCTGACATTTCGGCGGTAATATTTGACAACATTCCTGGCGAGTTGGCCTCTACGTCTCCGTGGGACCTTTATATACATCAATAACGTAATATAACCAAACCTAACCCAACCTATCATCTCGGCGGTAAAATCTGACAACATTCCAGGCGAGTTGGACTCTACGTCACCGTGGTACCTTTATATACATCAATAACGTAATATAACCTAACCTAACCCAACCTATCATCTCGCCGATTATATTTGACAGCATTCCTGGCGGGTTGTCCTCTACGTCTAGGTGGGACCTCGATATACATCAATAACGTAATATAACCTAACCTATCCCAGCCTGACATCTCGGCGGTAATATTTGACTGCATTACTGGCGTGCTGGCCACTACGTCTCCGTGGGATCTTTATGTACGTCAATAACGTAATATAACCTAACCTAACCCAACCTAACTTATCGGCGGTAATATTTGACAACATTCCTGGCGAGTTGGCCTCTACGTCTCCGTGGGACCTTTATATACATCAATATCGTAATATAACCTAACCTAACCCAACCTGACATCTCGGCGGTATAATTTGACAACATTCCTGGCGAGTTGGCCTCTACGTCTCCGTGGGATCTTTATGTACGTCAATAACGTAATATAACCTAACCTAACCCAACCTAACTTATCGGCGGTAATATTTGACAACATTCCTGGCGAGTTGGAAACTACGTCTCCGTGTGACCTTTATACACATCAATAACGTAATATAACCTAACCCATCAAAACCTAACCTGTCGGCGGTAAAATTTGACAACAGTCCTGGCGAGTTGGACTCTACGTCTACGTGGGACCTTCATATATATGAATAAGGTAATGTAACCTAACCTAACCCAACCTGACATCTCGGCGGTAATATATGACAACATTCCTGGCGAGTTGGCCTCTACGTCTCCGTGGGACCTTTATATACATCAATAACGTAATATAACCAAACCTAACCCAACCTATCATCTCGGCGGTAAAATCTGACAACATTCCAGGCGAGTTGGACTCTACGTCACCGTGGTACCTTTATATACATCAATAACGTAATATAACCTAACCTAACCCAACTTATCATCTCGCCGATTATATTTGACAGCATTCCTGGCGGGTTGTCCTCTACGTCTAGGTGGGACCTCCATATACATCAATAACGTAATATAACCTAACCTATCCCAGCCTGACATCTCGGCGGTAATATTTGACTGCATTACTGGCGTGCTGGCCTCTACGTCTCCGTGGGATCTTTATGTACGTCAATAACGTAATATAACCTAACCTAACCCAATCTAACTTATCGGCGGTAATATTTGACAACATTCCTGGCGAGTTGGAAACTACGTCTCCGTGTGACCTTTATACACATCAATAACGTAATATAACCTAACCCATCTAAACCTATCCTCTCGGCGGTAAAATTTGACAACAGTCCTGGCGAGTTCTCCTCTACGTCTGCGTGGGAAATTCATATGCATCAATAACGTAATATAACCTAACCTAACCCAACCTGGCATCTCGGCGGTAATATTTGACAGCATTCCTGGCGAGCTGCCCTCTACGACTCCGTGGGACCTTTATGTACGTCAATAACGTAATATAACATAATATAACCCAACCTATCACCTCGGCGGTAATATTTGACAACATTCCTGGCAAGTTGGAAACTACGTCTCCGTGCGACCTTTATACACATCAATAACGTAATATAACCTAACCCATCCCAACCTAACCTCTCGGCGGTAAAATTTGACAACATTCCTGGCGAGTTGTCCTCTACGTCTACGTGGGACCTTCGTATACATCAATAACGTAATGTAACCTAACCTGACCCAAGCTGACATTTCGGCGGTAATATTTGACAACATTCCTGGCGAGTTGGCCTCTACGTCTCCGTGGGACCTTTATATACATCAATAACCTAATACAACCTAACCTAACGCAACCTATCATCTCGGCGATAATATTTGACATCATTCCTGGCGAGTTGTACTCTACGTCTACTAGGGACCTTCATATACATCAATAACGTAATATAACCTAACCTAACCCAACCTGACATCTCGGGGATAATATTTGTCAACATTCCTGGCGAGTTCTCCTCTACGTCTGCGTGGGAAATTCATATGCATCAATAACGTAATATAAACTAACCTAACCCAACCTGGCATCTAGGCGGTAATATTTGACAGTATTCCTGGCGAGCTGCCCTCTACGACTCCGTGGGACCTTTATGTACGTCAATAACGTAATATAACATAACATAACCCAACCTATCACCTCGGCGGTAATATTTGACATCATTCCTGGCGAGTTGTCCTCTACGTCTACTAGGGACCTTCATATACATCAATAACGTAATATAACCTAACCTAACCCAACCTGACATCTCGGGGATAATATTTGTCAACATTCCTGGCGAGTTCTCCTCTACGTCTGCGTGGGAAGTTCATATGCATCAATAACGTAATATAACCTAACCTAACCCAACCTGGCATCTCGGCGGTAATATTTGACAGCATTCCTGGCGAGCTGCCCTCTACGACTCCGTGGGACCTTTATGTACGTCAATAACGTAATATAACATAATATAACCCAACCTATCACCTCGGCGGTAATATTTGATAACATTCCTGGCGAGTTGGAAACTACGTCTCCGTGCGACCTTTATACACATCAATAACGTAATATAACCTAACCCATCCCAACCTAACCTCTCGGCGGTAAAATTTGACAACAATCCTGGCGAGTTGGACTCTACGTCTACGTGGGACCTTCATATATATGAATAAGGTAATATAACCTAACCTAACCCAACCTGACATCTCGGCGGTAATATTTGACAACAATCCTGGCGAGTTGGACTCTACGTCTACGTGGGACCTTCATATATATGAATAAGGTAATATAACCTAACCTAACCCAACCTGACATCTCGGCGGTAATATTTGACAACATTCCTGGCGAGTTGGTCTCTATGTCTCCGTGGGACCATTATATACATCAATAACGTAATATAACCTAATCTAACCTAATCTATCATCTCGGCGGTAATATTTGACAACATTCCTGGCGAGTTGTCCTCTACGTCTACGCGGGACCTTCGTATACATCAATAACGCGATGTAACATAACCTGACCCAACCTGACATTTCGGCGGTAATATTTGACAACATTCCTGGCGAGTTGTCCTCTACGTCTCTGTGGGACCTCGATATGCATCAATAACGTAATATAACCTAACCTAACCCAACCTGACATCTCAGCGGTAATATTTGACGACAATCCTGGCGTGTTGGATTCTACGTCTCCTTGGGACCTTTATATACATCAATAACTTAATATAACCTAACCTAACCCAACCTATCTTATCGGCGGTAAAATTTGACAACATTCCTGGCAAGTTGGCCTCTACGTCTACGTTAAACCTTTATATACATCAACAACGTAATATAACCTAACCTAACCCAACCTGACATCTCGGCGGTAATATTTGACAACATTCCTGGCGAGCTGGCGTCTACGACTGCGTGGGACCTTTATGTACATCAATAACGTAGTGCAACCTAACCTAACCCAGTCTACCATCTCGGCGGTAATATTTTACAACATTCCTGGCGAGTTGGCCTCTATGTCTCCGTGGGACCTTTATATACATCAATAACCTAATATAACCTAACCTAACGCAACCTATCATCTCGGCGATAATATTTGACATCATTCCTGGCGAGTTGTCCTCTACGTCTACTAGGGACCTTCATATACATCAATAACGTAATATAACCTAACCTAACCCAACCTGACATCTCGGGGATAATATTTGTCAACATTCCTGGCGAGTTCTCCTCTACGTCTGCGTGGGAAATTCATATGCATCAATAACGTAATATAACCTAACCTAACCCAACCTGGCATCTCGGCGGTAATATTTGACAGCATTCCTGGCGAGCTGCCCTCTACGACTCCGTGGGACCTTTATGTACGTCAGTAACGTAATATAACATAATATAACCCAACCTATCACCTCGGCGGTAATATTTGATAACATTCCTGGCGAGTTGGAAACTACGTCTCCGTGGGACCTTTATATACATCAATAACCTAATACAACCTAACCTAACGCAACCTATCATCTCGGCGATAATATTTGACATCATTCCTGGCGAGTCGTCCTCTACGTCTACGCGGGACCTTCGTATACATCAATAACGCGATGTAACATAACCTGACCCAACCTGACATTTCGGCGGTAATATTTGACAACATTCCTGGCGAGCTGGCGTCTACGTCTCTGTGGGACCTCGATATGCATCAATAACGTAATATAACCTAACCTAACCCAACCTGACATCTCAGCGGTAATATTTGACGACAATCCTGGCGTGTTGGATTCTACGTCTCCTTGGGACCTTTATATACATCAATAACTTAATATAACCTAACCTAACCCAACCTATCTTATCGGCGGTAAAATATGACAACATTCCTGGCAAGTTGGCCTCTACGTCTACGTTAAACCTTTATATACATCAACAACGTAATATAACCTAACCTAACCCAATCTATCATCTCGGCGATAATATTTGACAATATTCCTGGCGAGTTGTCCTCTACGTCTACGTGGGACATTCATATACATGAATAAGGTAATATAACCTAACCTAACCCAACCTGACATCTCGGCGGTAATATTTGACAGCATTCCTGGCGAGTAGGCCTCTATGTCTCCGTGGGATCTTTATATACATCAATAACGTAATATAACCTAATCTGACCCAACCTATCATCTCGGCGGTAATGTTTGACAACATTCCTGGCGAGTTGTCCTCTACGTCTACGTGGGACCTTCGTATACATTAATAACGTAATGTAACCTAACCTAACCCAACCTGATATCTCGGCGGTAATATTTGACAACATTCCTGGCGAGGTGGCCTCTACGACTCCGTGGGACCTTTATGTACGTCAATAACGTAATATAACCTAATCTAACCCAACCTGTCACCTCGGCGGTAATATTTGACAACATTCCTGGCAAGTTGGAAACTACGTCTCCGTGCGATCTTTATACACATCAATAACGTAATATAACCTAACCCATCCCAACCTAACCTCTCGGCGGTAAAATTTGACAACATTCCTGGCGAGTTGTCCTCTACGTCTACGTGGGACCTTCATATATATGAATAAGGTAATATAACCTAACCTAACCCAACCTGACATCTCGGCGGTAATATTTGACAACAATCCTGGCGAGTTGGACTCTACGTCTACGTGGGACCTTCATATATATGAATAAGGTAATATAACCTAACCTAACCCAACCTGACATCTCGGCGGTAATATTTGACAACATTCCTGGCGAGTTGGTCTCTATGTCTCCGTGGGACCTTTATATACATCAATAACGTAATATAACCTAATCTAACCTAATCTATCTTCTCGGCGGTAATACTTGACAACATTCCTGGCGAGTTGTCCTCTACGTCTACGCGGGACCTTCGTATACATCAATAACGCGATGTAACATAACCTGACCCAACCTGACATTTCGGCGGTAATATTTGACAACATTCCTGGCGAGTTGTCCTCTACGTCTCTGTGGGACCTCGATATGCATCAATAACGTAATATAACCTAACCTAACCCAACCTGACATCTCAGCGGTAATATTTGACGGCAATCCTGGCGTGTTGGATTCTACGTCTCCTTGGGACCTTTATATACATCAATAACTTAATATAACCTAACCTAACCCAACCTATCTTATCGGCGGTAAAATTTGACAACATTCCTGGCAAGTTGGCCTCTACGTCTACGTTAAACCTTTATATACATCAACAACGTAATATAACCTAACCTAACCCAACCTGACATCTCGGCGGTAATATTTGACAACATTCCTGGCGAGCTGGCGTCTACGACTGCGTGGGACCTTTATGTACATCAATAACGTAGTGCAACCTAACCTAACCCAGTCTACCATCTCGGCGGTAATATTTTACAACATTCCTGGCGAGTTGGCCTCTATGTCTCCGTGGGACCTTTATATACATCAATAACCTAATATAACCTAACCTAACGCAACCTATCATCTCGGCGATAATATTTGACATCATTCCTGGCGAGTTGTCCTCTACGTCTACTAGGGACCTTCATATACATCAATAACGTAATATAACCTAACCTAACCCAACCTGACATCTCGGGGATAATATTTGTCAACATTCCTGGCGAGTTCTCCTCTACGTCTGCGTGGGAAATTCATATGCATCAATAACGTAATATAACCTAACCTAACCCAACCTGGCATCTCGGCGGTAATATTTGACAGCATTCCTGGCGAGCTGCCCTCTACGACTCCGTGGGACCTTTATGTACGTCAGTAACGTAATATAACATAATATAACCCAACCTATCACCTCGGCGGTAATATTTGATAACATTCCTGGCGAGTTGGAAACTACGTCTCCGTGGGACCTTTATATACATCAATAACCTAATACAACCTAACCTAACGCAACCTATCATCTCGGCGATAATATTTGACATCATTCCAGGCGAGTTGTACTCTACGTCTACTAGGGACCTTCATATACATCAATAACGTAATATAACCTAACCTAACCCAACCTGACATCTCGGGGATAATATTTGTCAACATTCCTGGCGAGTTCTCCTCTACGTCTGCGTGGGAAATTCATATGCATCAATAACGTAATATAAACTAACCTAACCCAACCTGGCATCTCGGCGGTAATATTTGACAGCATTCCTGGCGAGCTGCCCTCTACGACTCCGTGGGACCTTTATGTACGTCAATAACGTAATATAACATAATATAACCCAACCTATCACCTCGGCGGTAATATTTGACATCATTCCTGGCGAGTTGTCCTCTACGTCTACTAGGGACCTTCATATACATCAATAACGTAATATAACCTAACCTAACCCAACCTGACATCTCGGGGATAATATTTGTCAACATTCCTGGCGAGTTCTCTTCTACGTCTGCGTGGGAAGTTCATATGCATCAATAACGTAATATAACCTAACCTAACCCAACCTGGCATCTCGGCGGTAATATTTGACAGCATTCCTGGCGAGCTGCCCTCTACGACTCCGTGGGACCTTTATGTACGTCAATAACGTAATATAACATAATATAACCCAACCTATCACCTCGGCGGTAATATTTGATAACATTCCTGGCGAGTTGGAAACTACGTCTCCGTGCGACCTTTATACACATCAATAACGTAATATAAACTAACCCATCCCAACCTAACCTCTCGGCGGTAAAATTTGACAACAATCCTGGCGAGTTGGACTCTACGTCTACGTGGGACCTTCATATATATGAATAAGGTAATATAACCTAACCTAACCCAACCTGACATCTCGGCGGTAATATTTGACAACAATCCTGGCGAGTTGGACTCTACGTCTACGTGGGACCTTCATATATATGAATAAGGTAATATAACCTAACCTAACCCAACCTGACATCTCGGCGGTAATATTTGACAACATTCCTGGCGAGTTGGTCTCTATGTCTCCGTGGGACCTTTATATACATCAATAACGTAATATAACCTAATCTAACCCAACCTATCATCTCGTCGGTAATATTTGACAACATTCCTGGCGAGTTGTCCTCTACGTCTACGTGGGACCATCGTATACATCAATAACGTGATGTAACCTAACCTGACCCAACCTGACATTTCGGCGGTAACATTTTACAACATTCCTGGCGAGTTGGCCTCTATGTTTCCGTGGGACCTTTATATACATCAATAACGTAATATAACCTAATCTAACCCAACCTATCATCTCGGCGGTAATATTTGACAACATTCCTGGCGAGTTGTCCTCTACGTCTACGCGGGACCTTCGTATACATCAATAACGCGGTGTAACATAACCTGACCCAACCTGACATTTCGGCGGTAATATTTGACAACATTCCTGGCGAGTTGTCCTCTACGTCTCTGTGGGACCTCGATATGCATCAATAACGTAATATAACCTAACCTAACCCAACCTGACATCTCAGCGGTAATATTTGACGACAATCCTGGCGTGTTGGATTCTACGTCTCCTTGGGACCTTTATATACATCAATAACTTAATATAACCTAACCTAACCCAACCTATCTTATCGGCGGTAAAATTTGACAACATTCCTGGCAAGTTGGCCTCTACGTCTACGTTAAACCTTTATATACATCAACAACGTAATATAACCTAACCTAACCCAACCTATCATCTCGGCGATAATATTTGACAATATTCCTGGCGAGTTGTCCTCTACGTCTACGTGGGACATTCATATACATGAATAAGGTAATATAACCTAACCTAACCCAACCTGACATCTCGGCGGTAATATTTGACAGCATTCCTGGCGAGTAGGCCTCTATGTCTCCGTGGGATCTTTATATACATCAATAACGTAATATAACCTAATCTAACCCAACCTATCATCTCGGCGGTAATGTTTGACAACATTCCTGGCGAGTTGTCCTCTACGTCTACGTGGGACCTTCGTATACATCAATAACGTAATGTAACCTAACCTAACCCAACCTGATATCTCGGCGGTAATATTTGACAACATTCCTGGCGAGGTGGCCTCTACGACTCCGTGGGACCTTTATGTACGTCAATAACGTAATATAACCTAATCTAACCCAACCTGTCACCTCGGCGGTAATATTTGACAACATTCCTGGCGAGTTGGATTCTACGTCTCCGTGGTACCCATATATATATCAATAACATAATATAGCCTAACCTAACCCAACATATCATCTCGGCGATAATATTTGAGAACATTCCTGGCGAGTTGTCCTCTACGTTTACGTGGGACATTCAGATGCATCAATAACGTAATATAACCTAACCTAACCCAACCTGACATCTCAGCGGTAATATTTGAAGACAGTCCTGGCGTGTTGGATTCTACGTCTCCGTGCGACCTTTATATACATCAATAACGTAATATAACCTAACCTAACCCAACCTGACACCTCGGCGGTAATATTTGACAGTATTTCTGACGAGCTGGCCTCTACGTTTCCGTGGGATGTTTATGTACGTCAATAACGTAATATAACCTAACCTAACCCAACCTAACTTATCGGCGGTAATATTTGACAACATTCCTGGCGACTTGGAGTCTACGTCACCGTGCGACATTTATATACATCAATAACCTAATATAACCTAACCTAACCCAACCTATCATCTCGGCGATAATATTTGACATCATTCCTGGAGAGTTTTCCTCTACGTCTACTAAGGACCTTCATATACATCAATAGCGTAATATAACCTATCCTAACCCTACCTATCTTATCGGCGGTAAAATTTGACAACATTCCTGGCAAGTTGGCCTCTACGTCTCCGTTAGACCTTTATATACATCAATAACGTAATATAACCTAACCTAACCCAACCTGACAGCTCGGCTGTAATATTTGACAACATTCCTGGCGAGCTAGCGTCTACGACTTCGTGGGACCTTTATGAACATCAATAACGTAGTGTAACCTAACCTAACCCAGTCTACCATCTCGGCTGTCATATTTGACAACATTCCTGGCGAGTTGGACACTACGTTTCCGTGTGACCTTTATACACATCAATAACGTAATATAACCTAACCTAACCCAACCTATCATCTCGCCGATTATATTTGGCAGCATTCCTGGCGGGTTGTCCTCTACGTCTACGTGGGACCTTTATATACATCAGTATCCTAATATAACCTAACCTAACCCAACCTGACATCTCGGCTGTAATATTTGACAACATTCCTCGCGAGTTGCCCTCTACGTCTACTAGGGACCTTCATATACATCAATAACGTAATATAACCAAACCTAACCCAACCTATCATCTCGGCGGTAAAATCTTACAACATTCCTGGCGAGTTGGACTCTACGTCACCGTGGTACCTTTATATACATCAATAACGTAATATAACCTAACCTAACCCAACCTGACACCTCGGGGATAATATTTGTCAACATTCCTGGCGAGTTCTCCTCTACGTCTGCGTGGGAAATTCATATGCATCAATAACGTAATATAACCTAACCTAACCCAACCTGGCATCTCGGCGGTAATATTTGACAGCATTCCTGGCGAGCTGCCCTCTACGACTCCGTGAGACCTTTATGTACGTCAATAACGTAATATAACATAATATAACCCAACCTATCACCTCGGCGGTAATATTTGATAACATTCCTGGCGAGTTGGAAACTACGTCTCCGTGCGACCTTTATACACATCAATAACGTAATATAACCTAACCCATCCCAACCTAACCTCTCGGCGGTAATATTTGACAACATTCCTGGCGACTTGGCGTCTACCTGTCCGTGGGACCTTTATATACATCAACAACGTAATATAACCTAACCTAACCCAACCTGACATCTCGGCGGTAATATTTGACAACATTCCTGGCGAGTTGGAAACTACGTCTCCGTGTGACATTTATACACATCAATAACGTAATATAACCTAACCCATCCCAACCTAACCTCTCGGCGCTAAAATTTGACAACAATCCTGGTGAGTTGGACTCTACGTCTACGTGGGACCTTCGTATACATCAATAACGTAATATAACCTAATCTAGCCCAACCTGACATCTCGGCGGTAATATTTGACAACATTCCTGGCGAGCTGGCGTCTACGACTGCGTGGGACCTTTATGTACATCAATAACGTAGTGCAACCTAACCTAACCCAGTCTACCATCTCGGCGGTAATATTTTACAACATTCCTGGCGAGTTGGCCTCTATGTCTCCGTCGGACCTTTATATACATCAATAACCTAATATAACCTAACCTAACGCAACCTATCATCTCGGCGATAATATTTGACATCATTCCTGGCGAGTTGTCCTCTACGTCTACTAGGGACCTTCATATACATCAATAACGTAATATAACCTAACCTAACCCAACCTGACATCTCGGGGATAATATTTGTCAACATTCCTGGCGAGTTCTCCTCTACGTCTGCGTGGGAAATTCATATGCATCAATAACGTAATATAAGCTAACCTAACCCAACCTGGCATCTCGGCGGTAATATTTGACAGCATTCCTGGCGAGCTGCCCTCTACGACTCCGTGGGACCTTTATGTACGTCAGTAACGTAATATAACATAATATAACCCAACCTATCACCTCGGCGGTAATATTTGATAACATTCCTGGCGAGTTGGAAACTACGTCTCCGTGGGACCTTTATATACATCAATAACCTAATACAACCTAACCTAACGCAACCTATCATCTCGGCGATAATATTTGACATCATTCCAGGCGAGTTGTACTCTACGTCTACTAGGGACCTTCATATACATCAATAACGTAATATAACCTAACCTAACCCAACCTGACATCTCGGGGATAATATTTGTCAACATTCCTGGCGAGTTCTCCTCTACGTCTGCGTGGGAAATTCATATGCATCAATAACGTAATATAAACTAACCTAACCCAACCTGGCATCTCGGCGGTAATATTTGACAGCATTCCTGGCGAGCTGCCCTCTACGACTCCGTGGGACCTTTATGTACGTCAATAACGTAATATAACATAATATAACCCAACCTATCACCTCGGCGGTAATATTTGACATCATTCCTGGCGAGTTGTCCTCTACGTCTACTAGGGACCTTCATATACATCAATAACGTAATATAACCTAACCTAACCCAACCTGACATCTCGGGGATAATATTTGTCAACATTCCTGGCGAGTTCTCCTCTACGTCTGCGTGGGAAGTTCATATGCATCAATAACGTAATATAACCTATCCTAACCCAACCTGGCATCTCGGCGGTAATATTTGACAGCATTCCTGGCGAGCTGCCCTCTACGACTCCGTGGGACCTTTATGTACGTCAATAACGTAATATAACATAATATAACCCAACCTATCACCTCGGCGGTAATATTTGATAACATTCCTGGCGAGTTGGAAACTACGTCTCCGTGCGACCTTTATACACATCAATAACGTAATATAAACTAACCCATCCCAACCTAACCTCTCGGCGGTAAAATTTGACAACAATCCTGGCGAGTTGGACTCTACGTCTACGTGGGACCTTCATATATATGAATAAGGTAATATAACCTAACCTAACCCAACCTGACATCTCGGCGGTAATATTTGACAACAATCCTGGCGAGTTGGACTCTACGTCTACGTGGGACCTTCATATATATGAATAAGGTAATATAACCTAACCTAACCCAACCTGACATCTCGGCGGTAATATTTGACAACATTCCTGGCGAGTTGGTCTCTATGTCTCCGTGGGACCTTTATATACATCAATAACGTAATATAACCTAATCTAACCCAACCTATCATCTCGTCGGTAATATTTGACAACATTCCTGGCGAGTTGTCCTCTACGTCTACGTGGGACCATCGTATACATCAATAACGTGATGTAACCTAACCTGACCCAACCTGACATTTCGGCGGTAACATTTTACAACATTCCTGGCGAGTTGGCCTCTATGTTTCCGTGGGACCTTTATATACATCAATAACGTAATATAACCTAATCTAACCCAACCTATCATCTCGGCGGTAATATTTGACAACATTCCTGGCGAGTTGTCCTCTACGTCTACGCGGGACCTTCGTATACATCAATAACGCGGTGTAACATAACCTGACCCAACCTGACATTTCGGCGGTAATATTTGACAACATTCCTGGCGAGTTGTCCTCTACGTCTCTGTGGGACCTCGATATGCATCAATAACGTAATATAACCTAACCTAACCCAACCTGACATCTCAGCGGTAATATTTGACGACAATCCTGGCGTGTTGGATTCTACGTCTCCTTGGGACCTTTATATACATCAATAACTTAATATAACCTAACCTAACCCAACCTATCTTATCGGCGGTAAAATTTGACAACATTCCTGGCAAGTTGGCCTCTACGTCTACGTTAAACCTTTATATACATCAACAACGTAATATAACCTAACCTAACCCAACCTATCATCTCGGCGATAATATTTGACAATATTCCTGGCGAGTTGTCCTCTACGTCTACGTGGGACATTCATATACATGAATAAGGTAATATAACCTAACCTAACCCAACCTGACATCTCGGCGGTAATATTTGACAGCATTCCTGGCGAGTAGGCCTCTATGTCTCCGTGGGATCTTTATATACATCAATAACGTAATATAACCTAATCTAACCCAACCTATCATCTCGGCGGTAATGTTTGACAACATTCCTGGCGAGTTGTCCTCTACGTCTACGTGGGACCTTCGTATACATCAATAACGTAATGTAACCTAACCTAACCCAACCTGATATCTCGGCGGTAATATTTGACAACATTCCTGGCGAGGTGGCCTCTACGACTCCGTGGGACCTTTATGTACGTCAATAACGTAATATAACCTAATCTAACCCAACCTGTCACCTCGGCGGTAATATTTGACAACATTCCTGGCGAGTTGGATTCTACGTCTCCGTGGTACCCATATATATATCAATAACATAATATAGCCTAACCTAACCCAACATATCATCTCGGCGATAATATTTGAGAACATTCCTGGCGAGTTGTCCTCTACGTTTACGTGGGACATTCAGATGCATCAATAACGTAATATAACCTAACCTAACCCAACCTGACATCTCAGCGGTAATATTTGAAGACAGTCCTGGCGTGTTGGATTCTACGTCTCCGTGCGACCTTTATATACATCAATAACGTAATATAACCTAACCTAACCCAACCTGACACCTCGGCGGTAATATTTGACAGTATTTCTGACGAGCTGGCCTCTACGTTTCCGTGGGATGTTTATGTACGTCAATAACGTAATATAACCTAACCTAACCCAACCTAACTTATCGGCGGTAATATTTGACAACATTCCTGGCGACTTGGAGTCTACGTCACCGTGCGACATTTATATACATCAATAACCTAATATAACCTAACCTAACCCAACCTATCATCTCGGCGATAATATTTGACATCATTCCTGGAGAGTTTTCCTCTACGTCTACTAAGGACCTTCATATACATCAATAGCGTAATATAACCTATCCTAACCCTACCTATCTTATCGGCGGTAAAATTTGACAACATTCCTGGCAAGTTGGCCTCTACGTCTCCGTTAGACCTTTATATACATCAATAACGTAATATAACCTAACCTAACCCAACCTGACAGCTCGGCTGTAATATTTGACAACATTCCTGGCGAGCTAGCGTCTACGACTTCGTGGGACCTTTATGAACATCAATAACGTAGTGTAACCTAACCTAACCCAGTCTACCATCTCGGCTGTCATATTTGACAACATTCCTGGCGAGTTGGACACTACGTTTCCGTGTGACCTTTATACACATCAATAACGTAATATAACCTAACCTAACCCAACCTATCATCTCGCCGATTATATTTGGCAGCATTCCTGGCGGGTTGTCCTCTACGTCTACGTGGGACCTTTATATACATCAGTATCCTAATATAACCTAACCTAACCCAACCTGACATCTCGGCTGTAATATTTGACAACATTCCTCGCGAGTTGCCCTCTACGTCTACTAGGGACATTCATATACATCAATAACGTAATATAACCAAACCTAACCCAACCTATCATCTCGGCGGTAAAATCTGACAACATTCCTGGCGAGTTGGACTCTACGTCACCGTGGTACCTTTATATACATCAATAACGTAATATAACCTAACCTAACCCAACCTGACACCTCGGGGATAATATTTGTCAACATTCCTGGCGAGTTCTCCTCTACGTCTGCGTGGGAAATTCATATGCATCAATAACGTAATATAACCTAACCTAACCCAACCTGGCATCTCGGCGGTAATATTTGACAGCATTCCTGGCGAGCTGCCCTCTACGACTCCGTGAGACCTTTATGTACGTCAATAACGTAATATAACATAATATAACCCAACCTATCACCTCGGCGGTAATATTTGATAACATTCCTGGCGAGTTGGAAACTACGTCTCCGTGCGACCTTTATACACATCAATAACGTAATATAACCTAACCCATCCCAACCTAACCTCTCGGCGGTAATATTTGACAACATTCCTGGCGACTTGGCGTCTACCTGTCCGTGGGACCTTTATATACATCAACAACGTAATATAACCTAACCTAACCCAACCTGACATCTCGGCGGTAATATTTGACAACATTCCTGGCGAGTTGGAAACTACGTCTCCGTGTGACATTTATACACATCAATAACGTAATATAACCTAACCCATCCCAACCTAACCTCTCGGCGCTAAAATTTGACAACAATCCTGGTGAGTTGGACTCTACGTCTACGTGGGACCTTCGTATACATCAATAACGTAATATAACCTAATCTAGCCCAACCTGACATCTCGGCGGTAATATTTGACAACATTCCTGGCGAGCTGGCGTCTACGACTGCGTGGGACCTTTATGTACATCAATAACGTAGTGCAACCTAACCTAACCCAGTCTACCATCTCGGCGGTAATATTTTACAACATTCCTGGCGAGTTGGCCTCTATGTCTCCGTGGGACCTTTATATACATCAATAACCTAATATAACCTAACCTAACGCAACCTATCATCTCGGCGATAATATTTGACATCATTCCTGGCGAGTTGTCCTCTACGTCTACTAGGGACCTTCATATACATCAATAACTTAATATAACCTAACCTAACCCAACCTGACATCTCGTGGATAATATTTGTCAACATTCCTGGCGAGTTCTCCTCTACGTCTGCGTGGGAAATTCATATGCATCAATAACGTAATATAACCTAACCTAACCCAACCTGGCATCTCGGCGGTAATATTTGACAGCATTCCTGGCGAGCTGCCCTCTACGACTCCGTGGGACCTTTATGTACGTCAGTAACGTAATATAACATAATATAACCCAACCTATCACCTCGGCGGTAATATTTGATAACATTCCTGGCGAGTTGGAAACTACGTCTCCGTGCGACCTTTATACACATCAATAACGTAATATAACCTAACCCATCCCAACCTAACCTCTCGGCGGTAAAATTTGACAACAATCCTGGCGAGTTGGACTCTACGTCTACGTGGAACCTTCATATATATGAATAAGGTAATATAACCTAACCTAACCCAACCTGACATCTCGGCGGTAATATTTGACAACAATCCTGGCGAGTTGGACTCTACGTCTACGTGGGACCTTCATATATATGAATAAGGTAATATAACCTAACCTAACCCAACCTGACATCTCGGCGGTAATATTTGACAACATTCCTGGCGAGTTGGTCTCTATGTCTCCGTGGGACCTTTATATACATCAATAACGTAATATAACCTAATCTAACCCAACCTATCATCTCGGCGGTAATATTTGACAACATTCCTGGCGAGTTGTCCTCTACGTCTACGTGGGACCTTCGTATACATCAATAACGTAATGTAACCTAACCTGACCCAACCTGACATTTCGGCGGTAATATTTGACAACATTCCTGGCGAGTTGGCCTCTATGTCTCCGTGGGACCTTTATATAAATCAATATCGTAATATAACCTAATCTAACCCAATCTATCATCTCGGCGGTAATATTTGACAACATTCCTGGCGAGTTGTCCTCTACGTCTACGTGGGACCTTCGTATACATCAATAACGTGATGTAACCTAACCTGACCCAACCTGACATTTCGGGGGTAACATTTTACAACATTCCTGGCGAGTTGGCCTCTATGTTTCCGTGGGACCTTTATATATATCAATAACGTAATATAACCTAATCTAACCCAACCTATCATCTCGGCGGTAATATTTGACAACATTCCTGGCGAGTTGTCCTCTACGTCTACGTGGGACCTTCGTATACATCAATAACGTAATGTAACCTAACCTGACCCAACCTGACATTTCGGGGGTAATATTTGACAACATTCCTGGCGAGTTGGCCTCTATGTCTCCGTGGGACCTTTATATACATCAATAACGTAATATAACCTAATCTAACCCAACCTATCATCTCGGCGGTAATATTTGACAACATTCCTGGCGAGTTGTCCTCTACGTCTACGTGGGACCTTCGTAAACATCAGTAACGTAATATAACCTAACCTAACCCAACCTGACATCTCGGCTGTAATATTTGACAGCATTCCTGGCGAGTAGGCCTCTATGTCTCCGTGGGACCTTTATATACATCAATAACGTAATATAACCTAATCTAACCCAACCTATCATCTCGGCGGTAATATTTGACAACATTCCTGGCGAGTTGTCCTCTACGTCTACGTGGGACCTTCGTATACATCAATAACGTAATGTAACCTAACCTAACCCAACCTGATATCTCGGCGGTAATATTTGACAACATTCCTGGCGAGGTGGCCTCTACGACTCCGTGGGACCTTTATGTACGTCAATAACGTAATATAACCTAATCTAACCCAACCTGTCACCTCGGCGGTAATATTTGACAACATTCCTGGCGAGTTGGATTCTACGTCTCCGTGGTACCCATATATACATCAATAACATAATATAGCCTAACCTAACCCAACATGTCACCTCGGCGATAATATTTGAGAACATTCCTGGCGAGTTGTCCTCTACGTTTACGTGGGACATTCAGATGCATCAATAACGTAATATAACCTAACCTAACCCAACCTGACATCTCAGCGGTAATATTTGAAGACAATCCTGGCGTGTTGGATTCTACGTCTCCGTGCGACCTTTATATACATCAATAACGTAATATAACCTAACCTAACCCAACCTGACACCTCGGCGGTAATATTTGACAGTATTTCTGACGAGCTGGCCTCTACGTTTCCTAGGGATGTTTATGTACGTTAATAACGTAATATAACCTGACCTAACCAACCTAACTTATCGCCGGTAATATTTGACAACATTCCTGGCGACTTGGAGTCTACGTCACCGTGCGACATTTATATACATCAATAACCTAATATAACCTAACCTAACCCAACCTATCATCTCGGCGATAATATTTGACATCATTCCTGGAGAGTTGTCCTCTACGTCTACTAAGGACCTTCATATACATCAATAGCGTAATATAACCTATCCTAACCCTACCTATCTTATCGGCGGTAAAATTTGACAACATTCCTGGCAAGTTGGCCTCTACGTCTCCGTTAGACCTTTATATACATCAATAACGTAATATAACCTAACCTAACCCAACCTGACAGCTCGGCTGTAATATTTGACAACATTCCTGGCGAGCTAGCGTCTATGACTTCGTGGGACCTTTATGAACATCAATAACGTAGTGTAACCTAACCTAACCCAGTCTACCATCTCGGCTGTCATATTTGACAACATTCCTGGCGAGTTGGACACTACGTTTCCGTGTGACCTTTATACACATCAATAACGTAATATAACCTAACCTAACCCAACCTATCATCTCGCCGATTATATTTGGCAGCATTCCTGGCGGGTTGTCCTCTACGTCTACGTGGGACCTTTATATACATCAGTATCCTAATATAACCTAACCTAACCCAACCTGACATCTCGGCTGTAATATTTGACAACATTCCTCGCGAGTTGCCCTCTACGTCTACTAGGGACCTTCATATACATCAATAACGTAATATAACCAAACCTAACCCAACCTATCATCTCGGCGGTAAAATCTGACAACATTCCTGGCGAGTTGGACTCTACGTCACCGTGGTACCTTTATATACATCAATAACGTAATATAACCTAACCTAACCCAACCTGACATCTCGGGGATAATATTTGTCAACATTCCTGGCGAGTTCTCCTCTACGTCTGCGTGGGAAATTCATATGCATCAATAACGTAATATAACCTAACCTAACCCAACCTGGCATCTCGGCGGTAATATTTGACAGCATTCCTGGCGAGCTGCCCTCTACGACTCCGTGAGACCTTTATGTACGTCAATAACGTAATATAACATAATATAACCCAACCTATCACCTCGGCGGTAATATTTGATAACATTCCTGGCGAGTTGGAAACTACGTCTCCGTGCGGCCTTTATACACATCAATAACGTAATATAACCTAACCCATCCCAACCTAACCTCTCGGCGGTAATATTTGACAACATTCCTGGCGACTTGGCGTCTACCTGTCCGTGGGACCTTTATATACATCAACAACGTAATATAACCTAACCTAACCCAACCTGACATCTCGGCGGTAATATTTGACAACATTCCTGGCGAGTTGGAAACTACGTCTCCGTGTGACATTTATACACATCAATAACGTAATATAACCTAACCCATCCCAACCTAACCTCTCGGCGCTAAAATTTGACAACAATCCTGGTGAGTTGGACTCTACGTCTACGTGGGACCTTCATATACATGAATAAGGTAATATAACCTAACCTAACCCAACCTGACATCTCGGCGGTAATATTTGACAACATTCCTGGCGAGTAGGCGTCTATGTCTCCGTGGGACCTTTATATACATCAATAACGTAATATAACCAAATCTAACCCAACCTATCATCTCGGCGGTAATATTTGACAACATTCCTGGCGAGTTGTCCTCTACGTCTACGTGGGACCTTCGTATACATCAATAACGTAATGTAACCTAACCTAACCCAACGTGATATCTCGGCGGTAATAGTTGACAACATTCCTGGCGAGGTGGCCTCTACGACTCCGTGGGACCTTTATGTACGTCAATAACGTAATATAACCTAATCTAACCCAACCTGTCACCTCGGCGGTAATATTTGACAACATTCCTGGCGAGTTGGATTCTACGTCTCCGTGGTACCCATATATATATCAATAACATAATATAGCCTAACCTAACCCAACATATCATCTCGGCGATAATATCTGAGAACATTCCTGGCGAGTTGTCCTCTACGTTTACGTGGGACATTCAGATGCATCAATAACGTAATATAACCTAACCTAACCCAACCTGACATCTCAGCGGTAATATTTGAAGACAGTCCTGGCGTGTTGGATTCTACGTCTCCGTGCGACCTTTATATACATCAATAACGTAATATAACCTAACCTAACCCAACCTGACACCTCGGCGGTAATATTTGACAGTATTTCTGACGAGCTGGCCTCTACGTTTCCGTGGGATGTTTATGTACGTCAATAACGTAATATAACCTAACCTAACCCAACCTAACTTATCGGCGGTAATATTTGACAACATTCCTGGCGACTTGGAGTCTACGTCACCGTGCGACATTTATATACATCAATAACCTAATATAACCTAACCTAACCCAACCTATCATCTCGGCGATAATATTTGACATCATTCCTGGAGAGTTGTCCTCTACGTCTACTAAGGACCTTCATATACATCAATAGCGTAATATAACCTATCCTAACCCTACCTATCTTATCGGCGGTAAAATTTGACAACATTCCTGGCAAGTTGGCCTCTACGTCTCCGTTAGACCTTTATATACATCAATAACGTAATATAACCTAACCTAACCCAACCTGACAGCTCGGCTGTAATATTTGACAACATTCCTGGCGAGCTAGCGTCTACGACTTCGTGGGACCTTTATGAACATCAATAACGTAGTGTAACCTAACCTAACCCAGTCTACCATCTCGGCTGTCATATTTGACAACATTCCTGGCGAGTTGGACACTACGTTTCCGTGTGACCTTTATACACATCAATAACGTAATATAACCTAACCTAACCCAACCTATCATCTCGCCGATTATATTTGGCAGCATTCCTGGCGGGTTGTCCTCTACGTCTACGTGGGACCTTTATATACATCAGTATCCTAATATAACCTAACCTAACCCAACCTGACATCTCGGCTGTAATATTTGACAACATTCCTCGCGAGTTGCCCTCTACGTCTACTAGGGACCTTCATATACATCAATAACGTAATATAACCAAACCTAACCCAACCTATCATCTCGGCGGTAAAATCTGACAACATTCCTGGCGAGTTGGACTCTACGTCACCGTGGTACCTTTATATACATCAATAACGTAATATAACCTAACCTAACCCAACCTGACACCTCGGGGATAATATTTGTCAACATTCCTGGCGAGTTCTCCTCTACGTCTGCGTGGGAAATTCATATGCATCAATAACGTAATATAACCTAACCTAACCCAACCTGGCATCTCGGCGGTAATATTTGACAGCATTCCTGGCGAGCTGCCCTCTACGACTCCGTGAGACCTTTATGTACGTCAATAACGTAATATAACATAATATAACCCAACCTATCACCTCGGCGGTAATATTTGATAACATTCCTGGCGAGTTGGAAACTACGTCTCCGTGCGACCTTTATACACATCAATAACGTAATATAACCTAACCCATCCCAACCTAACCTCTCGGCGGTAATATTTGACAACATTCCTGGCGACTTGGCGTCTACCTGTCCGTGGGACCTTTATATACATCAACAACGTAATATAACCTAACCTAACCCAACCTGACATCTCGGCGGTAATATTTGACAACATTCCTGGCGAGTTGGTCTCTATGTCTCCGTGGGACCTTTATATACATCAATAACGTAATATAACCTAATCTAACCCAACCTATCATCTCGGCGGTAATATTTGACAACATTCCTGGCGAGTTGTCCTCTACGTCTACGTGGGACCTTCGTATACATCAATAACGTAATGTAACCTAACCTGACCCAACCTGACATTTCGGCGGTAATATTTGACAACATTCCTGGCGAGTTGGCCTCTATGTCTCCGTGGGACCTTTATATAAATCAATAACGTAATATAACCAAACCTAACCCAACCTATCATCTCGGCGGTAAAATCTGACAACATTCCTGGCGAGGTGGACTCTACGTCACCGTGGTACCTTTATATACATCAATAACGTAATATAACCTAACCTAACCCAACCTATCATCTCGGCGATAATATTTGACAATATTCCTGGCAAGTTGTCCTCTACGTCTACGTGGGACATTCATATACATGAATAAGGTAGTATAACCTAACCTAACCCAACCTGACATCTCGGCGGTAATATTTGACAGCATTCCTGGCGAGTAGGCCTCTATGTCTCCGTGGGACCTTTATATACATCAATAACGTAATATAACCTAATCTAACCCAACCTATCATCTCGGCGGTAATATTTGACAACATTCCTGGCGAGTTGTCCTCTACGTCTACGTGGGACCTTCGTATACATCAATAACGTAATGTAACCTAACCTAACCCAACCTGATATCTCGGCGGTAATATTTGACAACATTCCTGGCGAGGTGGCCTCTACGACTCCGTGGGACCTTTATGTACGTCAATAACGTAATATAACCTAATCTAACCCAACCTGTCACCTCGGCGGTAATATTTGACAACATTCCTGGCGAGTTGGATTCTACGTCTCCGTGGTACCCATATATACATCAATAACATAATATAGCCTAACCTAACCCAACATGTCATCTCGGCGATAATATTTGAGAACATTCCTGGCGAGTTGTCCTCTACGTTTACGTGGGACATTCAGATGCATCAATAACGTAATATAACCTAACCTAACCCAACCTGACATCTCAGCGGTAATATTTGAAGACAATCCTGGCGTGTTGGATTCTACGTCTCCGTGCGACCTTTATATACATCAATAACGTAATATAACCTAACCTAACCCAACCTGACAACTCGGCGGTAATATTTGACAGTATTTCTGACGAGCTGGCCTCTACGTTTCCTAGGGATGTTTATGTACTTTAATAACGTAATATAACCTAACCTAACCCAACCTAACTTATCGGCGGTAATATTTGACAACATTCCTGGCGACTTGGAGTCTACGTCACCGTGCGACATTTATATACATCAATAACCTAATATAACCTAACCTAACCCAACCTATCATCTCGGCGATAATATTTGACATCATTCCTGGAGAGTTGTCCTCTACGTCTACTAAGGACCTTCATATACATCAATAGCGTAATATAACCTATCCTAACCCTACCTATCTTATCGGCGGTAAAATTTGACAACATTCCTGGCAAGTTGGCCTCTACGTCTCCGTTAGACCTTTATATACATCAATAACGTAATATAATCTAACCTAACCCAACCTGACAGCTCGGCTGTAATATTTGACAACATTCCTGGCGAGCTAGCGTCTACGACTTCGTGGGACCTTTATGAACATCAATAACGTAGTGTAACCTAACCTAACCCAGTCTACCATCTCGGCTGTCATATTTGACAACATTCCTGGCGAGTTGGACACTACGTTTCCGTGTGACCTTTATACACATCAATAACGTAATATAACCTAACCTAACCCAACCTATCATCTCGCCGATTATATTTGGCAGCATTCCTGGCGGGTTGTCCTCTACGTCTACGTGGGACCTTTATATACATCAGTATCCTAATATAACCTAACCTAACCCAACCTGACATCTCGGCTGTAATATTTGACAACATTCCTCGCGAGTTGCCCTCTACGTCTACTAGGGACCTTCATATACATCAATAACGTAATATAACCAAACCTAACACAACCTATCATCTCGGCGGTAAAATCTGACAACATTCCTGGCGAGTTGGACTCTACGTCACCGTGGTACCTTTATATACATCAATAACGTAATATAACCTAACCTAACCCAACCTGACATAACGGGGATAATATTTGTCAACATTCCTGGCGAGTTCTCCTCTACGTCTGCGTGGGAAATTCATATGCATCAATAACGTAATATAACCTAACCTAACCCAACCTGGCATCTCGGCGGTAATATTTGACAGCATTCCTGGCGAGCTGCCCTCTACGACTCCGTGAGACCTTTATGTACGTCAATAACGTAATATAACATAATATAACCCAACCTATCACCTCGGCGGTAATATTTGATAACATTCCTGGCGAGTTGGAAACTACGTCTCCGTGCGACCTTTATACACATCAATAACGTAATATAACCTAACCCATCCCAACCTAACCTCTCGGCGGTAATATTTGACAACATTCCTGGCGACTTGGCGTCTACCTGTCCGTGGGACCTTTATATACATCAACAACGTAATATAACCTAACCTAACCCAACCTGACATCTCGGCGGTAATATTTGACAACATTCCTGGCGAGTTGGAAACTACGTCTCCGTGTGACATTTATACACATCAATAACGTAATATAACCTAACCCATCCCAACCTAACCTCTCGGCGCTAAAATTTGACAAAAATCCTGGTGAGTTGGACTCTACGTCTACGTGGGACCTTCATATACATGAATAAGGTAATATAACCTAACCTAACCCAACCTGACATCTCGGCGGTAATATTTGACAACATTCCTGGCGAGTAGGCGTCTATGTCTCCGTGGGACCTTTATATACATCAATAACGTAATATAACCAAATCTAACCCAACCTATCATCTCGGCGGTAATATTTGACAACATTCCTGGCGAGTTGTCCTCTACGTCTACGTGGGACCTTCGTATACATCAATAACGTAATGTAACCTAACCTAACCCAACGTGACATTTCGGCGATAATATTTGTCAACATTCCTGGGGATTTCTCCTCTACGTCTGCGTGGGACATTCATATACATCAATAACGTAATATAACCTAACCTAACCCAACCTGACAGCTCGGCTGTAATATTTGACAACATTCCTGGCGAGTTTGCATCTACGTGTGCGTGGGACCTTTGTATACAGAAGTATCCTAATATAACCTAACCTATCCCAACCTAATCTCTCGTGGTATCATTTAACCACATTCATTGCCTGTCGGCCCCTACTTCTCGGTGGGAACACTGTATACGTCTATGACGTAATATAACCAAACCTAACCCAACCTGACATCTCGGCGGTATAATTTGACAACATTCCTGGCGAGTTGGACTCTACGTATCCGTGCGACCTTTATATACATCAATAACCTAATATAACCTTACCTAACCCAACCTATCATCTCGGCGGTAATATTTGACAACATTCCTGGCGAGTTGTCCTCTACGTCTAGGTGGGACCTTCGTGTACGTCAATAACGTAATGTAACCTAACCTAACCCAACGTGACATCTCGGCGGTAATATTTGACAACAACGTAATATAACCTAACCTAACGCAACCTGACATCTCGGCGGTAATATTTGACGACATTCCTGGCGACTTGGCCTCTACGTGTCCGTGGGACCTTTACATACATCAATATCCTAATATAACCTAACCAAACCCAACCTATCATCTCGGCGATAATATTTGTCAACATTCCTCGCGAGTTCTCCTCTACGTCTGCGTGGGACATTCATATACATCAATAACGTAATATAACCTAACCTAACCCAACCTGACATCTCGGCGATAATATTTGTCAACATTCCTGGCGAGTTCTCCTCTACGTCTGCGTGGGACATTCATATACATCAATAACGTAATATAACCTAACCTAACGCAACCTGACATCTCGGCGGTAATATTTGACGACAGTCCTGGCGACTTGGCCTCTACGTGTCCGTGGGACCTTTATATACATCAATAACGTAATATAACCTAACCCAACCTATCTTATCGGCGGTATATTTGACAACATTCCTGGCGAGTTTGCATCTACGTGTGCGTGGGACCTTTGTATACATAAGTATCCTAATATAACCTAACCTATCCCAACCTAATCTCTCGTGGTATCATTTAACCACATTCATTGCCTGTCGGCCCCTACTTCTCGGTGGGAACACTGTATACGTCTATGACGTAATATAACCAAACCTAACCCAACCTGACATCTCGGCGGTATAATTTGACAACATTCCTGGCGACTTGGCCTCTACGTGTCCGTGGGACCTTTACATACATCAATATCCTAATTTAACCTAACCAAACCCAACCTATCATCTCGGCGATAATATTTGTCAACATTCCTCGCGAGTTCTCCTCTACGTCTGCGTGGGACATTCATATACATCAATAACGTAATATAACCTAACCTAACCCAACCTGACATCTCGGCGATAATATTTGTCAACATTCCTGGCGAGTTCTCCTCTACGTCTGCGTGGGACATTCATATACATCAATAACGTAATATAACCTAACCTAACGCAACCTGACATCTCGGCGGTAATATTTGACGACAGTCCTGGCGACTTGGCCTCTACGTGTCCGTGGGACCTTTATATACATCAATAACGTAATATAACCTAACCCAACCTATCTTATCGGCGGTATATTTGACAACATTCCTGGCGAGTTTGCATCTACGTGTCCGTGGGACCTTTGTATACATCAGTATCCTAATTTGACCTAACCTAACCCAACCTAATCTCTCGTGGTATCATTTAACCACATTCCTTGCCTGTCGGCCCCTACTTCTCGGTGGGAACACTGAATACATCAATAACGTAATATAACCTAACCTAACCCAACCTGACATCTCGGCGGTAATATTTGACGACATTCCTGGCGAGTTGGATTCTACGTCTCCGTGGGACCTTTATATACATCAATAACGTAATATAACCAAATCTAACCCAACCTATCATCTCGGCGGTAATATTTGACAACATTCCTGGCGAGTTGTCCTCTACGTCTACGTGGGACCTTCGTATACATCAATAACGTAATGTAACCTAACCTAACCCAACGTGACATTTCGGCGATAATATTTGTCAACATTCCTGGGGATTTCTCCTCTACGTCTGCGTGGGACATTCATATACATCAATAACGTAATATAACCTAACCTAACCCAACCTGACAGCTCGGCTGTAATATTTGACAACATTCCTGGCGAGTTTGCATCTACGTGTGCGTGGGACCTTTGTATACATAAGTATCCTAATATAACCTAACCTATCCCAACCTAATCTCTCGTGGTATCATTTAACCACATTCATTGCCTGTCGGCCCCTACTTCTCGGTGGGAACACTGTATACGTCTATGACGTAATATAACCAAACCTAACCCAACCTGACATCTCGGCGGTATAATTTGACAACATTCCTGGCGAGTTGGACTCTACGTATCCGTGCGACCTTTATATACATCAATAACCTAATATAACCTTACCTAACCCAACCTATCATCTCGGCGGTAATATTTGACAACATTCCTGGCGACTTGGCCTCTACGTGTCCGTGGGACCTTTACATACATCAATATCCTAATATAACCTAACCAAACCCAACCTATCATCTCGGCGATAATATTTGTCAACATTCCTCGCGAGTTCTCCTCTACGTCTGCGTGGGACATTCATATACATCAATAACGTAATATAACCTAACCTAACCCAACCTGACATCTCGGCGATAATATTTGTCAACATTCCTGGCGAGTTCTCCTCTACGTCTGCGTGGGACATTCATATACATCAATAACGTAATATAACCTAACCTAACGCAAGCTGACATCTCGGCGGTAATATTTGACGACAGTCCTGGCGACTTGGCCTCTACGTGTCCGTGGGACCTTTATATACATCAATAACGTAATATAACCTAACCCAACCTATCTTATCGGCGGTATATTTGACAACATTCCTGGCGAGTTTGCATCTACGTGTCCGTGGGACCTTTGTATACATCAGTATCCTAATTTGACCTAACCTAACCCAACCTAATCTCTCGTGGTATCATTTAACCACATTCATTGCCTGTCGGCCCCTACTTCTCGGTGGGAACACTGTATACGTCTATGACGTAATATAACCAAACCTAACCCAACCTGACATCTCGGCGGTATAATTTGACAACATTCCTGGCGACTTGGCCTCTACGTGTCCGTGGGACCTTTACATACATCAATATCCTAATTTAACCTAACCAAACCCAACCTATCATCTCGGCGATAATATTTGTCAACATTCCTCGCGAGTTCTCCTCTACGTCTGCGTGGGACATTCATATACATCAATAACGTAATATAACCTAACCTAACCCAACCTGACATCTCGGCGATAATATTTGTCAACATTCCTGGCGAGTTCTCCTCTACGTCTGCGTGGGACATTCATATACATCAATAACGTAATATAACCTAACCTAACGCAACCTGACATCTCGGCGGTAATATTTGACGACAGTCCTGGCGACTTGGCCTCTACGTGTCCGTGGGACCTTTATATACATCAATAACGTAATATAACCTAACCCAACCTATCTTATCGGCGGTATATTTGACAACATTCCTGGCGAGTTTGCATCTACGTGTCCGTGGGACCTTTGTATACATCAGTATCCTAATTTGACCTAACCTAACCCAACCTAATCTCTCGTGGTATCATTTAACCACATTCCTTGCCTGTCGGCCCCTACTTCTCGGTGGGAACACTGAATACATCAATAACGTAATATAACCTAACCTAACCCAACCTGACATCTCGGCGGTAATATTTGACGACATTCCTGGCGAGTTGGATTCTACGTCTCCGTGGGACCTTTATATACATCAATAACGTAATATAACCAAATCTAACCCAACCTATCATCTCGGCGGTAATATTTGACAACATTCCTGGCGAGTTGTCCTCTACGTCTACGTGGGACCTTCGTATACATCAATAACGTAATGTAACCTAACCTAACCCAACGTGACATTTCGGCGATAATATTTGTCAACATTCCTGGGGATTTCTCCTCTACGTCTGCGTGGGACATTCATATACATCAATAACGTAATATAACCTAACCTAACCCAACCTGACAGCTCGGCTGTAATATTTGACAACATTCCTGGCGAGTTTGCATCTACGTGTGCGTGGGACCTTTGTATACATAAGTATCCTAATATAACCTAACCTATCCCAACCTAATCTCTCGTGGTATCATTTAACCACATTCATTGCCTGTCGGCCCCTACTTCTCGGTGGGAACACTGTATACGTCTATGACGTAATATAACCAAACCTAACCCAACCTGACATCTCGGCGGTATAATTTGACAACATTCCTGGCGAGTTGGACTCTACGTATCCGTGCGACCTTTATATACATCAATAACCTAATATAACCTTACCTAACCCAACCTATCATCTCGGCGGTAATATTTGACAACATTCCTGGCGACTTGGCCTCTACGTGTCCGTGGGACCTTTACATACATCAATATCCTAATATAACCTAACCAAACCCAACCTATCATCTCGGCGATAATATTTGTCAACATTCCTCGCGAGTTCTCCTCTACGTCTGCGTGGGACATTCATATACATCAATAACGTAATATAACCTAACCTAACCCAACCTGACATCTCGGCGATAATATTTGTCAACATTCCTGGCGAGTTCTCCTCTACGTCTGCGTGGGACATTCATATACATCAATAACGTAATATAACCTAACCTAACGCAAGCTGACATCTCGGCGGTAATATTTGACGACAGTCCTGGCGACTTGGCCTCTACGTGTCCGTGGGACCTTTATATACATCAATAACGTAATATAACCTAACCCAACCTATCTTATCGGCGGTATATTTGACAACATTCCTGGCGAGTTTGCATCTACGTGTCCGTGGGACCTTTGTATACATCAGTATCCTAATTTGACCTAACCTAACCCAACCTAATCTCTCGTGGTATCATTTAACCACATTCCTTGCCTGTCGGCCCCTACTTCTCGGTGGGAACACTGAATACATCAATAACGTAATATAACCTAACCTAACCCAACCTGACATCTCGGCGGTAATATTTGACGACATTCCTGGCGAGTTGGATTCTACGTCTCCGTGGGACCTTTATATACATCAATAACGTAATATAACCAAATCTAACCCAACCTATCATCTCGGCGGTAATATTTGACAACATTCCTGGCGAGTTGTCCTCTACGTCTACGTGGGACCTTCGTATACATCAATAACGTAATGTAACCTAACCTAACCCAACGTGACATTTCGGCGATAATATTTGTCAACATTCCTGGGGATTTCTCCTCTACGTCTGCGTGGGACATTCATATACATCAATAACGTAATATAACCTAACCTAACCCAACCTGACAGCTCGGCTGTAATATTTGACAACATTCCTGGCGAGTTTGCATCTACGTGTGCGTGGGACCTTTGTATACATAAGTATCCTAATATAACCTAACCTATCCCAACCTAATCTCTCGTGGTATCATTTAACCACATTCATTGCCTGTCGGCCCCTACTTCTCGGTGGGAACACTGTATACGTCTATGACGTAATATAACCAAACCTAACCCAACCTGACATCTCGGCGGTATAATTTGACAACATTCCTGGCGACTTGGCCTCTACGTGTCCGTGGGACCTTTACATACATCAATATCCTAATATAACCTAACCAAACCCAACCTATCATCTCGGCGATAATATTTGTCAACATTCCTCGCGAGTTCTCCTCTACGTCTGCGTGGGACATTCATATACATCAATAACGTAATATAACCTAACCTAACCCAACCTGACATCTCGGCGATAATATTTGTCAACATTCCTGGCGAGTTCTCCTCTACGTCTGCGTGGGACATTCATATACATCAATAACGTAATATAACCTAACCTAACGCAACCTGACATCTCGGCGGTAATATTTGACGACAGTCCTGGCGACTTGGCCTCTACGTGTCCGTGGGACCTTTATATACATCAATAACGTAATATAACCTAACCCAACCTATCTTATCGGCGGTATATTTGACAACATTCCTGGCGAGTTTGCATCTACGTGTCCGTGGGACCTTTGTATACATCAGTATCCTAATTTGACCTAACCTAACCCAACCTAATCTCTCGTGGTATCATTTAACCACATTCCTTGCCTGTCGGCCCCTACTTCTCGGTGGGAACACTGAATACATCAATAACGTAATATAACCTAACCTAACCCAACCTGACATCTCGGCGGTAATATTTGACGACATTCCTGGCGAGTTGGATTCTACGTCTCCGTGGGACCTTTATATACATCAATAACGTAATATAACCAAATCTAACCCAACCTATCATCTCGGCGGTAATATTTGACAACATTCCTGGCGAGTTGTCCTCTACGTCTACGTGGGACCTTCGTATACATCAATAAAGTAATGTAACCTAACCTAACCCAACGTGACATTTCGGCGATAATATTTGTCAACATTCCTGGGGATTTCTCCTCTACGTCTGCGTGGGACATTCATATACATCAATAACGTAATATAACCTAACCTAACCCAACCTGACAGCTCGGCTGTAATATTTGACAACATTCCTGGCGAGTTTGCATCTACGTGTGCGTGGGACCTTTGTATACATAAGTATCCTAATATAACCTAACCTATCCCAACCTAATCTCTCGTGGTATCATTTAACCACATTCATTGCCTGTCGGCCCCTACTTCTCGGTGGGAACACTGTATACGTCTATGACGTAATATAACCAAACCTAACCCAACCTGACATCTCGGCGGTATAATTTGACAACATTCCTGGCGAGTTGGACTCTACGTATCCGTGCGACCTTTATATACATCAATAACCTAATATAACCTTACCTAACCCAACCTATCATCTCGGCGGTAATATTTGACAACATTCCTGGCGAGTTGTCCTCTACGTCTAGGTGGGACCTTCGTGTACGTCAATAACGTAATGTAACCTAACCTAACCCAACGTGACATCTCGGCGGTAATATTTGACAACAACGTAATATAACCTAACCTAACGCAACCTGACATCTCGGCGGTAATATTTGACGACATTCCTGGCGACTTGGCCTCTACGTGTCCGTGGGACCTTTACATACATCAATATCCTAATATAACCTAACCAAACCCAACCTATCATCTCGGCGATAATATTTGTCAACATTCCTCGCGAGTTCTCCTCTACGTCTGCGTGGGACATTCATATACATCAATAACGTAATATAACCTAACCTAACCCAACCTGACATCTCGGCGATAATATTTGTCAACATTCCTGGCGAGTTCTCCTCTACGTCTGCGTGGGACATTCATATACATCAATAACGTAATATAACCTAACCTAACGCAACCTGACATCTCGGCGGTAATATTTGACGACAGTCCTGGCGACTTGGCCTCTACGTGTCCGTGGGACCTTTATATACATCAATAACGTAATATAACCTAACCCAACCTATCTTATCGGCGGTATATTTGACAACATTCCTGGCGAGTTTGCATCTACGTGTCCGTGGGACCTTTGTATACATCAGTATCCTAATTTGACCTAACCTAACCCAACCTAATCTCTCGTGGTATCATTTAACCACATTCCTTGCCTGTCGGCCCCTACTTCTCGGTGGGAACACTGAATACATCAATAACGTAATATAACCTAACCTAACCCAACCTGACATCTCGGCGGTAATATTTGACGACATTCCTGGCGAGTTGGATTCTACGTCTCCGTGGGACCTTTATATACATCAATAACGTAATATAACCTAACCTAACCCAACCTGACAGCTCGGCTGTAATATTTGACAACATTCCTGGCGAGTTGGCCTCTACGTCTCCGTGGGACCTTTATATACATCAATAACGTAAAATAACCTAACCTAACCCAACCTATCTTATCGGCTGTATATTTGACAACATTCCTGGCGAGTTTGCATCTACGTATGCGTGGGACCTTTGTATACATAAGTATCCTAATATAACCTAATCTATGCCAACCTAATCTCTCGTGGTATCATTTAACCACATTCCTTGCCTGTCGGCCCCTACTTCTCGGTGGGAACACTGTATACGTCTATGACGTAATATAACCAAACCTAACCCAACCTGACATCTCGGCGGTATAATTTGACAACATTCCTGGCGAGTTGGACTCTACGTATCCGTGCGACCTTTATATACATCAATAACCTAATATAACCTTACCTAACCCAACCTATCATCTCGGCGGTAATATTTGACAACATTCCTGGCGAGTTGTCCTCTACGTCTACGTGGGACCTTCGTGTACGTCAATAACGTAATGTAACCTAACCTAACCCAACGTGACATCTCGGCGGTAATATTTGACAACATTCGTGGCGAGTTGGCCTCTACGTCTCCGTGGGACCTTTATATACATCAATATCCTAATATAACCTAACCAAATGCAACCTATCATCTCGGCGACAATATTTGTCAACATTCCTGGCGAGTTCTCCTCTACGTCTGCGTGGGACATTCATATACATCAATAACGTAATATAACCTAACCTAACGCAACCTGACATCTCGGCGGTAATATTTGACGACATTCCTGGCGACTTGGCCTCTACGTGTCCGTGGGACCTTTATATACATCAATATCCCAATATAACCTAACCAAACCCAACCTATCATCTCGGTGATAATATTTGTCAACATTCCTCGCGAGTTCTCCTCTACGTCTGCGTGGGACATTCATATACATCAATAACGTAATATAACATAACCTAACCCAACCTGACATCTCGGCGGTAATATTTGACGACATTCCTGGCGAGGTGGCCTCTACGACTCCGTGGGAACTTTATGTACGTCAATAACGTAATATAACCTAACCTACCCCAACCTGACATCTCGGCGGTAATATTTGACAACATTCCTGGCGAGTTGGGCACTACGTCTCCGTGTGACCTTTATACACATCGATAACGTAATATAACCTAACCCATCCCAAGCTAACCTGTCGGCGGTAAAATTTGACAACAATCCTGGCGAGTTGGACTCTACGTCTACGTGGGACCTTCATATACATGAATAAGGTAATATAACCTAACCTAACCCCACCTGACATCTCGGCGGTAATATTTGACAACATTTCTGGCGAGTTGGCCTCTATGTCTCCGTGGGACCTTTATATACATCAATAACGTAATATAACCTAATCTAACCCAACCTATCATCTCGGCGGTAATATTTTACAACATTCCTGTCGATTTGTCCTCTACGTCTACGTGGGACCTTCGTATACATCAATAACGTAATGTAACCTAACCTAACACAACCTGACATCTCGGCGGTAATATTTGACAACATTCCTGGCGAGTTGGCCTCTACGTCTCCGTGGGACCTTTATATACATCAATAACCTAATATAACCTAACCTAACCCAACCTGACATCTCGGCGGTAATATTTGACGACATTCCTGGCGAGTTGGACTCTACATCTCCGTGGGACCTTTATATACATCAATAACGTAATATAACATAACCTACCCCAACCTGACATCTCGGCGGTAATATTTGACAGCATTCCTGGCGTGCTGGCCTCTACGTCTCCGTGGGTTCTTTATGTACGTCAATAACGTAATATAACCTAACCTAACCCAACCTTACTTATCGGCGGTAAGATTTGACAGCATTCCTGGCGAGCTGCCCTCTACGACTCCGTGGGACCTTTATGTACGTCAATAACGTAATATATCATAATCTAACCCAACCTATCACCTCGGCGGTAATATTTGACAACATTCCTGGCGAGTTGGATTCTACGTCTCCGTGGTAACCATATATACATCAATAACGTAATATAGCCTAACCTAACCCAACATATCATCTCGGCGATAATATTTGAGAACATTCCTGGCGAGTTGTCCTCTACGTCTACGTGGGACATTCATATGCATCAATAACGTAATATAACCTAACCTAACACAACCTGACATCTCAGCGGTAATATTTGACGACAATCCTGGCGTGTTGGATTCTACGTCTCCGTGCGACCTTTATATACATCAATAACGTAATATAACCTAACCTAACCCAACCTGACATCTCGGCGGTAATATTTGACAGTATTCCTGACGAGCAGGCCTCTACGTCTCCGTGGGATCTTTATGTACTTCAATAACGTAATATAACCTAACCTAACCCAACCTAACTTATCGGCGGTAATATTTGACAACATTCCTGGCGACTTGGCCTCTACGTGTCCGTGGGACCTTTATATACATCAGTATTCTAATATAACCTAACCAAACCCAAATTATCATCTCGGCTATCATATTTGTCAACATTCCTGGGGAGTTCTCCCCTACGTCTGCGTGGAACATTCATATACATCAATAATGTAATATAACCTAACCTAACACAACCTGACATGTCAGCGGTAATATTTGACGACAACCCTCGCGTGTTGGATTCTACGTCTCCGTGGGACCTTTATATACATCAATAACGTAATATAACCTAACCTAACCCAACCTGACATCTCGGCGGTAAAATCTGACAACATTCCTGGCGAGGTGGCCTCTACGACTCCGTGGGATCTTTATGTACGTCAGTAACGTAATATAACCTAACCTAACCCAACCTAACTTATCGGCGGTAATATTTGACAACATTCCTGGCGAGGTGGCCTCTACGACTCCGTGGGAACTTTATGTACGTCAATAACGTAATATAACCTAACCTACCCCAACCTGACATCTCGGCGGTAATATTTGACAACATTCCTGGCGAGTTGGGCACTACGTCTCCGTGTGACCTTTATACACATCGATAACGTAATATAACCTAACCCATCCCAAGCTAACCTGTCGGCGGTAAAATTTGACAACAATCCTGGCGAGTTGGACTCTACGTCTACGTGGGACCTACATATACATGAATAAGGTAATATAACCTAACCTAACCCCACCTGACATCTCGGCGGTAATATTTGACAACATTTCTGGCGAGTTGGCCTCTATGTCTCCGTGGGACCTTTATATACATCAATAACGTAATATAACCTAATCCAACCCAACCTATCATCTCGGCGGTAATATTTTACAACATTCCTGTCGATTTGTCCTCTACGTCTACGTGGGACCTTCGTATACATCAATAACGTAATGTAACCTAACCTAACACAACCTGACATCTTGGCGGTAATATTTGACAACATTCCTGGCGAGTTGGCCTCTACGTCTCCGTGGGACCTTTATATACATCAATAACCTAATATAACCTAACCTAACCCAACCTGACATCTCGGCGGTAATATTTGACGACATTCCTGGCGAGTTGGACTCTACATCTCCGTGGGACCTTTATATACATCAATAACGTAATATAACATAACCTACCCCAACCTGACATCTCGGCGGTAATATTTGACAGCATTCCTGGCGTGCTGGCCTCTACGTCTCCGTGGGTTCTTTATGTACGTCAATAACGTAATATAACCTAACCTAACCCAACCTTACTTATCGGCGGTAAGATTTGACAGCATTCCTGGCGAGCTGCCCTCTACGACTCCGTGGGACCTTTATGTACGTCAATAACGTAATATAACATAATCTAACCCAACCTATCACCTCGGCGGTAATATTTGACAACATTCCTGGCGAGTTGGATTCTACGTCTCCGTGGTAACCATATGTACATCAATAACGTAATATAGCCTAACCTAACCCAACATATCATCTCGGCGATAATATTTGAGAACATTCCTGGCGAGTTGTCCTCTACGTCTACGTGGGACATTCATATGCATCAATAACGTAATATAACCTAACCTAACACAACCTGACATCTCAGCGGTAATATTTGACGACAATCCTGGCGTGTTGGATTCTACGTCTCCGTGCGACCTTTATATACATCAATAACGTAATATAACCTAACCTAACCCAACCTGACATCTCGGCGGTAATATTTGACAGTATTCCTGACGAGCAGGCCTCTACGTCTCCGTGGGATGTTTATGTACTTCAATAACGTAATATAACCTAACCTAACCCAACCTAACTTATCGGCGGTAATATTTGACAACATTCCTGGCGACTTGGCCTCTACGTGTCCGTGGGACCTTTATATACATCAGTATTCTAATATAACCTAACCAAACCCAAATTATCATCTCGGCTATAATATTTGTCAACATTTCTGGGGAGTTCTCCCCTACGTCTGCGTGGAACATTCATATACATCAATAATGTAATATAACCTAACCTAACACAACCTGACATGTCAGCGGTAATATTTGACGACAACCCTGGCGTGTTGGATTCTACGTCTCCGTGGGACCTTTATATACATCAATAACGTAATATAACCTAACCTAACCCAACCTAATCTCTCGTGGTACCATTTAACCACATTCCTTGCTTGTCGGACCCTACTTCTCGGTGGGAACACCGTATACGTCTATGACGTAATATAACCTAACCTAACCCAACCTGACATCTCGGCGATAATATTTGTCAACATTCCTGGGGATTTCTCCTCTACGTCTGCGTCGGACATTCATATACTTCAATAACGTAATATAACCTAACCTAACCCAACCTGACATCTCGGCGGTAATATTTGACGACATTCCTGGCGAGTTGGATTCTACGTCTCCGTGGGACCTTTATATACATCAATAACGTAATATAACCTAACCTAACCCAACCTGACATCTCGGCGGTAATATTTGACGACATTCCTGGCGAGTTGGACTCTACATCTACGTGGGACCTTCGTATACATCAATAACGTAATGTAACCTAACCTAACCCAACCTCACATCTCGGCGGTAATATTTGACAACATTCCTGGCGAGTTGGCCTCTACGTCTCCCTGGGACCTTTATATACATCAATAACCTAATATAACCTAACCTAACCCAACCTGACATCTCGGCGGTAATATTTGACGACATTCCTGGCGAGTTGGATTCTACGTCTCCGTGGGACCTTTATATACATCAATAACGTAATATAACCTAACCTAACCCAACCTGACATCTCGGCGGTAATATTTGACGACATTCCTGGCGAGTTGGACTCTACGTCTACGTGGGACCTTCGTATACATCAATAACGTAATGTAACCTAACCTAACCCAACCTCACATCTCGGCGGTAATATTTGACAACATTCCTGGCGAGTTGGCCTCTACGTCTCCGTGGGACCTTTATATACATCAATAACCTAATATAACCTAACCTAACCCAACCTGACATCTCGGCGGTAATATTTGACGACAATCCTGGCGTGTTGGATTCTACGTCTCCGTGCGACCTTTATATACATCAATAACGTAATATAACCTAACCTAACCCAACCTGACATCTCGGCGGTAATATTTGACAGTATTCCTGACGAGCAGGCCTCTACGTCTCCGTGGGATCTTTATGTACTTCAATAACGTAATATAACCTAACCTAACCCAACCTAACTTATCGGCGGTAATATTTGACAACATTCCTGGCGACTTGGCCTCTACGTGTCCGTGGGACCTTTATATACATCAGTATCCTAATATAACCTAACCAAACCCAACTTATCATCTCGGCTATAATATTTGTCAACATTCCTGGGGAGTTCTCCCCTACGTCTGCGTGGAACATTCATATACATCAATAATGTAATATAACCTAACCTAACACAACCTGACATGTCAGCGGTAATATTTGACGACAATCCTGGCGTGTTGGATTCTACGTCTCCGTGGGACCTTTATATACATCAATAACGTAATATAACCTAACCTAACCCAACCTAATCTCTCGTGGTACCATTTAACCACATTCCTTGCTTGTCGGACCCTACTTCTCGGTGGGAACACCGTATACGTCTATGACGTAATATAACCTAACCTAACCCAACCTGACATCTCGGCGATAATATTTGTCAACATTCCTGGGGATTTCTCCTCTACGTCTGCGTCGGACATTCATATACTTCAATAACGTAATATAACCTAACCTAACCCAACCTGACATCTCGGCGGTAATATTTGACGACATTCCTGGCGAGTTGGATTCTACGTCTCCGTGGGTTCTTTATATACATCAATAACGTAATATAACCTAACCTAACCCAACCTGACATCTCGGCGGTAATATTTGACGACATTCCTGGCGACTTGGCCTCTACGTGTCCGTGGGACCTTTATATACATCAATAACGTAATATAACCTAACCTAACCCAACCTATCTTATCGGCGGTATATTTGACAACATTCCTGGCGAGTTTGCATCTACGTGTCCGTGGGACCTTTGTATACATCAGTATCCTAATTTGACCTAACCTAACCCAACCTAATCTCTCGTGGTATCATTTAACCACATTCCTTGCCTGTCGGCCCCTACTTCTCGGTGGGAACACTGAATACATCAATAACGTAATATAACCTAACCTAACCCAACCTGACATCTCGGCGGTAATATTTGACGACATTCCTGGCGAGTTGGATTCTACGTCTCCGTGGGACCTTTATATACATCAATAACGTAATATAACCTAACCTAAACCAACCTGACAACTCGGCGGTATTATTTGACAGCATTCCTGGCGAGCTGCCCTCTGCGACTCCGTGGGACCTTTATGTACGTCAATAACGTAATATAACATAATCTAACCCAACCTATCACCTCGGCGGTAATATTTGACAACATTCCTGGCGAGTTGGATTCTACGTCTCCGTGGTACCCATATATACATCAATAACGTAATATAGCCTAACCTAACCCAACATATCATTTCGGCGATAATATTTGAGAACATTCCTGGCGAGTTGTCCTCTACGTCTACGTGGGACATTCATATGCATCAATAACGTAATATAACCTAACCTAACCCAACCTGACATCTCGGCGGTAATATGTGACGACAATCCTGGCGTGTTGGATTCTAGGTCTCCGTGCGACCTTTATATAGATTAATAACGTAATATAACCTAATCTAACCCAACCTATCATCTGGGCGGTAATATTTGACAGTATTCCTGACGAGCAGGCCTCTACGTCTCCGTGGGTCCTTTGTATACATCAATAACGTAATATAACCTAACCTAACCCAACCTATCTTATCGGCGGTATATTTGTCAACATACCTGGCGAGTTTGCACCTACGTGTCCGTGGGACCATTGTATACATCAGTATCCTAATATAACCTAACCTTACCCAACCTAATCTCTCGTGGTATCATTTAACCACATTCCTTGCCTGTCGGCCCCTACTTCTCGGTGGGAACACTGTATACATCAATAACGTAATATAACCTAACCTAACCCAACCTGACATCTCGGCGGTATAATTTGACAACATTCCTGGAGAGTTGGCCTCTACGTATCCGTGCGACCTTTATATACATCAATAACCTAATATAACCTAACCTAACCCAACCTATCATCTCGGCGATAATATTTGACATCATTCCTGGCGAGTTGTCCTCTACGTCTACTAAGGACCTTCATATACATCAATAGCGTAAAATAACCTAACCTAACCCTACCTATCTTATCGGCGGTAAAATTTGACAACATTCCTGGCAAGTTGCCTCTACGTCTCCGTTAGACCTTTACATACATCAATAACGTAATATAATCTAACCTAACCCATCCTGACATCTCGGCGGTAATATTTGACAACATTCCTGGCGAGCTGGCGTCTACGACTTCGTGGGACATTTATGTACATCAATAACGTAGTGTAACCTAACCTAACCCAGTCTACCATCTCGGCTGTAATATTTGACAACATTCCTGGCGAGTTGGACTCTACGTCTCCGTGGTACCCATATATGCATCAATAACGTAATATAACCTAACCTAACCCAACCTATCATCTCGGCGATAATATTTGAGAACGTTCCTGGCGAGTTGTCCTCTACGTCTACGCGGGACATTCATATACATCAATAACGTAATATAACCTAACCTATCCCATCCTGACATCTCGGCCTTAATATTTGAGGACATTCCTGGCGAGTTGGATTCTACGTCTCCGTGGGACATTTATATATATCAATAACGTAATATAACGTAATCTAACCCAGACTATCGTCTCGGCGGTAATATTTGACAACATTCCTGGCGAGTTGTACTCTACGTCTACGTGGGACCTTCGTATACATCAATAACGTAATATAACCTAACCAAACCCAACCTATCATCTCGGTGATAATATTTGTCAACATTCCTCGCGAGTTCTCCTCTACGTCTGCGTGGGACATTCATATACATCAATAACGTAATATAACATAACCTAACCCAACCTGACATCTCGGCGGTAATATTTGACGACATTCCTGGCGAGGTGGATTCTACGACTCCGTGGGATCTTTATGTACGTCAGTAACGTAATATAACCTAATCTAACCCAACCTATCATCTCGGCGGTAATATTTTACAACATTCCTGTCGATTTGTCCTCTACGTCTACGTGGGACCTTCGTATACATCAATAACGTAATGTAACCTAACCTAACCCAACCTCACATCTCGGCGGTAATATTTGACAACATTCCTGGCGAGTTGGCCTCTACGTCTCCGTGGGAACTTTATATACATCAATAACCTAATATAACCTAACCTAAACCAACCTGACATCTCGGCGGTAATATTTGACGATATTCCTGGCGACCTGGCGTCTACGACTTCGTGGGACCTTTATGTACGTCAATAACGTAATATAACATAATCTAACCCAACCTATCACCTCGGCGGTAATATTTGACAACATTCCTGGCGAGTTGGATTCTACGTATCCGTGGTACCCATATATACATCAATAACGTAATATAGCCTAACCTAACCCAACATATCATCTCGGCGATAATATTTGAGAACATTCCTGGCGAGTTGTCCTCTACGTCTACGTGGGACATTCATATGCATCAATAATGAAATATAACCTAACCTAACCCAACCTGACATCTCGGCGGTAATATGTGACGACAATCCTGGCGTGTTGGATTCTAGGTCTCCGTGCGACCTTTATATAGATCAATAACGTAATATAACATAACCTAACCCAACCTGACATCTCGGCGGTAATATTTGACAGTATTCCTGACGAGCTGGCATCTACGTCTCCGTGGGATCTTTATGTACGTCAGCAACGTAATATAACCTAACCTAACCCAACCTAACTTATCGGCGGTAATATTTGACAACATTCCTGGCGACTTGGCGTCTACGTGTCCGTGGAACCTTTATATACATCAGTATCCTAATATAACCTAACCAAACCCAACCTATCATCTCGGCGATAATATTTGTCAACATTCCTGGGGATTTCTCCTCTACGTCTGCGTCGGACATTCATATACTTCAATAACGTAATATAACCTAACCTAACCCAACCTGACATCTCGGCGGTAATATTTGACGACATTCCTGGCGAGTTGGATTCTACGTCTCCGTGGGACCTTTATATACATCAATAACGTAATATAACCTAACCTAACCCAACCTGACATCTCGGCGGTAAAATCTGACAACATTCCTGGCGAGGTGGCCTCTACGACTCCGTGGGAACTTTATGTACGTCAATAACGTAATATAACCTAACCTAACACAACCTGACATCTCAGCGGTAATATTTGACGACAATCCTGGCGTGTTGGATTCTACGTCTCCGTGCGACCTTTATATACATCAATAACGTAATATAACCTAACCTAACCCAACCTGACATCTCGGCGGTTATATTTGACGACATTCCTGACGAGTTGGACTCTACATCTCCGTGGAACCTTTATATACATCAATAACGTAATATAACCTAACCTACCCCAACCTGACATCTCGGCGGTAATATTTGACAACATTCCTGGCGAGTTGGACACTACGTCTCCGTGTGACCTTTATACACATCAATAACGTAATATAACCTAACCCATCCCAAGCTAACCTCCCGGCGGTAAAATTTGACAACAATCCTGGCGAGTTCGACTCTACGTCTACGTGGGACCTTCATATACATGAATAAGGTAATATAACCTAACCTAACCCCACCTGACATCTCGGCGGTAATATTTGACAACATTTCTGGCGAGTTGGCTTCTATGTCTCCGTGGGACCTTTATATACATCAATAACGTAATATAACCTAATCTAACCCAACCTATCATCTCGGCGGTAATATTTTACAACATTCCTGTCGATTTGTCCTCTACGTCTACGTGGGACCTTCGTATACATCAATAACGTAATGTAACCTAACCTAACACAACCTGACATCTCGGCGGTAATATTTGACAACATTCCTGGCGAGTTGGCCTCTACGTCTCCGTGGGACCTTTATATACATCAATAACCTAATATAACCTAACCTAACCCAACCTGACATCTCGGCGATAATATTTGACGACATTCCTGGCGAGTTGGACTCTACATCTCCGTGGGACCTTTATATACATCAATAACGTAATATAACATAACCTACCCCAACCTGACATCTCGGCGGTAATATTTGACAGCATTCCTGGCGTGCTGGCCTCTACGTCTCCGTGGGATCTTTATGTACGTCAATAACGTAATATAACCTAACCTAACCCAACCTTACTTATCGGCGGTAAGATTTGACAGCATTCCTGGCGAGCTGCCCTCTACGACTCCGTGGGACCTTTATGTACGTCAATAACGTAATATAACATAATCTAACCCAACCTATCACCTCGGCGGTAATATTTGACAACATTCCTGGCGAGTTGGATTCTACGTCTCCGTGGTAACCATATATACATCAATAACGTAATATAGCCTAACCTAACCCAACATATCATCTCGGCGATAATATTTGAGAACATTCCTGGCGAGTTGTCCTCTACGTCTACGTGGGACATTCATATGCATCAATAACGTAATATAACCTAACCTAACACAACCTTACATCTCAGCGGTAATATTTGACGACAAACCTGGCGTGTTGGATTCTACGTCTCCGTGCGACCTTTATATACATCAATAACGTAATATAACCTAACCTAACCCAACCTGACAGCTCGGCTGTAATATTTGACAACATTCCTGGCGAGCTAGCGTCTACGACTTCGTGGGACCTTTATGAACATCAATAACGTAGTGTAACCTAACCTAACCCAGTCTACCATCTCGGCTGTCATATTTGACAACATTCCTGGCGAGTTGGACACTACGTTTCCGTGTGACCTTTATACACATCAATAACGTAATATAACCTAACCTAACCCAACCTATCATCTCGCCGATTATATTTGGCAGCATTCCTGGCGGGTTGTCCTCTACGTCTACGTGGGACCTTTATATACATCAGTATCCTAATATAACCTAACCTAACCCAACCTGACATCTCGGCTGTAATATTTGACAACATTCCTCGCGAGTTGCCCTCTACGTCTACTAGGGACCTTCATATACATCAATAACGTAATATAACCAAACCTAACACAACCTGTCATCTCGGCGGTAAAATCTGACAACATTCCTGGCGAGTTGGACTCTACGTCACCGTGGTACCTTTATATACATCAATAACGTAATATAACCTAACCTAACCCAACCTGACATCTCGGGGATAATATTTGTCAACATTCCTGGCGAGTTCTCCTCTACGTCTGCGTGGGAAATTCATATGCATCAATAACGTAATATAACCTAACCTAACCCAACCTGGCATCTCGGCGGTAATATTTGACAGCATTCCTGGCGAGCTGCCCTCTACGACTCCGTGAGACCTTTATGTACGTCAATAACGTAATATAACATAATATAACCCAACCTATCACCTCGGCGGTAATATTTGATAACATTCCTGGCGAGTTGGAAACTACGTCTCCGTGCGACCTTTATACACATCAATAACGTAATATAACCTAACCCATCCCAACCTAACCTCTCGGCGGTAATATTTGTCAACATTCCTGGCGACTTGGCGTCTACCTGTCCGTGGGACCTTTATATACATCAACAACGTAATATAACCTAACCTAACCCAACCTGACATCTCGGCGGTAATATTTGACAACATTCCTGGCGAGTTGGAAACTACGTCTCCGTGTGACATTTATACACATCAATAACGTAATATAACCTAACCCATCCCAACCTAACCTCTCGGCGCTAAAATTTGACAACAATCCTGGTGAGTTGGACTCTACGTCTACGTGGGACCTTCATATACATGACTAAGGTAATATAACCTAACCTAACCCAACCTGACATCTCGGCGGTAATATTTGACAACATTCCTGGCGAGTAGGCGTCTATGTCTCCGTGGGACCTTTATATACATCAATAACGTAATATAACCAAATCTAACCCAACCTATCATCTCGGCGGTAATATTTGACAACATTCCTGGCGAGTTGTCCTCTACGTCTACGTGGGACCTTCGTATACATCAATAACGTAATGTAACCTAACCTAACCCAACGTGACATTTCGGCGATAATATTTGTCAACATTCCTGGGGATTTCTCCTCTACGTCTGCGTCGGACATTCATATACTTCAATAACGTAATATAACCTAACCTAACCCAACCTGACATCTCGGCGGTAATATTTGACGACATTCCTGGCGAGGTGGCCTCTACGTGTTCGTGGGACCTTTATATACATCAGTATCCTAATATACTATACTAAGTATCCTAATATAACCTAACCAAACCCAACCTATCATCTCGGCGATAATATTTGTCAACATTCCTGGTGAGTTCTCCTCTACGTCTGCGTGGGACATTCATATACATCAATAACGTAATATAACCTAACCTAACCCAACCTGACAGCTCGGCTGTAATATTTGACAACATTCCTGGCGAGTTTGCATCTACGTGTGCGTGGGACCTTTGTATACATAAGTATCCTAATATAACCTAACCTATCCCAACCTAATCTCTCGTGGTATCATTTAACCACATTCATTGCCTGTCGGCCCCTACTTCTCGGTGGGAACACTGTATACGTCTATGACGTAATATAACCAAACCTAACCCAACCTGACATCTCGGCGGTATAATTTGACAACATTCCTGGCGAGTTGGACTCTACGTATCCGTGCGACCTTTATATACATCAATAACCTAATATAACCTTACCTAACCCAACCTATCATCTCGGCGGTAATATTTGACAACATTCCTGGCGAGTTGTCCTCTACGTCTAGGTGGGACCTTCGTGTACGTCAATAACGTAATGTAACCTAACCTAACCCAACGTGACATCTCGGCGGTAATATTTGACAACAACGTAATATAACCTAACCTAACGCAACCTGACATCTCGGCGGTAATATTTGACGACATTCCTGGCGACTTGGCCTCTACGTGTCCGTGGGACCTTTACATACATCAATATCCTAATATAACCTAACCAAACCCAACCTATCATCTCGGTGATAATATTTGTCAACATTCCTCGCGAGTTCTCCTCTACGTCTGCGTGGGACATTCATATACATCAATAACGTAATATAACATAACCTAACCCAACCTGACATCTCGGCGGTAATATTTGACGACATTCCTGGCGAGGTGGATTCTACGACTCCGTGGGATCTTTATGTACGTCAGTAACGTAATATAACCTAACCTAACCCAACCTAACTTATCGGCGGTAATATTTGACAACATTCCTGGCGAGGTGGCCTCTACGACTCCGTGGGAACTTTATGTACGTCAATAACGTAATATAACCTAACCTACCCCAACCTGACATCTCGGCGGTAATATTTGACAACATTCCTGGCGAGTTGGGCACTACGTCTCCGTGTGACCTTTATACACATCAATAACGTAATATAACCTAACCCATTCCAAGCTAACCTGTCGGCGGTAAAATTTGACAACAATCCTGGCGAGTTGGACTCTACGTCTACGTGGGACCTTCATATACATGAATAAGGTAATATAACCTAACCTAACCCCACCTGACATCTCGGCGGTAATATTTGACAACATTTCTGGCGAGTTGGCCTCTATGTCTCCGTGGGACCTTTATATACATCAATAACGTAATATAACCTAATCTAACCCAACCTATCATCTCGGCGGTAATATTTTACAACATTCCTGTCGATTTGTCCTCTACGTCTACGTGGGACCTTCGTATACATCAATAACGTAATGTAACCTAACCTAACACAACCTGACATCTCGGCGGTAATATTTGACAACATTCCTGGCGCGTTGGCCTCTACGTCTCCGTGGGACCTTTATATACATCAATAACCTAATATAACCTAACCTAACCCAACCTGACATCTCGGCGGTAATATTTGACGACATTCCTGGCGAGTTGGACTCTACATCTCCGTGGGACCTTTATATACATCAATAACGTAATATAACATAACCTACCCCAACCTGACATCTCGGCGGTAATATTTGACAGCATTCCTGGCGTGCTGGCCTCTACGTATCCGTGGGTTCTTTATGTACGTCAATAACGTAATATAACCTAACCTAACCCAACCTTACTTATCGGCGGTAAGATTTGACAGCATTCCTGGCGAGCTGCCCTCTACGACTCCGTGGGACCTTTATGTACGTCAATAACGTAATATATCATAATCTAACCCAACCTATCACCTCGGCGGTAATATTTGACAACATTCCTGGCGAGTTGGATTCTACGTCTCCGTGGTAACCATATATACATCAATAACGTAATATAGCCTAACCTAACCCAACATATCATCTCGGCGATAATATTTGAGAACATTCCTGGCGAGTTGTCCTCTACGTCTACGTGGGACGTTCATATGCATCAATAACGTAATATAACCTAACCTAACACAACCTGACATCTCAGCGGTAATATTTGACGACAATCCTGGCGTGTTGGATTCTACGTCTCCGTGCGACCTTTATATACATCAATAACGTAATATAACCTAACCTAACCCAACCTGACATCTCGGCGGTAATATTTGACAGTATTCCTGACGAGCAGGCCTCTACGTCTCCGTGGGATCTTTATGTACTTCAATAACGTAATATAACCTAACCTAACCCAACCTAACTTATCGGCGGTAATATTTGACAACATTCCTGGCGACTTGGCCTCTACGTGTCCGTGGGACCTTTATATACATCAGTATTCTAATATAACCTAACCAAACCCAAATTATCATCTCGGCTATAATATTTGTCAACATTCCTGGGGAGTTCTCCCCTACGTCTGCGTGGAACATTCATATACATCAATAATGTAATATAACCTAACCTAACACAACCTGACATGTCAGCGGTAATATTTGACGACAACCCTGGCGTGTTGGATTCTACGTCTCCGTGGGACCTTTATATACATCAATAACGTAATATAACCTAACCTAACCCAACCTAATCTCTCGTGGTACCATTTAACCACATTCCTTGCCTGTCGGCCCCTACTTCTCGGTGGGAACACTGAATACATCAATAACGTAATATAACCTAACCTAACCCAACCTGACATCTCGGCGGTAATATTTGACGACATTCCTGGCGAGTTGGATTCTACGTCTCCGTGGGACCTTTATATACATCAATAACGTAATATAACCTAACCTAACCCAACCTGACAGCTCGGCTGTAATATTTGACAACATTCCTGGCGAGTTGGCCTCTACGTCTCCGTGGGACCTTTATATACATCAATAACGTAAAATAACCTAACCTAACCCAACCTATCTTATCGGCTGTATATTTGACAACATTCCTGGCGAGTTTGCATCTACGTGTGCGTGGGACCTTTGTATACATAAGTATCCTAATATAACCTAATCTATCCCAACCTAATCTCTCGTGGTATCATTTAACCACATTCCTTGCCTGTCGGCCCCTACTTCTCGGTGGGAACACTGTATACGTCTATGACGTAATATAACCAAACCTAACCCAACCTGACATCTCGGCGGTATAATTTGACAACATTCCTGGCGAGTTGGACTCTACGTATCCGTGCGACCTTTATATACATCAATAACCTAATATAACCTTACCTAACCCAACCTATCATCTCGGCGGTAATATTTGACAACATTCCTGGCGAGTTGTCCTCTACGTCTACGTGGGACCTTCGTGTACGTCAATAACGTAATGTAACCTAACCTAACCCAACGTGACATCTCGGCGGTAATATTTGACAACATTCGTGGCGAGTTGGCCTCTACGTCTCCGTGGGACCTTTATATACATCAATATCCTAATATAACCTAACCAAATGCAACCTATCATCTCGGCGATAATATTTGTCAACATTCCTGGCGAGTTCTCCTCTACGTCTGCGTGGGACATTCATATACATCAATAACGTAATATAACCTAACCTAACGCAACCTGATATCTCGGCGGTAATATTTGACGACATTCCTGGCGACTTGGCCTCTACGTGTCCGTGGGACCTTTATATACATCAATATCCTAATATAACCTAACCAAACCCAACCTATCATCTCGGCGATAATATTTGTCAACATTCCTCGCGAGTTCTCCTCTACGTCTGCGTGGGACATTCATATACATCAATAACGTAATATAACATAACCTAACCCAACCTGACATCTCGGCGGTAATATTTGACGACATTCCTGGCGAGGTGGATTCTACGTCTCCGTGGGACCTTTATATACATCAATAACGTAATATAACCTAACCTAACCCAACCTGACATCTCGGCGGTAAAATCTGACAACATTCCTGGCGAGGTGGCCTCTACGACTCCGTGGGATCTTTATGTACGTCAGTAACGTAATATAACCTAACCTAACCCAACCTAACTTATCGGCGGTAATATTTGACAACATTCCTGGCGAGGTGGCCTCTACGACTCCGTGGAAACTTTATGTACGTCAATAACGTAATATAACCTAACCTACCCCAACCTGACATCTCGGCGGTAATATTTGACAACATTCCTGGCGAGTTGGGCACTACGTCTCCGTGTGACCTTTATACACATCGATAACGTAATATAACCTAACCCATCCCAAGCTAACCTGTCGGCGGTAAAATTTGACAACAATCCTGGCGAGTTGGACTCTACGTCTACGTGGGACCTTCATATACATGAATAAGGTAATATAACCTAACCTAACCCCACCTGACATCTCGGCGGTAATATTTGACAACATTTCTGGCGAGTTGGCCTCTATGTCTCCGTGGGACCTTTATATACATCAATAACGTAATATAACCTAATCTAACCCAACCTATCATCTCGGCGGTAATATTTTACAACATTCCTGTCGATTTGTCCTCTACGTCTACGTGGGACCTTCGTATACATCAATAACGTAATGTAACCTAACCTAACACAACCTGACATCTCGGCGGTAATATTTGACAACATTCCTGGCGCGTTGGCCTCTACGTCTCCGTGGGACCTTTATATACATCAATAACCTAATATAACCTAACCTAACCCAACCTGACATCTCGGCGGTAATATTTGACGACATTCCTGGCGAGTTGGACTCTACATCTCCGTGGGACCTTTATATACATCAATAACGTAATATAACATAACCTACCCCAACCTGACATCTCGGCGGTAATATTTGACAGCATTCCTGGCGTGCTGGCCTCTACGTCTCCGTGGGTTCTTTATGTACGTCAATAACGTAATATAACCTAACCTAACCCAACCTTACTTATCGGCGGTAAGATTTGACAGCATTCCTGGCGAGCTGCCCTCTACGACTCCGTGGGACCTTTATGTACGTCAATAACGTAATATATCATAATCTAACCCAACCTATCACCTCGGCGGTAATATTTGACAACATTCCTGGCGAGTTGGATTCTACGTCTCCGTGGTAACCATATATACATCAATAACGTAATATAGCCTAACCTAACCCAACATATCATCTCGGCGATAATATTTGAGAACATTCCTGGCGAGTTGTCCTCTACGTCTACGTGGGACGTTCATATGCATCAATAACGTAATATAACCTAACCTAACACAACCTGACATCTCAGCGGTAATATTTGACGACAATCCTGGCGTGTTGGATTCTACGTCTCCGTGCGACCTTTATATACATCAATAACGTAATATAACCTAACCTAACCCAACCTGACATCTCGGCGGTAATATTTGACAGTATTCCTGACGAGCAGGCCTCTACGTCTCCGTGGGATCTTTATGTACTTCAATAACGTAATATAACCTAACCTAACCCAACCTAACTTATCGGCGGTAATATTTGACAACATTCCTGGCGACTTGGCCTCTACGTGTCCGTGGGACCTTTATATACATCAGTATTCTAATATAACCTAACCAAACCCAAATTATCATCTCGGCTATAATATTTGCCAACATTCCTGGGGAGTTCTCCCCTACGTCTGCGTGGAACATTCATATACATCAATAATGTAATATAACCTAACCTAACACAACCTGACATGTCAGCGGTAATATTTGACGACAACCCTGGCGTGTTGGATTCTACGTCTCCGTGGGACCTTTATATACATCAATAACGTAATATAACCTAACCTAACCCAACCTAATCTCTCGTGGTACCATTTAACCACATTCCTTGCCTGTCGGCCCCTACTTCTCGGTGGGAACACTGAATACATCAATAACGTAATATAACCTAACCTAACCCAACCTGACATCTCGGCGGTAATATTTGACGACATTCCTGGCGAGTTGGATTCTACGTCTCCGTGGGACCTTTATATACATCAATAACGTAATATAACCTAACCTAACCCAACCTGACAGCTCGGCTGTAATATTTGACAACATTCCTGGCGAGTTGGCCTCTACGTCTCCGTGGGACCTTTATATACATCAATAACGTAAAATAACCTAACCTAACCCAACCTATCTTATCGGCTGTATATTTGACAACATTCCTGGCGAGTTTGCATCTACGTGTGCGTGGGACCTTTGTATACATAAGTATCCTAATATAACCTAATCTATCCCAACCTAATCTCTCGTGGTATCATTTAACCACATTCCTTGCCTGTCGGCCCCTACTTCTCGGTGGGAACACTGTATACGTCTATGACGTAATATAACCAAACCTAACCCAACCTGACATCTCGGCGGTATAATTTGACAACATTCCTGGCGAGTTGGACTCTACGTATCCGTGCGACCTTTATATACATCAATAACCTAATATAACCTTACCTAACCCAACCTATCATCTCGGCGGTAATATTTGACAACATTCCTGGCGAGTTGTCCTCTACGTCTACGTGGGACCTTCGTGTACGTCAATAACGTAATGTAACCTAACCTAACCCAACGTGACATCTCGGCGGTAATATTTGACAACATTCGTGGCGAGTTGGCCTCTACGTCTCCGTGGGACCTTTATATACATCAATATCCTAATATAACCTAACCAAATGCAACCTATCATCTCGGCGATAATATTTGTCAACATTCCTGGCGAGTTCTCCTCTACGTCTGCGTGGGACATTCATATACATCAATAACGTAATATAACCTAACCTAACGCAACCTGACATCTCGGCGGTAATATTTGACGACATTCCTGGCGACTTGGCCTCTACGTGTCCGTGGGACCTTTATATACATCAATATCCTAATATAACCTAACCAAACCCAACCTATCATCTCGGTGATAATATTTGTCAACATTCCTCGCGAGTTCTCCTCTACGTCTGCGTGGGACATTCATATACATCAATAACGTAATATAACATAACCTAACCCAACCTGACATCTCGGCGGTAATATTTGACGACATTCCTGGCGAGGTGGATTCTACGACTCCGTGGGATCTTTATGTACGTCAGTAACGTAATATAACCTAACCTAACCCAACCTAACTTATCGGCGGTAATATTTGACAACATTCCTGGCGAGGTGGCCTCTACGACTCCGTGGGAACTTTATGTACGTCAATAACGTAATATAACCTAACCTACCCCAACCTGACATCTCGGCGGTAATATTTGACGACATTCCTGGCGAGTTGGACTCTACATCTCCGTGGGACCTTTATATACATCAATAACGTAATATAACATAACCTACCCCAACCTGACGTCTCGGCGGTAATATTTGACAGCATTCCTGGCGTGCTGGCCTCTACGTCTCCGTGGGTTCTTTATGTACGTCAATAACGTAATATAACCTAACCTAACCCAACCTTACTTATCGGCGGTAAGATTTGACAGCATTCCTGGCGAGCTGCCCTCTACGACTCCGTGGGACCTTTATGTACGTCAATAACGTAATATATCATAATCTAACCCAACCTATCACCTCGGCGGTAATATTTGACAACATTCCTGGCGAGTTGGATTCTACGTCTCCGTGGTAACCATATATACATCAATAACGTAATATAGCCTAACCTAACCCAACATATCATCTCGGCGATAATATTTGAGAACATTCCTGGCGAGTTGTCCTCTACGTCTACGTGGGACATTCATATGCATCAATAACGTAATATAACCTAACCTAACACAACCTGACATCTCAGCGGTAATATTTGACGACAATCCTGGCGTGTTGGATTCTACGTCTCCGTGCGACCTTTATATACATCAATAACGTAATATAACCTAACCTAACCCAACCTGACATCTCGGCGGTAATATTTGACAGTATTCCTGACGAGCAGGCCTCTACGTCTCCGTGGGATCTTTATGTACTTCAATAACGTAATATAACCTAACCTAACCCAACCTAACTTATCGGCGGTAATATTTGACAACATTCCTGGCGACTTGGCCTCTACGTGTCCGTGGGACCTTTATATATATCAGTATTCTAATATAACCTAACCAAACCCAAATTATCATCTCGGCTATAATATTTGTCAACATTCCTGGGGAGTTCTCCCCTACGTCTGCGTGGAACATTCATATACATCAATAATGTAATATAACCTAACCTAACACAACCTGACATGTCAGCGGTAATATTTGACGACAACCCTGGCGTGTTGGATTCTACGTCTCCGTGGGACCTTTATATACATCAATAACGTAATATAACCTAACCTAACCCAACCTAATCTCTCGTGGTACCATTTAACCACATTCCTTGCTTGTCGGACCCTACTTCTCGGTGGGAACACTGTATACGTCTATGACGTAATATAACCAAACCTAACCCAACCTGACATCTCGGCGGTATAATTTGACAACATTCCTGGCGAGTTGGACTCTACGTATCCGTGCGACCTTTATATACATCAATAACCTAATATAACCTTACCTAACCCAACCTATCATCTCGGCGGTAATATTTGACAACATTCCTGGCGAGTTCTCCTCTACGTCTGCGTGGGACATTCATATACATCAATAACGTAATATAACCTAACCTAACGCAACCTGACATCTCGGCGGTAATATTTGACGACATTCCTGGCGACTTGGCCTCTACGTGTCCGTGGGACCTTTATATACATCAATATCCTAATATAACCTAACCAAACCCAACCTATCATCTCGGCGATAATATTTGTCAACATTCCTCGCGAGTTCTCCTCTACGTCTGCGTGGGACATTCATATACATCAATAACGTAATATAACATAACCTAACCCAACCTGACATCTCGGCGGTAATATTTGACGACATTCCTGGCGAGGTGGATTCTACGTCTCCGTGGGACCTTTATATACATCAATAACGTAATATAACCTAACCTAACCCAACCTGACATCTCGGCGGTAAAATCTGACAACATTCCTGGCGAGGTGGCCTCTACGACTCCGTGGGATCTTTATGTACGTCAGTAACGTAATATAACCTAACCTAACCCAACCTAACTTATCGGCGGTAATATTTGACAACATTCCTGGCGAGGTGGCCTCTACGACTCCGTGGGAACTTTATGTACGTCAATAACGTAATATAACCTAACCTACCCCAACCTGACATCTCGGCGGTAATATTTGACAACATTCCTGGCGAGTTGGGCACTACGTCTCCGTGTGACCTTTATACACATCGATAACGTAATATAACCTAACCCATCCCAAGCTAACCTGTCGGCGATAAAATTTGACAACAATCCTGGCGAGTTGGACTCTACGTCTACGTGGGACCTTCATATACATGAATAAGGTAATATAACCTAACCTAACCCCACCTGACATCTCGGCGGTAATATTTGACAACATTTCTGGCGAGTTGGCCTCTATGTCTCCGTGGGACCTTTATATACATCAATAACGTAATATAACCTAATCTAACCCAACCTATCATCTCGGCGGTAATATTTTACAACATTCCTGTCGATTTGTCCTCTACGTCTACGTGGGACCTTCGTATACATCAATAACGTAATGTAACCTAACCTAACACAACCTGACATCTCGGCGGTAATATTTGACAACATTCCTGGCGCGTTGGCCTCTACGTCTCCGTGGGACCTTTATATACATCAATAACCTAATATAACCTAACCTAACCCAACCTGACATCTCGGCGGTAATATTTGACGACATTCCTGGCGAGTTGGACTCTACATCTCCGTGGGACCTTTATATACATCAATAACGTAATATAACATAACCTACCCCAACCTGACATCTCGGCGGTAATATTTGACAGCATTCCTGGCGTGCTGGCCTCTACGTCTCCGTGGGTTCTTTATGTACGTCAATAACGTAATATAACCTAACCTAACCCAACCTTACTTATCGGCGGTAAGATTTGACAGCATTCCTGGCGAGCTGCCCTCTACGACTCCGTGGGACCTTTATGTACGTCAATAACGTAATATATCATAATCTAACCCAACCTATCACCTCGGCGGTAATATTTGACAACATTCCTGGCGAGTTGGATTCTACGTCTCCGTGGTAACCATATATACATCAATAACGTAATATAGCCTAACCTAACCCAACATATCATCTCGGCGATAATATTTGAGAACATTCCTGGCGAGTTGTCCTCTACGTCTACGTGGGACGTTCATATGCATCAATAACGTAATATAACCTAACCTAACACAACCTGACATCTCAGCGGTAATATTTGACGACAATCCTGGCGTGTTGGATTCTACGTCTCCGTGCGACCTTTATATACATCAATAACGTAATATAACCTAACCTAACCCAACCTGACATCTCGGCGGTAATATTTGACAGTATTCCTGACGAGCAGGCCTCTACGTCTCCGTGGGATCTTTATGTACTTCAATAACGTAATATAACCTAACCTAACCCAACCTAACTTATCGGCGGTAATATTTGACAACATTCCTGGCGACTTGGCCTCTACGTGTCCGTGGGACCTTTATATACATCAGTATTCTAATATAACCTAACCAAACCCAAATTATCATCTCGGCTATAATATTTGTCAACATTCCTGGGGAGTTCTCCCCTACGTCTGCGTGGAACATTCATATACATCAATAATGTAATATAACCTAACCTAACACAACCTGACATGTCAGCGGTAATATTTGACGACAACCCTGGCGTGTTGGATTCTACGTCTCCGTGGGACCTTTATATACATCAATAACGTAATATAACCTAACCTAACCCAACCTAATCTCTCGTGGTACCATTTAACCACATTCCTTGCCTGTCGGCCCCTACTTCTCGGTGGGAACACTGAATACATCAATAACGTAATATAACCTAACCTAACCCAACCTGACATCTCGGCGGTAATATTTGACGACATTCCTGGCGAGTTGGATTCTACGTCTCCGTGGGACCTTTATATACATCAATAACGTAATATAACCTAACCTAACCCAACCTGACAGCTCGGCTGTATTATTTGACAACATTCCTGGCGAGTTGGCCTCTACGTCTCCGTGGGACCTTTATATACATCAATAACGTAAAATAACCTAACCTAACCCAACCTATCTTATCGGCTGTATATTTGACAACATTCCTGGCGAGTTTGCATCTACGTGTGCGTGGGACCTTTGTATACATAAGTATCCTAATATAACCTAATCTATCCCAACCTAATCTCTCGTGGTATCATTTAACCACATTCCTTGCCTGTCGGCCCCTACTTCTCGGTGGGAACACTGTATACGTCTATGACGTAATATAACCAAACCTAACCCAACCTGACATCTCGGCGGTATAATTTGACAACATTCCTGGCGAGTTGGACTCTACGTATCCGTGCGACCTTTATATACATCAATAACCTAATATAACCTTACCTAACCCAACCTATCATCTCGGCGGTAATATTTGACAACATTCCTGGCGAGTTGTCCTCTACGTCTACGTGGGACCTTCGTGTACGTCAATAACGTAATGTAACCTAACCTAACCCAACGTGACATCTCGGCGGTAATATTTGACAACATTCCTGGCGACTTGGCCTCTACGTGTCCGTGGGACCTTTATATACATCAATATCCTAATATAACCTAACCAAACCCAACCTATCATCTCGGTGATAATATTTGTCAACATTCCTCGCGAGTTCTCCTCTACGTCTGCGTGGGACATTCATATACATCAATAACGTAATATAACATAACCTAACCCAACCTGACATCTCGGCGGTAATATTTGACGACATTCCTGGCGAGGTGGATTCTACGACTCCGTGGGATCTTTATGTACGTCAGTAACGTAATATAACCTAACCTAACCCAACCTAACTTATCGGCGGTAATATTTGACAACATTCCTGGCGAGGTGGCCTCTACGACTCCGTGGGAACTTTATGTACGTCAATAACGTAATATAACCTAACCTACCCCAACCTGACATCTCGGCGGTAATATTTGACAACATTCCTGGCGAGTTGGGCACTACGTCTCCGTGTGACCTTTATACACATCAATAACGTAATATAACCTAACCCATCCCAAGCTAACCTGTCGGCGGTAAAATTTGACAACAATCCTGGCGAGTTGGACTCTACGTCTACGTGGGACCTTCATATACATGAATAAGGTAATATAACCTAACCTAACCCCACCTGACATCTCGGCGGTAATATTTGACAACATTTCTGGCGAGTTGGCCTCTATGTCTCCGTGGGACCTTTATATACATCAATAACGTAATATAACCTAATCTAACCCAACCTATCATCTCGGCGGTAATATTTTACAACATTCCTGTCGATTTGTCCTCTACGTCTACGTGGGACCTTCGTATACATCAATAACGTAATGTAACCTAACCTAACACAACCTGACATCTCGGCGGTAATATTTGACAACATTCCTGGCGAGTTGGCCTCTACGTCTCCGTGGGACCTTTATATACATCAATAACCTAATATAACCTAACCTAACCCAACCTGACATCTCGGCGGTAATATTTGACGACATTCCTGGCGAGTTGGACTCTACATCTCCGTGGGACCTTTATATACATCAATAACGTAATATAACATAACCTACCCCAACCTGACGTCTCGGCGGTAATATTTGACAGCATTCCTGGCGTGCTGGCCTCTACGTCTCCGTGGGTTCTTTATGTACGTCAATAACGTAATATAACCTAACCTAACCCAACCTTACTTATCGGCGGTAAGATTTGACAGCATTCCTGGCGAGCTGCCCTCTACGACTCCGTGGGACCTTTATGTACGTCAATAACGTAATATATCATAATCTAACCCAACCTATCACCTCGGCGGTAATATTTGACAACATTCCTGGCGAGTTGGATTCTACGTCTCCGTTGTAACCATATATACATCAATAACGTAATATAGCCTAACCTAACCCAACATATCATCTCGGCGATAATATTTGAGAACATTCCTGGCGAGTTGTCCTCTACGTCTCCGTGGGACCTTTATATACATCAATAACCTAATATAACCTAACCTAACCCAACCTGACATCTCGGCGGTAATATTTGACGACATTCCTGGCGAGTTGGACTCTACATCTCCGTGGGACCTTTATATACATCAATAACGTAATATAACATAACCTACCCCAACCTGACATCTCGGCGGTAATATTTGACAGCATTCCTGGCGTGCTGGCCTCTACGTCTCCGTGGGTTCTTTATGTACGTCAATAACGTAATATAACCTAACCTAACCCAACCTTACTTATCGGCGGTAAGATTTGACAGCATTCCTGGCGAGCTGCCCTCTACGACTCCGTGGGACCTTTATGTACGTCAATAACGTAATATATCATAATCTAACCCAACCTATCACCTCGGCGGTAATATTTGACAACATTCCTGGCGAGTTGGATTCTACGTCTCCGTGGTAACCATATATACATCAATAACGTAATATAGCCTAACCTAACCCAACATATCATCTCGGCGATAATATTTGAGAACATTCCTGGCGAGTTGTCCTCTACGTCTACGTGGGACGTTCATATGCATCAATAACGTAATATAACCTAACCTAACACAACCTGACATCTCAGCGGTAATATTTGACGACAATCCTGGCGTGTTGGATTCTACGTCTCCGTGCGACCTTTATATACATCAATAACGTAATATAACCTAACCTAACCCAACCTGACATCTCGGCGGTAATATTTGACAGTATTCCTGACGAGCAGGCCTCTACGTCTCCGTGGGATCTTTATGTACTTCAATAACGTAATATAACCTAACCTAACCCAACCTAACTTATCGGCGGTAATATTTGACAACATTCCTGGCGACTTGGCCTCTACGTGTCCGTGGGACCTTTATATACATCAGTATTCTAATATAACCTAACCAAACCCAAATTATCATCTCGGCTATAATATTTGTCAACATTCCTGGGGAGTTCTCCCCTACGTCTGCGTGGAACATTCATATACATCAATAATGTAATATAACCTAACCTAACACAACCTGACATGTCAGCGGTAATATTTGACGACAACCCTGGCGTGTTGGATTCTACGTCTCCGTGGGACCTTTATATACATCAATAACGTAATATAACCTAACCTAACCCAACCTAATCTCTCGTGGTACCATTTAACCACATTCCTTGCCTGTCGGCCCCTACTTCTCGGTGGGAACACTGAATACATCAATAACGTAATATAACCTAACCTAACCCAACCTGACATCTCGGCGGTAATATTTGACGACATTCCTGGCGAGTTGGATTCTACGTCTCCGTGGGACCTTTATATACATCAATAACGTAATATAACCTAACCTAACCCAACCTGACAGCTCGGCTGTAATATTTGACAACATTCCTGGCGAGTTGGCCTCTACGTCTCCGTGGGACCTTTATATACATCAATAACGTAAAATAACCTAACCTAACCCAACCTATCTTATCGGCTGTATATTTGACAACATTCCTGGCGAGTTTGCATCTACGTGTGCGTGGGACCTTTGTATACATAAGTATCCTAATATAACCTAATCTATCCCAACCTAATCTCTCGTGGTATCATTTAACCACATTCCTTGCCTGTCGGCCCCTACTTCTCGGTGGGAACACTGTATACGTCTATGACGTAATATAACCAAACCTAACCCAACCTGACATCTCGGCGGTATAATTTGACAACATTCCTGGCGAGTTGGACTCTACGTATCCGTGCGACCTTTATATACATCAATAACCTAATATAACCTTACCTAACCCAACCTATCACCTCGGCGGTAATATTTGACAACATTCCTGGCGAGTTGGATTCTACGTCTCCGTTGTAACCATATATACATCAATAACGTAATATAGCCTAACCTAACCCAACATATCATCTCGGCGATAATATTTGAGAACATTCCTGGCGAGTTGTCCTCTACGTCTACGTGGGACATTCATATGCATCAATAACGTAATATAACCTAACCTAACACAACCTGACATCTCAGCGGTAATATTTGACGACAATCCTGGCGTGTTGGATTCTACGTCTCCGTGCGACCTTTATATACATCAATAACGTAATATAACCTAACCTAACCCAACCTGACATCTCGGCGGTAATATTTGACAGTATTCCTGACGAGCAGGCCTCTACGTCTCCGTGGGATCTTTATGTACTTCAATAACGTAATATAACCTAACCTAACCCAACCTAACTTATCGGCGGTAATATTTGACAACATTCCTGGCGACTTGGCCTCTACGTGTCCGTGGGACCTTTATATATATCAGTATTCTAATATAACCTAACCAAACCCAAATTATCATCTCGGCTATAATATTTGTCAACATTCCTGGGGAGTTCTCCCCTACGTCTGCGTGGAACATTCATATACATCAATAATGTAATATAACCTAACCTAACACAACCTGACATGTCAGCGGTAATATTTGACGACAACCCTGGCGTGTTGGATTCTACGTCTCCGTGGGACCTTTATATACATCAATAACGTAATATAACCTAACCTAACCCAACCTAATCTCTCGTGGTACCATTTAACCACATTCCTTGCTTGTCGGACCCTACTTCTCGGTGGGAACACTGTATACGTCTATGACGTAATATAACCAAACCTAACCCAACCTGACATCTCGGCGGTATAATTTGACAACATTCCTGGCGAGTTGGACTCTACGTATCCGTGCGACCTTTATATACATCAATAACCTAATATAACCTTACCTAACCCAACCTATCATCTCGGCGGTAATATTTGACAACATTCCTGGCGAGTTCTCCTCTACGTCTGCGTGGGACATTCATATACATCAATAACGTAATATAACCTAACCTAACGCAACCTGACATCTCGGCGGTAATATTTGACGACATTCCTGGCGACTTGGCCTCTACGTGTCCGTGGGACCTTTATATACATCAATATCCTAATATAACCTAACCAAACCCAACCTATCATCTCGGCGATAATATTTGTCAACATTCCTCGCGAGTTCTCCTCTACGTCTGCGTGGGACATTCATATACATCAATAACGTTATATAACATAACCTAACCCAACCTGACATCTCGGCGGTAATATTTGACGACATTCCTGGCGAGGTGGATTCTACGTCTCCGTGGGACCTTTATATACATCAATAACGTAATATAACCTAACCTAACCCAACCTGACATCTCGGCGGTAAAATCTGACAACATTCCTGGCGAGGTGGCCTCTACGACTCCGTGGGATCTTTATGTACGTCAGTAACGTAATATAACCTAACCTAACCCAACCTAACTTATCGGCGGTAATATTTGACAACATTCCTGGCGAGGTGGCCTCTACGACTCCGTGGGAACTTTATGTACGTCAATAACGTAATATAACCTAACCTACCCCAACCTGACATCTCGGCGGTAATATTTGACAACATTCCTGGCGAGTTGGGCACTACGTCTCCGTGTGACCTTTATACACATCGATAACGTAATATAACCTAACCCATCCCAAGCTAACCTGTCGGCGGTAAAATTTGACAACAATCCTGGCGAGTTGGACTCTACGTCTACGTGGGACCTTCATATACATGAATAAGGTAATATAACCTAACCTAACCCCACCTGACATCTCGGCGGTAATATTTGACAACATTTCTGGCGAGTTGGCCTCTATGTCTCCGTGGGACCTTTATATACATCAATAACGTAATATAACCTAATCTAACCCAACCTATCATCTCGGCGGTAATATTTTACAACATTCCTGTCGATTTGTCCTCTACGTCTACGTGGGACCTTCGTATACATCAATAACGTAATGTAACCTAACCTAACACAACCTGACATCTCGGCGGTAATATTTGACAACATTCCTGGCGCGTTGGCCTCTACGTCTCCGTGGGACCTTTATATACATCAATAACCTAATATAACCTAACCTAACCCAACCTGACATCTCGGCGGTAATATTTGACGACATTCCTGGCGAGTTGGACTCTACATCTCCGTGGGACCTTTATATACATCAATAACGTAATATAACATAACCTACCCCAACCTGACATCTCGGCGGTAATATTTGACAGCATTCCTGGCGTGCTGGCCTCTACGTCTCCGTGGGTTCTTTATGTACGTCAATAACGTAATATAACCTAACCTAACCCAACCTTACTTATCGGCGGTAAGATTTGACAGCATTCCTGGCGAGCTGCCCTCTACGACTCCGTGGGACCTTTATGTACGTCAATAACGTAATATATCATAATCTAACCCAACCTATCACCTCGGCGGTAATATTTGACAACATTCCTGGCGAGTTGGATTCTACGTCTCCGTGGTAACCATATATACATCAATAACGTAATATAGCCTAACCTAACCCAACATATCATCTCGGCGATAATATTTGAGAACATTCCTGGCGAGTTGTCCTCTACGTCTACGTGGGACGTTCATATGCATCAATAACGTAATATAACCTAACCTAACACAACCTGACATCTCAGCGGTAATATTTGACGACAATCCTGGCGTGTTGGATTCTACGTCTCCGTGCGACCTTTATATACATCAATAACGTAATATAACCTAACCTAACCCAACCTGACATCTCGGCGGTAATATTTGACAGTATTCCTGACGAGCAGGCCTCTACGTCTCCGTGGGATCTTTATGTACTTCAATAACGTAATATAACCTAACCTAACCCAACCTAACTTATCGGCGGTAATATTTGACAACATTCCTGGCGACTTGGCCTCTACGTGTCCGTGGGACCTTTATATACATCAGTATTCTAATATAACCTAACCAAACCCAAATTATCATCTCGGCTATAATATTTGTCAACATTCCTGGGGAGTTCTCCCCTACGTCTGCGTGGAACATTCATATACATCAATAATGTAATATAACCTAACCTAACACAACCTGACATGTCAGCGGTAATATTTGACGACAACCCTGGCGTGTTGGATTCTACGTCTCCGTGGGACCTTTATATACATCAATAACGTAATATAACCTAACCTAACCCAACCTAATCTCTCGTGGTACCATTTAACCACATTCCTTGCCTGTCGGCCCCTACTTCTCGGTGGGAACACTGAATACATCAATAACGTAATATAACCTAACCTAACCCAACCTGACATCTCGGCGGTAATATTTGACGACATTCCTGGCGAGTTGGATTCTACGTCTCCGTGGGACCTTTATATACATCAATAACGTAATATAACCTAACCTAACCCAACCTGACAGCTCGGCTGTAATATTTGACAACATTCCTGGCGAGTTGGCCTCTACGTCTCCGTGGGACCTTTATATACATCAATAACGTAAAATAACCTAACCTAACCCAACCTATCTTATCGGCTGTATATTTGACAACATTCCTGGCGAGTTTGCATCTACGTGTGCGTGGGACCTTTGTATACATAAGTATCCTAATATAACCTAATCTATCCCAACCTAATCTCTCGTGGTATCATTTAACCACATTCCTTGCCTGTCGGCCCCTACTTCTCGGTGGGAACACTGTATACGTCTATGACGTAATATAACCAAACCTAACCCAACCTGACATCTCGGCGGTATAATTTGACAACATTCCTGGCGAGTTGGACTCTACGTATCCGTGCGACCTTTATATACATCAATAACCTAATATAACCTTACCTAACCCAACCTATCATCTCGGCGGTAATATTTGACAACATTCCTGGCGAGTTGTCCTCTACGTCTACGTGGGACCTTCGTGTACGTCAATAACGTAATGTAACCTAACCTAACCCAACGTGACATCTCGGCGGTAATATTTGACAACATTCGTGGCGAGTTGGCCTCTACGTCTCCGTGGGACCTTTATATACATCAATATCCTAATATAACCTAACCAAATGCAACCTATCATCTCGGCGATAATATTTGTCAACATTCCTGGCGAGTTCTCCTCTACGTCTGCGTGGGACATTCATATACATCAATAATGTAATATAACCTAACCTAACACAACCTGACATGTCAGCGGTAATATTTGACGACAACCCTGGCGTGTTGGATTCTACGTCTCCGTGGGACCTTTATATACATCAATAACGTAATATAACCTAACCTAACCCAACCTAATCTCTCGTGGTACCATTTAACCACATTCCTTGCCTGTCGGCCCCTACTTCTCGGTGGGAACACTGAATACATCAATAACGTAATATAACCTAACCTAACCCAACCTGACATCTCGGCGGTAATATTTGACGACATTCCTGGCGAGTTGGATTCTACGTCTCCGTGGGACCTTTATATACATCAATAACGTAATATAACCTAACCTAACCCAACCTGACAGCTCGGCTGTAATATTTGACAACATTCCTGGCGAGTTGGCCTCTACGTCTCCGTGGGACCTTTATATACATCAATAGCGTAAAATAACCTAACCTAACCCAACCTATCTTATCGGCTGTATATTTGACAACATTCCTGGCGAGTTTGCATCTACGTGTGCGTGGGACCTTTGTATACATAAGTATCCTAATATAACCTAATCTATCCCAACCTAATCTCTCGTGGTATCATTTAACCACATTCCTTGCCTGTCGGCCCCTACTTCTCGGTGGGAACACTGTATACGTCTATGACGTAATATAACCAAACCTAACCCAACCTGACATCTCGGCGGTATAATTTGACAACATTCCTGGCGAGTTGGACTCTACGTATCCGTGCGACCTTTATATACATCAATAACCTAATATAACCTTACCTAACCCAACCTATCATCTCGGCGGTAATATTTGACAACATTCCTGGCGAGTTGTCCTCTACGTCTACGTGGGACCTTCGTGTACGTCAATAACGTAATGTAACCTAACCTAACCCAACGTGACATCTCGGCGGTAATATTTGACAACATTCGTGGCGAGTTGGCCTCTACGTCTCCGTGGGACCTTTATATACATCAATATCCTAATATAACCTAACCAAATGCAACCTATCATCTCGGCGATAATATTTGTCAACATTCCTGGCGAGTTCTCCTCTACGTCTGCGTGGGACATTCATATACATCAATAACGTAATATAACCTAACCTAACGCAACCTGACATCTCGGCGGTAATATTTGACGACATTCCTGGCGACTTGGCCTCTACGTGTCCGTGGGACCTTTATATACATCAATATCCTAATATAACCTAACCAAACCCAACCTATCATCTCGGTGATAATATTTGTCAACATTCCTCGCGAGTTCTCCTCTACGTCTGCGTGGGACATTCATATACATCAATAACGTAATATAACATAACCTAACCCAACCTGACATCTCGGCGGTAATATTTGACGACATTCCTGGCGAGGTGGATTCTACGACTCCGTGGGATCTTTATGTACGTCAGTAACGTAATATAACCTAACCTAACCCAACCTAACTTATCGGCGGTAATATTTGACAACATTCCTGGCGAGGTGGCCTCTACGACTCCGTGGGAACTTTATGTACGTCAATAACGTAATATAACCTAACCTACCCCAACCTGACATCTCGGCGGTAATATTTGACAACATTCCTGGCGAGTTGGGCACTACGTCTCCGTGTGACCTTTATACACATCAATAACGTAATATAACCTAACCCATCCCAAGCTAACCTGTCGGCGGTAAAATTTGACAACAATCCTGGCGAGTTGGACTCTACGTCTACGTGGGACCTTCATATACATGAATAAGGTAATATAACCTAACCTAACCCCACCTGACATCTCGGCGGTAATATTTGACAACATTTCTGGCGAGTTGGCCTCTATGTCTCCGTGGGACCTTTATATACATCAATAACGTAATATAACCTAATCTAACCCAACCTATCATCTCGGCGGTAATATTTTACAACATTCCTGTCGATTTGTCCTCTACGTCTACGTGGGACCTTCGTATACATCAATAACGTAATGTAACCTAACCTAACACAACCTGACATCTCGGCGGTAATATTTGACAACATTCCTGGCGAGTTGGCCTCTACGTCTCCGTGGGACCTTTATATACATCAATAACCTAATATAACCTAACCTAACCCAACCTGACATCTCGGCGGTAATATTTGACGACATTCCTGGCGAGTTGGACTCTACATCTCCGTGGGACCTTTATATACATCAATAACGTAATATAACATAACCTACCCCAACCTGACGTCTCGGCGGTAATATTTGACAGCATTCCTGGCGTGCTGGCCTCTACGTCTCCGTGGGTTCTTTATGTACGTCAATAACGTAATATAACCTAACCTAACCCAACCTTACTTATCGGCGGTAAGATTTGACAGCATTCCTGGCGAGCTGCCCTCTACGACTCCGTGGGACCTTTATGTACGTCAATAACGTAATATATCATAATCTAATCCAACCTATCACCTCGGCGGTAATATTTGACAACATTCCTGGCGAGTTGGATTCTACGTCTCCGTTGTAACCATATATACATCAATAACGTAATATAGCCTAACCTAACCCAACATATCATCTCGGCGATAATATTTGAGAACATTCCTGGCGAGTTGTCCTCTACGTCTACGTGGGACATTCATATGCATCAATAACGTAATATAACCTAACCTAACACAACCTGACATCTCAGCGGTAATATTTGACGACAATCCTGGCGTGTTGGATTCTACGTCTCCGTGCGACCTTTATATACATCAATAACGTAATATAACCTAACCTAACCCAACCTGACATCTCGGCGGTAATATTTGACAGTATTCCTGACGAGCAGGCCTCTACGTCTCCGTGGGATGTTTATGTACTTCAATAACGTAATATAACCTAACCTAACCCAACCTAACTTATCGGCGGTAATATTTGACAACATTCCTGGCGACTTGGCCTCTACGTGTCCGTGGGACCTTTATATACATCAGTATTCTAATATAACCTAACCAAACCCAAATTATCATCTCGGCTATAATATTTGTCAACATTCCTGGGGAGTTCTCCCCTACGTCTGCGTGGAACATTCATATACATCAATAATGTAATATAACCTAACCTAACACAACCTGACATGTCAGCGGTAATATTTGACGACAACCCTGGCGTGTTGGATTCTACGTCTCCGTGGGACCTTTATATACATCAATAACGTAATATAACCTAACCTAACCCAACCTAATCTCTCGTGGTACCATTTAACCACATTCCTTGCTTGTCGGACCCTACTTCTCGGTGGGAACACCGTATACGTCTATGACGTAATATAACCTAACCTAACCCAACCTGACATCTCGGCGATAATATTTGTCAACATTCCTGGGGATTTCTCCTCTACGTCTGCGTCGGACATTCATATACTTCAATAACGTAATATAACCTAACCTAACCCAACCTGACATCTCTGCGGTAATATTTGACGACATTCCTGGCGAGTTGGATACTACGTCTCCGTGGGACCTTTATATACATAAATAACGTAATATAACCTAACCTAACCCAACCTGACATCTCGGCGGTAATATTTGACGACATTCCTGGCGAGTTGGACTCTACGTCTACGTGGGACCTTCGTATACATCAATAACGTAATGTAACCTAACCTAACCCAACCTCACATCTCGGCGGTAATATTTGACAACATTCCTGGCGAGTTGGCCTCTACGTCTCCCTGGGACCTTTATATACATCAATAACCTAATATAACCTAACCTAACCCAACCTGACATCTCGGCGGTAATATTTGACGACATTCCTGGCGAGTTGGATTCTACGTCTCCGTGGGACCTTTATATACATCAATAACGTAATATAACCTAACCTAACCCAACCTGACATCTCGGCGGTAATATTTGACGACATTCCTGGCGAGTTGGACTCTACGTCTACGTGGGACCTTCGTATACATCAATAACGTAATGTAACCTAACCTAACCCAACCTCACATCTCGGCGGTAATATTTGACAACATTCCTGGCGAGTTGGCCTCTACGTCTCCGTGGGACCTTTATATACATCAATAACCTAATATAACCTAACCTAACCCAACCTGACATCTCGGCGGTAATATTTGACGACAATCCTGGCGTGTTGGATTCTACGTCTCCGTGCGACCTTTATATACATCAATAACGTAATATAACCTAACCTAACCCAACCTGACATCTCGGCGGTAATATTTGACAGTATTCCTGACGAGCAGGCCTCTACGTCTCCGTGGGATCTTTATGTACTTCAATAACGTAATATAACCTAACCTAACCCAACCTAACTTATCGGCGGTAATATTTGACAACATTCCGGGCGACTTGGCCTCTACGTGTCCGTGGGACCTTTATATACATCAGTATCCTAATATAACCTAACCAAACCCAACTTATCATCTCGGCTATAATATTTGTCAACATTCCTGGGGAGTTCTCCCCTACGTCTGCGTGGAACATTCATATACATCAATAATGTAATATAACCTAACCTAACACAACCTGACATGTCAGCGGTAATATTTGACGACAATCCTGGCGTGTTGGATTCTACGTCTCCGTGGGACCTTTATATACATCAATAACGTAATATAACCTAACCTAACCCAACCTAATCTCTCGTGGTACCATTTAACCACATTCCTTGCTTGTCGGACCCTACTTCTCGGTGGGAACACCGTATACGTCTATGACGTAATATAACCTAACCTAACCCAACCTGACATCTCGGCGATAATATTTGTCAACATTCCTGGGGATTTCTCCTCTACGTCTGCGTCGGACATTCATATACTTCAATAACGTAATATAACCTAACCTAACCCAACCTGACATCTCGGCGGTAATATTTGACGACATTCCTGGCGAGTTGGACTCTACGTCTACGTGGGACCTTCGTATACATCAATAACGTAATGTAACCTAACCTAACCCAACCTCACATCTCGGCGGTAATATTTGACAACATTCCTGGCGAGTTGGCCTCTACGTCTCCGTGGGACCTTTATATACATCAATAACCTGATATAACCTAACCTAACCCAACCTGACATCTCGGCGGTAATATTTGACGACATTCCTGGCGAGTTGGACTCTACATCTCCGTGGGACCTTTATATACATCAATAACGTAATATAACATAACCTATCCCAACCTGACATCTCGGCGGTAATATTTGACAGCATTCCTGGCGTGCTGGCCTCTACGTCTCCGTGGGATCTTTATGTACGTCAGTAAGGTAATATAACCTAACCTAACCCAACCTAACTTATCGGCGGTAATATTTGACAACATTCCTGGCGACTTGGCGTCTACGTGTCCGTGGGACCTTTATATACATCAGTATCCTAATATAACCTAACCAAACCCAACCTATCATCTCGGCGATAATATTTGTCAACATTCCTGGTGAGTTCTCCTCTACGTCTGCGTGGGACATTCATATACATCAATAACGTAATATAACCTAACCTAACCCAACCTGACAGCTCGGCTGTAATATTTGACAACATTCCTGGCGAGTTGGCCTCTACGTCTCCGTGGGACCTTTATATACATCAATAACGTAAAATAACCTAACCTAACCCAACCTGACATCTCGGCGGTAATATGTGACGACAATCCTGGCGTGTTGGATTCTAGGTCTCCGTGCGACCTTTATATAGATCAATAACGTAATATAACCTAACCTAACCCAACCTAATCTCTCGTGGTATCATTTAACCACATTCCTTGCCTGTCGGCCCCTACTTCTCTGTGGGAACCCTGTATACGTCTATGACGTAATATAACCTAACCTAACCCAACCTGACATCTCGGCGGTAATATTTGACAACATTCCTGGCGAGTTGGACACTACGTCTCCGTGTGACCTTTATACACATCAATAACGTAATATAACCTAACCCATCCCAAGCTAACCTCCCGGCGGTAAAATTTGACAACAATCCTGGCGAGTTCGACTCTACGTCTACGTGGGACCTTCATATACATGAATAAGGTAATATAACCTATCCTAACCCCACCTGACATCTCGGCGGTAATATTTGACAACATTTCTGGCGAGTTGGCCTCTATGTCTCCGTGGGACCTTTATATACATCAATAACGTAATATAACCTAATCTAACCCAACCTATCATCTCGGCGGTAATATTTTACAACATTCCTGTCGATTTGTCCTCTACGTCTACGTGGGACCTTCGTATACATCAATAACGTAATGTAACCTAACCTAACACAACCTGACATCTCGGCGGTAATATTTGACAACATTCCTGGCGAGTTGGACTCTACATCTCCGTGGGACCTTTATATACATCAATAACGTAATATAACATAACCTACCCCAACCTGACACCTCGGCGGTAATATTTGACAGCATTCCTGGCGTGCTGGCATCTACGTCTCCGTGGGATCTTTATGTACGTCAATAACGTAATATAACCTAACCTAACCCAACCTTACTTATCGGCGGTAAGATTTGACAGCATTCCTGGCGAGCTGCCCTCTACGACTTCGTGGGACCTTTATGTACGTCAATAACGTAATATAACATAATCTAACCCAACCTATCACCTCGGCGGTAATATTTGACAACATTCCTGGCGACTTGGAGTCTACGTCACCGTGCGACATTTATATACATCAATAACCTAATATAACCTAACCTAACCCAACCTATCATCTCGGCGATAATATTTGACATCATTCCTGGAGAGTTGTCCTCTACGTCTACTAAGGACCTTCATATACATCAATAGCGTAATATAACCTATCCTAACCCTACCTATCTTATCGGCGGTAAAATTTGACAACATTCCTGGCAAGTTGGCCTCTACGTCTCCGTTAGACCTTTATATACATCAATAACGTAATATAACCTAAGCTAATCCAACCTGACAGCTCGGCTGTAATATTTGACAACATTCCTGGCGAGCTAGCGTCTACGACTTCGTGGGACCTTTATGAACATCAATAACGTAGTGTAACCTAACCTAACCCAGTCTACCATCTCGGCTGTCATATTTGACAACATTCCTGGCGAGTTGGACACTACGTTTCCGTGTGACCTTTATACACATCAATAACGTAATATAACCTAACCTAACCCAACCTATCATCTCGCCGATTATATTTGGCAGCATTCCTGGCGGGTTGTCCTCTACGTCTACGTGGGACCTTTATATACATCAGTATCCTAATATAACCTAACCTAACCCAACCTGACATCTCGGCTGTAATATTTGACAACATTCCTCGCGAGTTGCCCTCTACGTCTACTAGGGACCTTCATATACATCAATAACGTAATATTACCAAACCTAACACAACCTATCATCTCGGCGGTAAAATCTGACAACATTCCTGGCGAGTTGGACTCTACGTCACCGTGGTACCTTTATATACATCAATAACGTAATATAACCTAACCTAACCCAACCTGACATCTCGGGGATAATATTTGTCAACATTCCTGGCGAGTTCTCCTCTACGTCTGCGTGGGAAATTCATATGCATCAATAACGTAATATAACCTAACCTAACCCAACCTGGCATCTCGGCGGTAATATTTGACAGCATTCCTGGCGAGCTGCCCTCTACGACTCCGTGAGACCTTTATGTACGTCAATAACGTAATATAACATAATATAACCCAACCTATCACCTCGGCGGTAATATTTGATAACATTCCTGGCGAGTTGGAAACTACGTCTCCGTGCGACCTTTATACACATCAATAACGTAATATAACCTAACCCATCCCAACCTAACCTCTCGGCGGTAATATTTGACAACATTCCTGGCGACTTGGCGTCTACCTGTCCGTGGGACCTTTATATACATCAACAACGTAATATAACCTAACCTAACCCAACCTGACATCTCGGCGGTAATATTTGACAACATTCCTGGCGAGTTGGAAACTACGTCTCCGTGTGACATTTATACACATCAATAACGTAATATAACCTAACCCATCCCAACCTAACCTCTCGGCGCTAAAATTTGACAACAATCCTGGTGAGTTGGACTCTACGTCTACGTGGGACCTTCATATACATGAATAAGGTAATATAACCTAACCTAACCCAACCTGACATCTCGGCGGTAATATTTGACAACATTCCTGGCGAGTAGGCGTCTATGTCTCCGTGGGACCTTTATATACATCAATAACGTAATATAACCAAATCTAACCCAACCTATCATCTCGGCGGTAATATTTGACAACATTCCTGGCGAGTTGTCCTCTACGTCTACGTGGGACATTCATATACATCAATAACGTAATATAACCTAACCTAACCCAACCTGACAGCTCGGCTGTAATATTTGACAACATTCCTGGCGAGTTTGCATCTACGTGTGCGTGGGACCTTTGTATACATAAGTATCCTAATATAACCTAACCTATCCCAACCTAATCTCTCGTGGTATCATTTAACCACATTCCTTGCCTGTCGGCCCGTACTTCTCGGTGGGAACACTGTATACGTCTATGACGTAATATAACCAAACCTAACCCAACCTGACATCTCGGCGGTATAATTTGACAACATTCCTGGCGAGTTGGACTCTACGTATCCGTGCGACCTTTATATACATCAATAACCTAATATAACCTTACCTAACCCAACCTATCATCTCGGCGGTAATATTTGACAACATTCCTGGCGAGTTGTCCTCTACGTCTAGGTGGGACCTTCGTGTACGTCAATAACGTAATGTAACCTAACCTAACCCAACGTGACATCTCGGCGGTAATATTTGACAACAACGTAATATAACCTAACCTAACGCAACCTGACATCTCGGCGGTAATATTTGACGACATTCCTGGCGACTTGGCCTCTACGTGTCCGTGGGACCTTTACATACATCAATATCCTAATATAACCTAACCAAACCCAACCTATCATCTCGGCGATAATATTTGTCAACATTCCTCGCGAGTTCTCCTCTACGTCTGCGTGGGACATTCATATACATCAATAACGTAATATAACTTAACCTAACCCAACCTGACATCTCGGCGATAATATTTGTCAACATTCCTGGCGAGTTCTCCTCTACGTCTGCGTGGGACATTCATATACATCAATAACGTAATATAACCTAACCTAACGCAACCTGACATCTCGGCGGTAATATTTGACGACAGTCCTGGCGACTTGGCCTCTACGTGTCCGTGGGACCTTTATATACATCAATAACGTAATATAACCTAACCCAACCTATCTTATCGGCGGTATATTTGACAACATTCCTGGCGAGTTTGCATCTACGTGTCCGGGGGACCTTTGTATACATCAGTATCCTAATTTGACCTAACCTAACCCAACCTAATCTCTCGTGGTATCATTTAACCACATTCCTTGCCTGTCGGCCCCTACTTCTCGGTGGGAACACTGAATACATCAATAACGTAATATAACCTAACCTAACCCAACCTGACATCTCGGCGGTAATATTTGACGACATTCCTGGCGAGTTGGATTCTACGTCTCCGTGGGACCTTTATATACATCAATAACGTAATATAACCTAACCTAACCCAACCTGACAGCTCGGCTGTAATATTTGACAACATTCCTGGCGAGTTTGCATCTACGTGTGCGTGGGACCTTTGTATACATAAGTATCCTAATATAACCTAATCTATCCCAACCTAATCTCTCGTGGTATCATTTAACCACATTCCTTGCCTGTCGGCCCCTACTTCTCGGTGGGAACACTGTATACGTCTATGACGTAATATAACCAAACCTAACCCAACCTGACATCTCGGCGGTATAATTTGACAACATTCCTGGCGAGTTGGACTCTACGTATCCGTGCGACCTTTATATACATCAATAACCTAATATAACCTTACCTAACCCAACCTATCATCTCGGCGGTAATATTTGACAACATTCCTGGCGAGTTGTCCTCTACGTCTACGTGGGACCTTCGTGTACGTCAATAACGTAATGTAACCTAACCTAACCCAACGTGACATCTCGGCGGTAATATTTGACAACATTCGTGGCGAGTTGGCCTCTACGTCTCCGTGGGACCTTTATATACATCAATATCCTAATATAACCTAACCAAATGCAACCTATCATCTCGGCGATAATATTTGTCAACATTCCTGGCGAGTTCTCCTCTACGTCTGCGTGGGACATTCATATACATCAATAACGTAATATAACCTAACCTAACGCAACCTGACATCTCGGCGGTAATATTTGACGACATTCCTGGCGACTTGGCCTCTACGTGTCCGTGGGACCTTTATATACATCAATATCCTAATATAACCTAACCAAACCCAACCTATCATCTCGGCGATAATATTTGTCAACATTCCTCGCTAGTTCTCCTCTACGTCTGCGTGGGACATTCATATACATCAATAACGTAATATAACATAACCTAACCCAACCTGACATCTCGGCGGTAATATTTGACGACATTCCTGGCGAGGTGGATTCTACGACTCCGTGGGATCTTTATGTACGTCAGTAACGTAATATAACCTAACCTAACCCAACCTAACTTATCGGCGGTAATATTTGACAACATTCCTGGCGAGGTGGCCTCTACGACTCCGTGGGAACTTTATGTACGTCAATAACGTAATATAACCTAACCTACCCCAACCTGACATCTCGGCGGTAATATTTGACAACATTCCTGGCGAGTTGGGCACTACGTCTCCGTGTGACCTTTATACACATCAATAACGTAATATAACCTAACCCATCCCAAGCTAACCTGTCGGCGGTAAAATTTGACAACAATCCTGGCGAGTTGGACTCTACGTCTACGTGGGACCTTCATATACATGAATAAGGTAATATAACCTAACCTAACCCCACCTGACATCTCGGCGGTAATATTTGACAACATTTCTGGCGAGTTGGCCTCTATGTCTCCGTGGGACCTTTATATACATCAATAACGTAATATAACCTAATCTAACCCAACCTATCATCTCGGCGGTAATATTTTACAACATTCCTGTCGATTTGTCCTCTACGTCTACGTGGGACCTTCGTATACATCAATAACGTAATGTAACCTAACCTAACACAACCTGACATCTCGGCGGTAATATTTGACAACATTCCTGGCGAGTTGGCCTCTACGTCTCCGTGGGACCTTTATATACATCAATAACCTAATATAACCTAACCTAACCCAACCTGACATCTCGGCGGTAATATTTGACGACATTCCTGGCGAGTTGGACTCTACATCTCCGTGGGACCTTTATATACATCAATAACGTAATATAACATAACCTACCCCAACCTGACATCTCGGCGGTAATATTTGACAGCATTCCTGGCGTGCTGGCCTCTACGTCTCCGTGGGTTCTTTATGTACGTCAATAACGTAATATAACCTAACCTAACCCAACCTTTCTTATGGGCGGTAAGATTTGACAGCATTCCTGGCGAGCTGCCCTCTACGACTCCGTGGGACCTTTATGTACGTCAATAACGTAATATATCATAATCTAACCCAACCTATCACCTCGGCGGTAATATTTGACAACATTCCTGGCGAGTTGGATTCTACGTCTCCGTGGTAACCATATATACATCAATAACGTAATATAGCCTAACCTAACCCAACATATCATCTCGGCGATAATATTTGAGAACATTCCTGGCGAGTTGTCCTCTACGTCTACGTGGGACATTCATATGCATCAATAACGTAATATAACCTAACCTAACACAACCTGACATCTCAGCGGTAATATTTGACGACAATCCTGGCGTGTTGGATTCTACGTCTCCGTGCGACCTTTATATACATCAATAACGTAATATAACCTAACCTAACCCAACCTGACATCTCGGCGGTAATATTTGACAGTATTCCTGACGAGCAGGTCTCTACGTCTCCGTGGGATCTTTATGTACTTCAATAACGTAATATAACCTAACCTAACCCAACCTAACTTATCGGCGGTAATATTTGACAACATTCCTGGCGACTTGGCCTCTACGTGTCCGTGGGACCTTTATATACATCAGTATTCTAATATAACCTAACCAAACCCAAATTATCATCTCAGCTATAATATTTGTCAACATTCCTGGGGAGTTCTCCCCTACGTCTGCGTGGAACATTCATATACATCAATAATGTAATATAACCTAACCTAACACAACCTGACATGTCAGCGGTAATATTTGACGACAACCCTGGCGTCTTGGATTCTACGTCTCCGTGGGACCTTTATATACATCAATAACGTAATATAACCTAACCTAACCCAACCTAATCTCTCGTGGTACCATTTAACCACATTCCTTGCTTGTCGGACCCTACTTCTCGGTGGGAACACTGTATACGTCTATGACGTAATATAACCAAACCTAACCCAACCTGACATCTCGGCGGTATAATTTGACAACATTCCTGTCGAGTTGGACTCTACGTATCCGTGCGACCTTTATATACATCAATAACCTAATATAACCTTACCTAACCCAACCTATCATCTCGGCGGTAATATTTGACAACATTCCTGGCGAGTTCTCCTCTACGTCTGCGTGGGACATTCATATACATCAATAACGTAATATAACCTAACCTAACGCAACCTGACATCTCGGCGGTAATATTTGACGACATTCCTGGCGACTTGGCCTCTACGTGTCCGTGGGACCTTTATATACATCAATATCCTAATATAACCTAACCAAACCCAACCTATCATCTCGGCGATAATATTTGTCAACATTCCTCGCGAGTTCTCCTCTACGTCTGCGTGGGACATTCATATACATCAATAACGTAATATAACATAACCTAACCCAACCTGACATCTCGGCGGTAATATTTGACGACATTCCTGGCGAGGTGGATTCTACGTCTCCGTGGGACCTTTATATACATCAATAACGTAATATAACCTAACCTAACCCAACCTGACATCTCGGCGGTAAAATCTGACAACATTCCTGGCGAGGTGGCCTCTACGACTCCGTGGGATCTTTATGTACGTCAGTAACGTAATATAACCTAACCTAACCCAACCTAACTTATCGGCGGTAATATTTGACAACATTCCTGGCGAGGTGGCCTCTACGACTCCGTGGGAACTTTATGTACGTCAATAACGTAATATAACCTAACCTACCCCAACCTGACATCTCGGCGGTAATATTTGACAACATTCCTGGCGAGTTGGGCACTACGTCTCCGTGTGACCTTTATACACATCAATAACGTAATATAACCTAACCCATCCCAAGCTAACCTGTCGGCGGTAAAACTTGACAACAATCCTGGCGAGTTGGACTCTACGTCTACGTGGGACCTTCATATACATGAATAAGGTAATATAACCTAACCTAACCCCACCTGACATCTCGGCGGTAATATTTGACAACATTTCTGGCGAGTTGGCCTCTATGTCTCCGTGGGACCTTTATATACATCAATAACGTAATATAACCTAATCTAACCCAACCTATCATCTCGGCGGTAATATTTTACAACATTCCTGTCGATTTGTCCTCTACGTCTACGTGGGACCTTCGTATACATCAATAACGTAATGTAACCTAACCTAACACAACCTGACATCTCGGCGGTAATATTTGACAACATTCCTGGCGAGTTGGCCTCTACGTCTCCGTGGGACCTTTATATACATCAATAACGTAATATAACCTAACCTAACCCAACCTGACATCTCGGCGGTAAAATCTGACAACATTCCTGGCGAGGTGGCCTCTACGACTCCGTGGGATCTTTATGTACGTCAGTAACGTAATATAACCTAACCTAACCCAACCTTACTTATCGGCGGTAAGATTTGACAGCATTCCTGGCGAGCTGCCCTCTACGACTCCGTGGGACCTTTATGTACGTCAATAACGTAATATAACATAATCTAACCCAACCTATCACCTCGGCGGTAATATTTGACAACATTCCTGGCGAGTTGGATTCTACGTCTCCGTGGTAACCATATATACATCAATAACGTAATATAGCCTAACCTAACCCAACATATCATCTCGGCGATAATATTTGAGAACATTCCTGGCGAGTTGTCCTCTACGTCTACGTGGGACATTCATATGCATCAATAACGTAATATAACCTAACCTAACACAACCTGACATCTCAGCGGTAATATTTGACGACAATCCTGGCGTGTTGGATTCTACGTCTCCGTGCGACCTTTATATACATCAATAACGTAATATAACCTAACCTAACCCAACCTGACATCTCGGCGGTAATATTTGACAGTATTCCTGACGAGCAGGCCTCTACGTCTCCGTGGGATGTTTATGTACTTCAATAACGTAATATAACCTAACCTAACCCAACCTAACTTATCGGCGGTAATATTTGACAACATTCCTGGCGACTTGGCCTCTACGTGTCCGTGGGACCTTTATATACATCAGTATTCTAATATAACCTAACCAAACCCAAATTATCATCTCGGCTATAATATTTGTCAACTTTCCTGGGGAGTTCTCCCCTACGTCTGCGTGGAACATTCATATACATCAATAATGTAATATAACCTAACCTAACACAACCTGACATGTCAGCGGTAATATTTGACGACAACCCTGGCGTGTTGGATTCTACGTCTCCGTGGGACCTTTATATACATCAATAACGTAATATAACCTAACCTAACCCAACCTAATCTCTCGTGGTACCATTTAACCACATTCCTTGCTTGTCGGACCCTACTTCTCGGTGGGAACACCGTATACGTCTATGACGTAATATAACCTAACCTAACCCAACCTGACATCTCGGCGATAATATTTGTCAACATTCCTGGGGATTTCTCCTCTACGTCTGCGTCGGACATTCATATACTTCAATAACGTAATATAACCTAACCTAACCCAACCTGACATCTCGGCGGTAATATTTGACGACATTCCTGGCGAGTTGGATTCTACGTCTCTGTGGGACCTTTATATACATCAATAACGTAATATAACCTAACCTAACCCAACCTGACATCTCGGCGGTAATATTTGACGACATTCCTGGCGAGTTGGACTCTACGTCTACGTGGGACCTTCGTATACATCAATAACGTAATGTAACCTAACCTAACCCAACCTCACATCTCGGCGGTAATATTTGACAACATTCCTGGCGAGTTGGCCTCTACGTCTCCCTGGGACCTTTATATACATCAATAACCTAATATAACCTAACCTAACCCAACCTGACATCTCGGCGGTAATATTTGACGACATTCCTGGCGAGTTGGATTCTACGTCTCCGTGGGACCTTTATATACATCAATAACGTAATATAACCTAACCTAACCCAACCTGACATCTCGGCGGTAATATTTGACGACATTCCTGGCGAGTTGGACTCTACGTCTACGTGGGACCTTCGTATACATCAATAACGTAATGTAACCTAACCTAACCCAACCTCACATCTCGGCGGTAATATTTGACAACATTCCTGGCGAGTTGGCCTCTACGTCTCCGTGGGACCTTTATATACATCAATAACCTAATATAACCTAACCTAACCCAACCTGACATCTCGGCGGTAATATTTGACGACAATCCTGGCGTGTTGGATTCTACGTCTCCGTGCGACCTTTATATACATCAATAACGTAATATAACCTAACCTAACCCAACCTGACATCTCGGCGGTAATATTTGACAGTATTCCTGACGAGCAGGCCTCTACGTCTCCGTGGGATCTTTATGTACTTCAATAACGTAATATAACCTAACCTAACCCAACCTAACTTATCGGCGGTAATATTTGACAACATTCCTGGCGACTTGGCCTCTACGTGTCCGTGGGACCTTTATATACATCAGTATCCTAATATAACCTAACCAAACCCAACTTATCATCTCGGCTATAATATTTGTCAACATTCCTGGGGAGTTCTCCCCTACGTCTGCGTGGAACATTCATATACATCAATAATGTAATATAACCTAACCTAACACAACCTGACATGTCAGCGGTAATATTTGACGACAATCCTGGCGTGTTGGATTCTACGTCTCCGTGGGACCTTTATATACATCAATAACGTAATATAACCTAACCTAACCCAACCTAATCTCTCGTGGTACCATTTAACCACATTCCTTGCTTGTCGGACCCTACTTCTCGGTGGGAACACCGTATACGTCTATGACGTAATATAACCTAACCTAACCCAACCTGACATCTCGGCGATAATATTTGTCAACATTCCTGGGGATTTCTCCTCTACGTCTGCGTCGGACATTCATATACTTCAATAACGTAATATAACCTAACCTAACCCAACCTGACATCTCGGCGGTAATATTTGACGACATTCCTGGCGAGTTGGATTCTACGTCTCCGTGGGCTCTTTATATACATCAATAACGTAATATAACCTAACCTAACCCAACCTGACATCTCGGCGGTAATATTTGACGACATTCCTGGCGAGTTGGACTCTACGTCTACGTGGGACCTTCGTATACATCAATAACGTAATGTAACCTAACCTAACCCAACCTCACATCTCGGCGGTAATATTTGACAACATTCCTGGCGAGTTGGCCTCTACGTCTCCGTGGGACCTTTATATACATCAATAACCTGATATAACCTAACCTAACCCAACCTGACATCTCGGCGGTAATATTTGACGACATTCCTGGCGAGTTGGACTCTACATCTCCGTGGGACCTTTATATACATCAATAACGTAATATAACATAACCTATCCCAACCTGACATCTCGGCGGTAATATTTGACAGCATTCCTGGCGTGCTGGCCTCTACGTCTCCGTGGGATCTTTATGTACGTCAGTAAGGTAATATAACCTAACCTAACCCAACCTAACTTATCGGCGGTAATATTTGACAACATTCCTGGCGACTTGGCGTCTTCGTGTCCGTGGGACCTTTATATACATCAGTATCCTAATATAACCTAACCAAACCCAACCTATCATCTCGGCGATAATATTTGTCAACATTCCTGGTGAGTTCTCCTCTACGTCTGCGTGGGACATTCATATACATCAATAACGTAATATAACCTAACCTAACCCAACCTGACAGCTCGGCTGTAATATTTGACAACATTCCTGGCGAGTTGGCCTCTACGTCTCCGTGGGACCTTTATATACATCAATAACGTAAAATAACCTAACCTAACCCAACCTATCTTATCGGCTGTATATTTGACAACATTCCTGGCGAGTTTGCATCTACGTGTGCGTGGGACCTTTGTATACATAAGTATCCTAATATAACCTAACCTATCCCAACCTAATCTCTCGTGGTATCATTTAACCACATTCCTTGCCTGTCGGCCCCTACTTCTCGGTGGGAACACTGTATACGTCTATGACGTAATATAACCAAACCTAACCCAACCTGACATCTCGGCGGTATAATTTGACAACATTCCTGGCGAGTTGGACTCTACGTATCCGTGCGACCTTTATATACATCAATAACCTAATATAACCTAACCAAACCCAACCTATCATCTCGGCGATAATATTTGTCAACATTCCTGGCGAGTTCTCCTCTACGTCTGCGTGGGACATTCATATACATCAATAACGTAATATAACCTAACCTAACGCAACCTGACATCTCGGCGGTAATATTTGAGGACATTCCTGGCGACTTGGCCTCTACGTGTCCGTGGGACCTTTATATACATCAATAACGTAATATAACCTAACCTAAACCAACCTGACAACTCGGCGGTATTATTTGACAGCATTCCTGGCGAGCTGCCCTCTGCGACTCCGTGGGACCTTTATGTACGTCAATAACGTAATATAACATAATCTAACCCAACCTATCACCTCGGCGGTAATATTTGACAACATTCCTGGCGAGTTGGATTCTACGTCTCCGTGGTACCCATATATACATCAATAACGTAATATAGCCTAACCTAACCCAACATATCATTTCGGCGATAATATTTGAGAACATTCCTGGCGAGTTGTCCTCTACGTCTACGTGGGACATTCATATGCATCAATAACGTAATATAACCTAACCTAACCCAACCTGACATCTCGGCGGTAATATGTGACGACAATCCTGGCGTGTTGGATTCTAGGTCTCCGTGCGACCTTTATATAGATCAATAACGTAATATAACCTAACCTAACCCAACCTAATCTCTCGTGGTATCATTTAACCACATTCCTTGCCTGTCGGCCCCTACTTCTCTGTGGGAACCCTGTATACGTCTATGACGTAATATAACCTAACCTAACCCAACCTGACATCTCGACGGTATAATTTGACAACATTCCTGGCGAGTTGGCCTCTACGTATCCGTGCGACCTTTATATACATCAATAACCTAATATAACCTAACCTAACCCAACCTATCATCTCGGCGGTAATATTTGACATCATTCGTGGCGAGTTGTCCTCTACGTCTACTAAGGACCTTCATATACATCAATAGCGTAATATAACCTAACCTAACCCTACCTATCTTATCGGCGGAAAAATTTGACAACATTCCTGGCAAGTTGGCCTCTACGTCTCCGTTAGACCTTTATATACATCAATAACGTAATATAACCTAACCTAACCCAACCTGACATCTCGGCGGTAATATTTGACAACATTCCTGGCGAGCTGGCGTCTACGACTTCGTGGGACATTTATGTACATCAATAACGTAGTGTAACCTAACCTAACCCAGTGTACCATCTCGGCTGTAATATTTGACAACATTCCTGGCGAGTTGGGCACTACGTCACCGTGAGACCTTTATACACATCAATAACGTAATATAACCTAACCCATCCCAACCTAACCTCTCGGCGGTAAAATTTGACAATAATCCTGGCGAGTTGAACTCTACGTCTACGTGGGGCCTTCATATACATGAATAAGGTAATATAACCTAAACTAACCCAACCTGACATCTCGGCGGTAATATTTGACAACATTCCTGGCGAGTTGGCCTCTATGTCTCCGTGCGACCTTTATATACATCAATAACGTAATATAACCTAATCTAACCCAACCTATCATCTGGGCGGTAATATTTGACAGTATTCCTGACGAGCAGGCCTCTACGTCTCCGTGGGTCCTTTATATACATCAATAACGTAATATAACCTAACCTAACCCAACCTATCTTATCGGCGGTATATTTGTCAACATACCTGGCGAGTTTGCACCTACGTGTCCGTGGGACCATTGTATACATCAGTATCCTAATATAACCTAACCTTACCCAACCTAATCTCTCGTGGTATCATTTAACCACATTCCTTGCCTGTCGGCCCCTACTTCTCGGTGGGAACACTGTATACATCAATAACGTAATATAACCTAACCTAACCCAACCTGACATCTCGGCGGTATAATTTGACAACATTCCTGGAGAGTTGGCCTCTACGTATCCGTGCGACCTTTATATACATCAATAACCTAATATAACCTAACCTAACCCAACCTATCATCACGGCGATAATATTTGACATCATTCCTGGCGAGTTGTCCTCTACGTCTACTAAGGACCTTCATATACATCAATAGCGTAAAATAAACTAACCTAACCCTACCTATCTTATCGGCGGTAAAATTTGACAACATTCCTGGCAAGTTGCCTCTACGTCTCCGTTAGACCTTTACATACATCAATAACGTAATATAATCTAACCTAACCCATCCTGACATCTCGGCGGTAATATTTGACAACATTCCTGGCGAGTTGGACACTACGTCTCCGTGTGACCTTTATACACATCAATAACGTAATATAACCTAACCCATCCCAAGCTAACCTCCCGGCGGTAAAATTTGACAACAATCCTGGCGAGTTCGACTCTACGTCTACGTGGGACCTTCATATACATGAATAAGGTAATATAACCTATCCTAACCCCACCTGACATCTCGGCGGTAATATTTGACAACATTTCTGGCGAGTTGGCCTCTATGTCTCCGTGGGACCTTTATATACATCAATAACGTAATATAACCTAATCTAACCCAACCTATCATCTCGGCGGTAATATTTTACAACATTCCTGTCGATTTGTCCTCTACGTCTACGTGGGACCTTCGTATACATCAATAACGTAATGTAACCTAACCTAACACAACCTGACATCTCGGCGGTAATATTTGACAACATTCCTGGCGAGTTGGACTCTACATCTCCGTGGGACCTTTATATACATCAATAACGTAATATAACATAACCTACCCCAACCTGACACCTCGGCGGTAATATTTGACAGCATTCCTGGCGTGCTGGCCTCTACGTCTCCGTGGGATCTTTATGTACGTCAATAACGTAATATAACCTAACCTAACCCAACCTTACTTATCGGCGGTAAGATTTGACAGCATTCCTGGCGAGCTGCCCTCTACGACTTCGTGGGACCTTTATGTACGTCAATAACGTAATATAACATAATCTAACCCAACCTATCACCTCGGCGGTAATATTTGACAACATTCCTGGCGACTTGGAGTCTACGTCACCGTGCGACATTTATATACATCAATAACCTAATATAACCTAACCTAACCCAACCTATCATCTCGGCGATAATATTTGACATCATTCCTGGAGAGTTGTCCTCTACGTCTACTAAGGACCTTCATATACATCAATAGCGTAATATAACCTATCCTAACCCTACCTATCTTATCGGCGGTAAAATTTGACAACATTCCTGGCAAGTTGGCCTCTACGTCTCCGTTAGACCTTTATATACATCAATAACGTAATATAACCTAAGCTAATCCAACCTGACAGCTCGGCTGTAATATTTGACAACATTCCTGGCGAGCTAGCGTCTACGACTTCGTGGGACCTTTATGAACATCAATAACGTAGTGTAACCTAACCTAACCCAGTCTACCATCTCGGCTGTCATATTTGACAACATTCCTGGCGAGTTGGACACTACGTTTCCGTGTGACCTTTATACACATCAATAACGTAATATAACCTAACCTAACCCAACCTATCATCTCGCCGATTATATTTGGCAGCATTCCTGGCGGGTTGTCCTCTACGTCTACGTGGGACCTTTATATACATCAGTATCCTAATATAACCTAACCTAACCCAACCTGACATCTCGGCTGTAATATTTGACAACATTCCTCGCGAGTTGCCCTCTACGTCTACTAGGGACCTTCATATACATCAATAACGTAATATAACCAAACCTAACACAACCTATCATCTCGGCGGTAAAATCTGACAACATTCCTGGCGAGTTGGACTCTACGTCACCGTGGTACCTTTATATACATCAATAACGTAATATAACCTAACCTAACCCAACCTGACATCTCGGGGATAATATTTGTCAACATTCCTGGCGAGTTCTCCTCTACGTCTGCGTGGGAAATTCATATGCATCAATAACGTAATATAACCTAACCTAACCCAACCTGGCATCTCGGCGGTAATATTTGACAGCATTCCTGGCGAGCTGCCCTCTACGACTCCGTGAGACCTTTATGTACGTCAATAACGTAATATAACATAATATAACCCAACCTATCACCTCGGCGGTAATATTTGATAACATTCCTGGCGAGTTGGAAACTACGTCTCCGTGCGACCTTTATACACATCAATAACGTAATATAACCTAACCCATCCCAACCTAACCTCTCGGCGGTAATATTTGACAACATTCCTGGCGACTTGGCGTCTACCTGTCCGTGGGACCTTTATATACATCAACAACGTAATATAACCTAACCTAACCCAACCTGACATCTCGGCGGTAATATTTGACAACATTCCTGGCGAGTTGGAAACTACGTCTCCGTGTGACATTTATACACATCAATAACGTAATATAACCTAACCCATCCCAACCTAACCTCTCGGCGCTAAAATTTGACAACAATCCTGGTGAGTTGGACTCTACGTCTACGTGGGACCTTCATATACATGAATAAGGTAATATAACCTAACCTAACCCAACCTGACATCTCGGCGGTAATATTTGACAACATTCCTGGCGAGTAGGCGTCTATGTCTCCGTGGGACCTTTATATACATCAATAACGTAATATAACCAAATCTAACCCAACCTATCATCTCGGCGGTAATATTTGACAACATTCCTGGCGAGTTGTCCTCTACGTCTACGTGGGACATTCATATACATCAATAACGTAATATAACCTAACCTAACCCAACCTGACAGCTCGGCTGTAATATTTGACAACATTCCTGGCGAGTTTGCATCTACGTGTGCGTGGGACCTTTGTATACATAAGTATCCTAATATAACCTAACCTATCCCAACCTAATCTCTCGTGGTATCATTTAACCACATTCCTTGCCTGTCGGCCCGTACTTCTCGGTGGGAACACTGTATACGTCTATGACGTAATATAACCAAACCTAACCCAACCTGACATCTCGGCGGTATAATTTGACAACATTCCTGGCGAGTTGGACTCTACGTATCCGTGCGACCTTTATATACATCAATAACCTAATATAACCTTACCTAACCCAACCTATCATCTCGGCGGTAATATTTGACAACATTCCTGGCGAGTTGTCCTCTACGTCTAGGTGGGACCTTCGTGTACGTCAATAACGTAATGTAACCTAACCTAACCCAACGTGACATCTCGGCGGTAATATTTGACAACAACGTAATATAACCTAACCTAACGCAACCTGACATCTCGGCGGTAATATTTGACGACATTCCTGGCGACTTGGCCTCTACGTGTCCGTGGGACCTTTACATACATCAATATCCTAATATAACCTAACCAAACCCAACCTATCATCTCGGCGATAATATTTGTCAACATTCCTCGCGAGTTCTCCTCTACGTCTGCGTGGGACATTCATATACATCAATAACGTAATATAACTTAACCTAACCCAACCTGACATCTCGGCGATAATATTTGTCAACATTCCTGGCGAGTTCTCCTCTACGTCTGCGTGGGACATTCATATACATCAATAACGTAATATAACCTAACCTAACGCAACCTGACATCTCGGCGGTAATATTTGACGACAGTCCTGGCGACTTGGCCTCTACGTGTCCGTGGGACCTTTATATACATCAATAACGTAATATAACCTAACCCAACCTATCTTATCGGCGGTATATTTGACAACATTCCTGGCGAGTTTGCATCTACGTGTCCGGGGGACCTTTGTATACATCAGTATCCTAATTTGACCTAACCTAACCCAACCTAATCTCTCGTGGTATCATTTAACCACATTCCTTGCCTGTCGGCCCCTACTTCTCGGTGGGAACACTGAATACATCAATAACGTAATATAACCTAACCTAACCCAACCTGACATCTCGGCGGTAATATTTGACGACATTCCTGGCGAGTTGGATTCTACGTCTCCGTGGGACCTTTATATACATCAATAACGTAATATAACCTAACCTAACCCAACCTGACAGCTCGGCTGTAATATTTGACAACATTCCTGGCGAGTTTGCATCTACGTGTGCGTGGGACCTTTGTATACATAAGTATCCTAATATAACCTAATCTATCCCAACCTAATCTCTCGTGGTATCATTTAACCACATTCCTTGCCTGTCGGCCCCTACTTCTCGGTGGGAACACTGTATACGTCTATGACGTAATATAACCAAACCTAACCCAACCTGACATCTCGGCGGTATAATTTGACAACATTCCTGGCGAGTTGGACTCTACGTATCCGTGCGACCTTTATATACATCAATAACCTAATATAACCTTACCTAACCCAACCTATCATCTCGGCGGTAATATTTGACAACATTCCTGGCGAGTTGTCCTCTACGTCTACGTGGGACCTTCGTGTACGTCAATAACGTAATGTAACCTAACCTAACCCAACGTGACATCTCGGCGGTAATATTTGACAACATTCGTGGCGAGTTGGCCTCTACGTCTCCGTGGGACCTTTATATACATCAATATCCTAATATAACCTAACCAAATGCAACCTATCATCTCGGCGATAATATTTGTCAACATTCCTGGCGAGTTCTCCTCTACGTCTGCGTGGGACATTCATATACATCAATAACGTAATATAACCTAACCTAACGCAACCTGACATCTCGGCGGTAATATTTGACGACATTCCTGGCGACTTGGCCTCTACGTGTCCGTGGGACCTTTATATACATCAATATCCTAATATAACCTAACCAAACCCAACCTATCATCTCGGCGATAATATTTGTCAACATTCCTCGCTAGTTCTCCTCTACGTCTGCGTGGGACATTCATATACATCAATAACGTAATATAACATAACCTAACCCAACCTGACATCTCGGCGGTAATATTTGACGACATTCCTGGCGAGGTGGATTCTACGACTCCGTGGGATCTTTATGTACGTCAGTAACGTAATATAACCTAACCTAACCCAACCTAACTTATCGGCGGTAATATTTGACAACATTCCTGGCGAGGTGGCCTCTACGACTCCGTGGGAACTTTATGTACGTCAATAACGTAATATAACCTAACCTACCCCAACCTGACATCTCGGCGGTAATATTTGACAACATTCCTGGCGAGTTGGGCACTACGTCTCCGTGTGACCTTTATACACATCAATAACGTAATATAACCTAACCCATCCCAAGCTAACCTGTCGGCGGTAAAATTTGACAACAATCCTGGCGAGTTGGACTCTACGTCTACGTGGGACCTTCATATACATGAATAAGGTAATATAACCTAACCTAACCCCACCTGACATCTCGGCGGTAATATTTGACAACATTTCTGGCGAGTTGGCCTCTATGTCTCCGTGGGACCTTTATATACATCAATAACGTAATATAACCTAATCTAACCCAACCTATCATCTCGGCGGTAATATTTTACAACATTCCTGTCGATTTGTCCTCTACGTCTACGTGGGACCTTCGTATACATCAATAACGTAATGTAACCTAACCTAACACAACCTGACATCTCGGCGGTAATATTTGACAACATTCCTGGCGAGTTGGCCTCTACGTCTCCGTGGGACCTTTATATACATCAATAACCTAATATAACCTAACCTAACCCAACCTGACATCTCGGCGGTAATATTTGACGACATTCCTGGCGAGTTGGACTCTACATCTCCGTGGGACCTTTATATACATCAATAACGTAATATAACATAACCTACCCCAACCTGACATCTCGGCGGTAATATTTGACAGCATTCCTGGCGTGCTGGCCTCTACGTCTCCGTGGGTTCTTTATGTACGTCAATAACGTAATATAACCTAACCTAACCCAACCTTTCTTATGGGCGGTAAGATTTGACAGCATTCCTGGCGAGCTGCCCTCTACGACTCCGTGGGACCTTTATGTACGTCAATAACGTAATATATCATAATCTAACCCAACCTATCACCTCGGCGGTAATATTTGACAACATTCCTGGCGAGTTGGATTCTACGTCTCCGTGGTAACCATATATACATCAATAACGTAATATAGCCTAACCTAACCCAACATATCATCTCGGCGATAATATTTGAGAACATTCCTGGCGAGTTGTCCTCTACGTCTACGTGGGACATTCATATGCATCAATAACGTAATATAACCTAACCTAACACAACCTGACATCTCAGCGGTAATATTTGACGACAATCCTGGCGTGTTGGATTCTACGTCTCCGTGCGACCTTTATATACATCAATAACGTAATATAACCTAACCTAACCCAACCTGACATCTCGGCGGTAATATTTGACAGTATTCCTGACGAGCAGGTCTCTACGTCTCCGTGGGATCTTTATGTACTTCAATAACGTAATATAACCTAACCTAACCCAACCTAACTTATCGGCGGTAATATTTGACAACATTCCTGGCGACTTGGCCTCTACGTGTCCGTGGGACCTTTATATACATCAGTATTCTAATATAACCTAACCAAACCCAAATTATCATCTCAGCTATAATATTTGTCAACATTCCTGGGGAGTTCTCCCCTACGTCTGCGTGGAACATTCATATACATCAATAATGTAATATAACCTAACCTAACACAACCTGACATGTCAGCGGTAATATTTGACGACAACCCTGGCGTCTTGGATTCTACGTCTCCGTGGGACCTTTATATACATCAATAACGTAATATAACCTAACCTAACCCAACCTAATCTCTCGTGGTACCATTTAACCACATTCCTTGCTTGTCGGACCCTACTTCTCGGTGGGAACACTGTATACGTCTATGACGTAATATAACCAAACCTAACCCAACCTGACATCTCGGCGGTATAATTTGACAACATTCCTGTCGAGTTGGACTCTACGTATCCGTGCGACCTTTATATACATCAATAACCTAATATAACCTTACCTAACCCAACCTATCATCTCGGCGGTAATATTTGACAACATTCCTGGCGAGTTCTCCTCTACGTCTGCGTGGGACATTCATATACATCAATAACGTAATATAACCTAACCTAACGCAACCTGACATCTCGGCGGTAATATTTGACGACATTCCTGGCGACTTGGCCTCTACGTGTCCGTGGGACCTTTATATACATCAATATCCTAATATAACCTAACCAAACCCAACCTATCATCTCGGCGATAATATTTGTCAACATTCCTCGCGAGTTCTCCTCTACGTCTGCGTGGGACATTCATATACATCAATAACGTAATATAACATAACCTAACCCAACCTGACATCTCGGCGGTAATATTTGACGACATTCCTGGCGAGGTGGATTCTACGTCTCCGTGGGACCTTTATATACATCAATAACGTAATATAACCTAACCTAACCCAACCTGACATCTCGGCGGTAAAATCTGACAACATTCCTGGCGAGGTGGCCTCTACGACTCCGTGGGATCTTTATGTACGTCAGTAACGTAATATAACCTAACCTAACCCAACCTAACTTATCGGCGGTAATATTTGACAACATTCCTGGCGAGGTGGCCTCTACGACTCCGTGGGAACTTTATGTACGTCAATAACGTAATATAACCTAACCTACCCCAACCTGACATCTCGGCGGTAATATTTGACAACATTCCTGGCGAGTTGGGCACTACGTCTCCGTGTGACCTTTATACACATCAATAACGTAATATAACCTAACCCATCCCAAGCTAACCTGTCGGCGGTAAAATTTGACAACAATCCTGGCGAGTTGGACTCTACGTCTACGTGGGACCTTCATATACATGAATAAGGTAATATAACCTAACCTAACCCCACCTGACATCTCGGCGGTAATATTTGACAACATTTCTGGCGAGTTGGCCTCTATGTCTCCGTGGGACCTTTATATACATCAATAACGTAATATAACCTAATCTAACCCAACCTATCATCTCGGCGGTAATATTTTACAACATTCCTGTCGATTTGTCCTCTACGTCTACGTGGGACCTTCGTATACATCAATAACGTAATGTAACCTAACCTAACACAACCTGACATCTCGGCGGTAATATTTGACAACATTCCTGGCGAGTTGGCCTCTACGTCTCCGTGGGACCTTTATATACATCAATAACGTAATATAACCTAACCTAACCCAACCTGACATCTCGGCGGTAAAATCTGACAACATTCCTGGCGAGGTGGCCTCTACGACTCCGTGGGATCTTTATGTACGTCAGTAACGTAATATAACCTAACCTAACCCAACCTTACTTATCGGCGGTAAGATTTGACAGCATTCCTGGCGAGCTGCCCTCTACGACTCCGTGGGACCTTTATGTACGTCAATAACGTAATATAACATAATCTAACCCAACCTATCACCTCGGCGGTAATATTTGACAACATTCCTGGCGAGTTGGATTCTACGTCTCCGTGGTAACCATATATACATCAATAACGTAATATAGCCTAACCTAACCCAACATATCATCTCGGCGATAATATTTGAGAACATTCCTGGCGAGTTGTCCTCTACGTCTACGTGGGACATTCATATGCATCAATAACGTAATATAACCTAACCTAACACAACCTGACATCTCAGCGGTAATATTTGACGACAATCCTGGCGTGTTGGATTCTACGTCTCCGTGCGACCTTTATATACATCAATAACGTAATATAACCTAACCTAACCCAACCTGACATCTCGGCGGTAATATTTGACAGTATTCCTGACGAGCAGGCCTCTACGTCTCCGTGGGATGTTTATGTACTTCAATAACGTAATATAACCTAACCTAACCCAACCTAACTTATCGGCGGTAATATTTGACAACATTCCTGGCGACTTGGCCTCTACGTGTCCGTGGGACCTTTATATACATCAGTATTCTAATATAACCTAACCAAACCCAAATTATCATCTCGGCTATAATATTTGTCAACTTTCCTGGGGAGTTCTCCCCTACGTCTGCGTGGAACATTCATATACATCAATAATGTAATATAACCTAACCTAACACAACCTGACATGTCAGCGGTAATATTTGACGACAACCCTGGCGTGTTGGATTCTACGTCTCCGTGGGACCTTTATATACATCAATAACGTAATATAACCTAACCTAACCCAACCTAATCTCTCGTGGTACCATTTAACCACATTCCTTGCTTGTCGGACCCTACTTCTCGGTGGGAACACCGTATACGTCTATGACGTAATATAACCTAACCTAACCCAACCTGACATCTCGGCGATAATATTTGTCAACATTCCTGGGGATTTCTCCTCTACGTCTGCGTCGGACATTCATATACTTCAATAACGTAATATAACCTAACCTAACCCAACCTGACATCTCGGCGGTAATATTTGACGACATTCCTGGCGAGTTGGATTCTACGTCTCTGTGGGACCTTTATATACATCAATAACGTAATATAACCTAACCTAACCCAACCTGACATCTCGGCGGTAATATTTGACGACATTCCTGGCGAGTTGGACTCTACGTCTACGTGGGACCTTCGTATACATCAATAACGTAATGTAACCTAACCTAACCCAACCTCACATCTCGGCGGTAATATTTGACAACATTCCTGGCGAGTTGGCCTCTACGTCTCCCTGGGACCTTTATATACATCAATAACCTAATATAACCTAACCTAACCCAACCTGACATCTCGGCGGTAATATTTGACGACATTCCTGGCGAGTTGGATTCTACGTCTCCGTGGGACCTTTATATACATCAATAACGTAATATAACCTAACCTAACCCAACCTGACATCTCGGCGGTAATATTTGACGACATTCCTGGCGAGTTGGACTCTACGTCTACGTGGGACCTTCGTATACATCAATAACGTAATGTAACCTAACCTAACCCAACCTCACATCTCGGCGGTAATATTTGACAACATTCCTGGCGAGTTGGCCTCTACGTCTCCGTGGGACCTTTATATACATCAATAACCTAATATAACCTAACCTAACCCAACCTGACATCTCGGCGGTAATATTTGACGACAATCCTGGCGTGTTGGATTCTACGTCTCCGTGCGACCTTTATATACATCAATAACGTAATATAACCTAACCTAACCCAACCTGACATCTCGGCGGTAATATTTGACAGTATTCCTGACGAGCAGGCCTCTACGTCTCCGTGGGATCTTTATGTACTTCAATAACGTAATATAACCTAACCTAACCCAACCTAACTTATCGGCGGTAATATTTGACAACATTCCTGGCGACTTGGCCTCTACGTGTCCGTGGGACCTTTATATACATCAGTATCCTAATATAACCTAACCAAACCCAACTTATCATCTCGGCTATAATATTTGTCAACATTCCTGGGGAGTTCTCCCCTACGTCTGCGTGGAACATTCATATACATCAATAATGTAATATAACCTAACCTAACACAACCTGACATGTCAGCGGTAATATTTGACGACAATCCTGGCGTGTTGGATTCTACGTCTCCGTGGGACCTTTATATACATCAATAACGTAATATAACCTAACCTAACCCAACCTAATCTCTCGTGGTACCATTTAACCACATTCCTTGCTTGTCGGACCCTACTTCTCGGTGGGAACACCGTATACGTCTATGACGTAATATAACCTAACCTAACCCAACCTGACATCTCGGCGATAATATTTGTCAACATTCCTGGGGATTTCTCCTCTACGTCTGCGTCGGACATTCATATACTTCAATAACGTAATATAACCTAACCTAACCCAACCTGACATCTCGGCGGTAATATTTGACGACATTCCTGGCGAGTTGGATTCTACGTCTCCGTGGGCTCTTTATATACATCAATAACGTAATATAACCTAACCTAACCCAACCTGACATCTCGGCGGTAATATTTGACGACATTCCTGGCGAGTTGGACTCTACGTCTACGTGGGACCTTCGTATACATCAATAACGTAATGTAACCTAACCTAACCCAACCTCACATCTCGGCGGTAATATTTGACAACATTCCTGGCGAGTTGGCCTCTACGTCTCCGTGGGACCTTTATATACATCAATAACCTGATATAACCTAACCTAACCCAACCTGACATCTCGGCGGTAATATTTGACGACATTCCTGGCGAGTTGGACTCTACATCTCCGTGGGACCTTTATATACATCAATAACGTAATATAACATAACCTATCCCAACCTGACATCTCGGCGGTAATATTTGACAGCATTCCTGGCGTGCTGGCCTCTACGTCTCCGTGGGATCTTTATGTACGTCAGTAAGGTAATATAACCTAACCTAACCCAACCTAACTTATCGGCGGTAATATTTGACAACATTCCTGGCGACTTGGCGTCTTCGTGTCCGTGGGACCTTTATATACATCAGTATCCTAATATAACCTAACCAAACCCAACCTATCATCTCGGCGATAATATTTGTCAACATTCCTGGTGAGTTCTCCTCTACGTCTGCGTGGGACATTCATATACATCAATAACGTAATATAACCTAACCTAACCCAACCTGACAGCTCGGCTGTAATATTTGACAACATTCCTGGCGAGTTGGCCTCTACGTCTCCGTGGGACCTTTATATACATCAATAACGTAAAATAACCTAACCTAACCCAACCTATCTTATCGGCTGTATATTTGACAACATTCCTGGCGAGTTTGCATCTACGTGTGCGTGGGACCTTTGTATACATAAGTATCCTAATATAACCTAACCTATCCCAACCTAATCTCTCGTGGTATCATTTAACCACATTCCTTGCCTGTCGGCCCCTACTTCTCGGTGGGAACACTGTATACGTCTATGACGTAATATAACCAAACCTAACCCAACCTGACATCTCGGCGGTATAATTTGACAACATTCCTGGCGAGTTGGACTCTACGTATCCGTGCGACCTTTATATACATCAATAACCTAATATAACCTAACCTAACCCAACCTATCATCTCGGCGGTAATATTTGACAACATTCCTGGCGAGTTGTCCTCTACGTCTACGTGGGACCTTCGTGTACGTCAATAACGTAATGTAACCTAACCTAACCCAACGTGACATCTCGGCGGTAATATTTGACAACATTCGTGGCGAGTTGGCCTCTACGTCTCCGTGGGACCTTTATATACATCAGTATCCTAATATAACCTAACCAAACCCAACCTATCATCTCGGCGATAATATTTGTCAACATTCCTGGCGAGTTCTCCTCTACGTCTGCGTGGGACATTCATATACATCAATAACGTAATATAACCTAACCTAACGCAACCTGACATCTCGGCGGTAATATTTGAGGACATTCCTGGCGACTTGGCCTCTACGTGTCCGTGGGACCTTTATATACATCAATATCCTAATATAACCTAACCAAACCCAACCTATCATCTCGGCGATAATATTTGTCAACATTCCTCGCGAGTTCTCCCCTACGTCTGCGTGGGACATTCATATACATCAATAACGTAATATAACCTAACCTAACCCAACCTGACATCTCGGCGGTAATATTTGACGACATTCCTGGCGAGGTGGATTCTACGTCTCCGTGGGACCTTTATATACATCAATAACGTAATATAACCTAACCTAACCCAACCTGACATCTCGGCGGTAAAATCTGACAACATTCCTGGCGAGGTGGCCTCTACGACTCCGTGGGACCTTTATGTACGTCAATAACGTCATATAACCTAATCTAACCCAGCCTATCATCTAGGCGGTAATATTTGACCACATTCCTGGCGAGTTGGCCTCTACGTGACCGTGGGACCTTTATATACGTCAGCATCCTAATATAACCTGACTAAACCCAACCTATCATCTCGGCGATAATATTTGTCAACATTCCTGGCGAGTTCTCCTCTACGTCTGCGTGGGACATTCATATACATCAATAACGTAATATAACCTAACCTAACGCAACCTGACATCTCGGCGGTAATATTTGACGACATTCCTGGCGACTTGGCCTCTACGTGTCCGTGGGACCTTTATATACATCAATAACGTAATATAACCTAACCTAACCCAACCTATCTTATCGGCGGTATATTTGGCAACATTCCTGGCGAGTTTGCATCTACGTGTCCGTGGGACCTTTGTATACATCAGTATCCTAATTTGACCTAACCTAACCCAACCTAATCTCTCGTGGTATCATTTAACCACATTCCTTGCCTGTCGGCCCCTACTTCTCGGTGGGAACACTGAATACATCAATAACGTAATATAACCTAACCTAACCCAACCTGACATCTCGGCGATAATATTTGAGAACATTCCTGGCGAGTTGTCCTCTACGTCTACGTGGGACATTCATATGCATCAATAATGAAATATAACCTAACCTAACCCAACCTGACATCTCGGCGGTAATATGTGACGACAATCCTGGCGTGTTGGATTCTAGGTCTCCGTGCGACCTTTATATAGATCAATAACGTAATATAACATAACCTAACCCAACCTGACATCTCGGCGGTAATATTTGACAGTATTCCTGACGAGCTGGCATCTACGTCTCCGTGGGATCTTTATGTACGTCAGCAACGTAATATAACCTAACCTAACCCAACCTAACTTATCGGCGGTAATATTTGACAACATTCCTGGCGACTTGGCGTCTACGTGTCCGTGGGACCTTTATATACATCAGTATCCTAATATAACCTAACCAAACCCAACCTATCATCTCGGCGATAATATTTGTCAACATTCCTGGGGATTTCTCCTCTACGTCTGCGTCGGACATTCATATACTTCAATAACGTAATATAACCTAACCTAACCCAACCTGACATCTCGGCGGTAATATTTGACGACATTCCTGGCGAGTTGGATTCTACGTCTCCGTGGAACCTTTATATACATCAATAACGTAATATAACCTAACCTAACCCAACCTGACATCTCGGCGGTAAAATCTGACAACATTCCTGGCGAGGTGGCCTCTACGACTCCGTGGGAACTTTATGTACGTCAATAACGTAATATAACCTAATCTAACCCAACCTATCATCTCGGCGGTAATATTTCAGAACATTCCTTTCGAGTTGGCCTCTACGTCTCCGTGGGACCTTTATATACATCAATAACGTAATATAACCTAACCTAACCCAACCTGACATCTCGGCGGTTATATTTGACGACATTCCTGACGAGTTGGACTCTACATCTCCGTGGAACCTTTATATACATCAATAACGTAATATAACCTAACCTACCCCAACCTGACATCTCGGCGGTAATATTTGACAACATTCCTGGCGAGTTGGACACTACGTCTCCGTGTGACCTTTATACACATCAATAACGTAATATAACCTAACCCATCCCAAGCTAACCTCCCGGCGGTAAAATTTGACAACAATCCTGGCGAGTTCGACTCTACGTCTACGTGGGACCTTCATATACATGAATAAGGTAATATAACCTAACCTAACCCCACCTGACATCTCGGCGGTAATATTTGACAACATTTCTGGCGAGTTGGCCTCTATGTCTCCGTGGGACCTTTATATACATCAATAACGTAATATAACCTAATCTAACCCAACCTATCATCTCGGCGGTAATATTTTACAACATTCCTGTCGATTTGTCCTCTACGTCTACGTGGGACCTTCGTATACATCAATAACGTAATGTAACCTAACCTAACCCAACCTGACATCTCGGCGGTTATATTTGACGACATTCCTGACGAGTTGGACTCTACATCTCCGTGGAACCTTTATATACATCAATAACGTAATATAACCTAACCTACCCCAACCTGACATCTCGGCGGTAATATTTGACAACATTCCTGGCGAGTTGGACACTACGTCTCCGTGTGACCTTTATACACATCAATAACGTAATATAACCTAACCCATCCCAAGCTAACCTCCCGGCGGTAAAATTTGACAACAATCCTGGCGAGTTCGACTCTACGTCTACGTGGGACCTTCATATACATGAATAAGGTAATATAACCTAACCTAACCCCACCTGACATCTCGGCGGTAATATTTGACAACATTTCTGGCGAGTTGGCCTCTATGTCTCCGTGGGACCTTTATATACATCAATAACGTAATATAACCTAATCTAACCCAACCTATCATCTCGGCGGTAATATTTTACAACATTCCTGTCGATTTGTCCTCTACGTCTACGTGGGACCTTCGTATACATCAATAACGTAATGTAACCTAACCTAACACAACCTGACATCTCGGCGGTAATATTTGACAACATTCCTGGCGAGTTGGCCTCTACGTCTCCGTGGGACCTTTATATACATCAATAACCTAATATAACCTAACCTAACCCAACCTGACATCTCGGCGGTAATATTTGACGACATTCCTGGCGAGTTGGACTCTACATCTCCGTGGGACCTTTATATACATCAATAACGTAATATAACATAACCTACCCCAACCTGACATCTCGGCGGTAATATTTGACAGCATTCCTGGCGTGCTGGCCTCTACGTCTCCGTGGGATCTTTATGTACGTCAATAACGTAATATAACCTAACCTAACCCAACCTTACTTATCGGCGGTAAGATTTGACAGCATTCCTGGCGAGCTGCCCTCTACGACTCCGTGGGACCTTTATGTACGTCAATAACGTAATATAACATAATCTAACCCAACCTATCACCTCGGCGGTAATATTTGACAACATTCCTGGCGAGTTGGATTCTACGTCTCCGTGGTAACCATATATACATCAATAACGTAATATAGCCTAACCTAACCCAACATATCATCTCGGCGATAATATTTGAGAACATTCCTGGCGAGTTGTCCTCTACGTCTACGTGGGACATTCATATGCATCAATAACGTAATATAACCTAACCTAACACAACCTGACATCTCAGCGGTAATATTTGACGACAATCCTGGCGTGTTGGATTCTACGTCTCCGTGCGACCTTTATATACATCAATAACGTAATATAACCTAACCTAACCCAACCTGACATCTCGACGGTAATATTTGACAACATTCCTGGCGAGTTGGCCTCTACGTGTCCGTGGGACCTTTATATACGTCAGTATCCTAATATAACCTGACCAAACCCAACCTATCATCTCGGCGATAATATTTGTCAACATTCCTGGCGAGTTCTCCTCTACGTCTGCGTGGGACATTCATATACATCAATAACGTAATATAACCTAACCTAACGCAACCTGACATCTCGGCGGTAATATTTGACGACATTCCTGGCGACTTGGCCTCTACGTGTCCGTGGGACCTTTATATACATCAATAACGTAATATAACCTAACCTAACCCAACCTATCTTATCGGCGGTATATTTGACAACATTCCTGGCGAGTTTGCATCTACGTGTCCGTGGGACCTTTATATACGTCAGTATCCTAATATAACCTGACCAAACCCAACCTATCATCTCGGCGATAATATTTGTCAACATTCCTGGCGAGTTCTCCTCTACGTCTGCGTGGGACATTCATATACATCAATAACGTAATATAACCTAACCTAACGCAACCTGACATCTCGGCGGTAACATTTGACGACATTCCTGGCGACTTGGCCTCTACGTGTCCGTGGGACCTTTATATACATCAATAACGTAATATAACCTAACCTAACCCAACCTATCTTATCGGCGGTATATTTGACAACATTCCTGGCGAGTTTGCATCTACGTGTCCGTGGGACCTTTGTATACATCAGTATCCTAATTTGACCTAACCTAACCCAACCTAATCTCTCGTGGTATCATTTAACCACATTCCTTGCCTGTCGGCCCCTACTTCTCGGTGGGAACACTGAATACATCAATAACGTAATATAACCTAACCTAACCCAACCTGAAATCTCGGCGGTAATATTTGACGACATTCCTGGCGAGTTGGATTCTACGTCTCCGTGGGACCTTTATATACATCAATAACGTAATATAACCTAACCTAAACCAACCTGACAACTCGGCGGTATTATTTGACAGCATTCCTGGCGAGCTGCCCTGTGCGACTCCGTGGGACCTTTATGTACGTCAATAACGTAATATAACATAATCTAACCCAACCTATCACCTCGGCGGTAATATTTGACAACATTCCTGGCGAGTTGGATTCTACGTCTCCGTGGTACCCATATATACATCAATAACGTAATATAGCCTAACCTAACCCAACATATCATCTCGGCGATAATATTTGAGAACATTCCTGGCGAGTTGTCCTCTACGTCTACGTGGGACATTCATATGCATCAATAACGTAATATAACCTAACCTAACCCAACCTGACATCTCGGCGGTAATATTTGACAACATTCCTGGCGTGTTGGATTCTAGGTCTCCGTGCGACCTTTATATAGATCAATAACGTAATATAACCTAACCTAACCCAACCTAATCTCTCGTGGTATCATTTAACCACATTCCTTGCCTGTCGGCCCCTACTTCTCTGTGGGAACACTGTATACGTCTATGACGTAATATAACCTAACCTAACCCAACCTGACATCTCGACGGTATAATTGGACAACATTCCTGGCGAGTTGGCCTCTACGTATCCGTGCGACCTTTATATACATCAATAACCTAATATAACGTAACCTAACCCAACCTATCATCTCGGCGGTAATATTTGACATCATTCCTGGCGAGTTGTCCTCTACGTCTACTAAGGACCTTCATATACATCAATAGCGTAATATAACCTAACCTAACCCTACCTATCTTATCGGCGGAAAAATTTGACAACATTCCTGGCAAGTTGGCCTCTACGTCTCCGTTAGACCTTTATATACATCAATAACGTAATATAACCTAACCTAACCCAACCTGACATCTCGGCGGTAATATTTGACAACATTCCTGGCGAGCTGGCGTCTACGACTTCGTGGGACATTTATGTACATCAATAACGTAGTGTAACCTAACCTAACCCAGTCTACCATCTCGGCTGTAATATTTGACAACATTCCTGGCGAGTTGGGCACTACGTCACCGTGTGACCTTTATACACATCAATAACGTAATATAACCTAACCTAAACCAACCTGACATCTCGGCGGTAATATTTGACGATATTCCTGGCGACCTGGCGTCTACGACTTCGTGGGACCTTTATGTACGTCAATAACGTAATATAACATAATCTAACCCAACCTATCACCTCGGCGGTAAAATTTGACAACATTCCTGGCGAGTTGGATTCTACGTATCCGTGGTACCCATATATACATCAATAACGTAATATAGCCTAACCTAACCCAACATATCATCTCGGGGATAATATTTGAGAACATTCCTGGCGAGTTGTCCTCTACGTCTACGTGGGACATTCATATGCATCAATAATGAAATATAACCTAACCTAACCCAACCTGACATCTCGGCGGTAATATGTGACGACAATCCTGGCGTGTTGGATTCTAGGTCTCCGTGCGACCTTTATATAGATCAATAACGTAATATAACATAACCTAACCCAACCTGACATCTCGGCGGTAATATTTGACAGTATTCCTGACGAGCTGGCATCTACGTCTCCGTGGGATCTTTATGTACGTCAGCAACGTAATATAACCTAACCTAACCCAACCTAACTTATCGGCGGTAATATTTGACGACATTCCTGGCGAGTTGGATTCTACGTCTCCGTGGGACCTTTATATACATCAATAACGTAATATAACCTAACCTAACCCAACCTGACATCTCGGCGGTAAAATCTGACAACATTCCTGGCGAGGTGGCCTCTACGACTCCGTGGGAACTTTATGTACGTCAATAACGTAATATAACCTAATCTAACCCAACCTATCATCTCGGCGGTAATATTTCAGAACATTCCTTTCGAGTTGGCCTCTACGTCTCCGTGGGACCTTTATATACATCAATAACGTAATATAACCTAACCTAACCCAACCTGACATCTCGGCGGTTATATTTGACGACATTCCTGACGAGTTGGACTCTACATCTCCGTGGAACCTTTATATACATCAATAACGTAATATAACATAACCTACCCCAACCTGACATCTCGGCGGTAATATTTGACAACATTCCTGGCGAGTTGGACACTACGTCTCCGTGTGACCTTTATACACATCAATAACGTAATATAACCTAACCCATCCCAAGCTAACCTCCCGGCGGTAAAATTTGACAACAATCCTGGCGAGTTCGACTCTACGTCTACGTGGGACCTTCATATACATGAATAAGGTAATATAACCTAACCTAACCCAACCTATCATCTCGGCGGTAATATTTTACAACATTCCTGTCGATTTGTCCTCTACGTCTACGTGGGACCTTCGTATACATCAATAACGTAATGTAACCTAACCTAACACAACCTGACATCTCGGCGGTAATATTTGACAACATTCCTGGCGAGTTGGCCTCTACGTCTCCGTGGGACCTTTATATACATCAATAACCTAATATAACCTAACCTAACCCAACCTGACATCTCGGCGGTAATATTTGACGACATTCCTGGCGAGTTGGACTCTACATCTCCGTGGGACCTTTATATACATCAATAACGTAATATAACATAACCTACCCCAACCTGACATCTCGGCGGTAATATTTGACAGCATTCCTGGCGTGCTGGCCTCTACGTCTCCGTGGGATCTTTATGTACGTCAATAACGTAATATAACCTAACCTAACCCAACCTTACTTATCGGCGGTAAGATTTGACAGCATTCCTGGCGAGCTGCCCTCTACGACTCCGTGGGACCTTTATGTACGTCAATAACGTAATATAACATAATCTAACCCAACCTATCACCTCGGCGGTAATATTTGACAACATTCCTGGCGAGTTGGATTCTACGTCTCCGTGGTAACCATATATACATCAATAACGTAATATAGCCTAACCTAACCCAACATATCATCTCGGCGATAATATTTGAGAACATTCCTGGCGAGTTGTCCTCTACGTCTACGTGGGACATTTATATGCATCAATAACGTAATATAACCTAACCTAACACAACCTGACATCTCAGCGGTAATATTTGACGACAATCCTGGCGTGTTGGATTCTACGTCTCCGTGCGACCTTTATATACATCAATAACGTAATATAACCTAACCTAACCCAACCTGACATCTCGACGGTAATATTTGACAACATTCCTGGCGAGTTGGCCTCTACGTGTCCGTGGGACCTTTATATACGTCAGTATCCTAATATAACCTGACCAAACCCAACCTATCATCTCGGCGATAATATTTGTCAACATTCCTGGCGAGTTCTCCTCTACGTCTGCGTGGGACATTCATATACATCAATAACGTAATATAACCTAACCTAACGCAACCTGACATCTCGGCGGTAATATTTGACGACATTCCTGGCGACTTGGCCTCTACGTGTCCGTGGGACCTTTATATACATCAATAACGTAATATAACCTAACCTAACCCAACCTATCTTATCGGCGGTATATTTGACAACATTCCTGGCGAGTTTGCATCTACGTGTCCGTGGGACCTTTATATACGTCAGTATCCTAATATAACCTGACCAAACCCAACCTATCATCTCGGCGATAATATTTGTCAACATTCCTGGCGAGTTCTCCTCTACGTCTGCGTGGGACATTCATATACATCAATAACGTAATATAACCTAACCTAACGCAACCTGACATCTCGGCGGTAATATTTGACGACATTCCTGGCGACTTGGCCTCTACGTGTCCGTGGGACCTTTATATACATCAATAACGTAATATAACCTAACCTAACCCAACCTATCTTATCGGCGGTATATTTGACAACATTCCTGGCGAGTTTGCATCTACGTGTCCGTGGGACCTTTGTATACATCAGTATCCTAATTTGACCTAACCTAACCCAACCTAATCTCTCGTGGTATCATTTAACCACATTCCTTGCCTGTCGGCCCCTACTTCTCGGTGGGAACACTGAATACATCAATAACGTAATATAACCTAACCTAACCCAACCTGAAATCTCGGCGGTAATATTTGACGACATTCCTGGCGAGTTGGATTCTACGTCTCCGTGGGACCTTTATATACATCAATAACGTAATATAACCTAACCTAAACCAACCTGACAACTCGGCGGTATTATTTGACAGCATTCCTGGCGAGCTGCCCTGTGCGACTCCGTGGGACCTTTATGTACGTCAATAACGTAATATAACATAATCTAACCCAACCTATCACCTCGGCGGTAATATTTGACAACATTCCTGGCGAGTTGGATTCTACGTCTCCGTGGTACCCATATATACATCAATAACGTAATATAGCCTAACCTAACCCAACATATCATCTCGGCGATAATATTTGAGAACATTCCTGGCGAGTTGTCCTCTACGTCTACGTGGGACATTCATATGCATCAATAACGTAATATAACCTAACCTAACCCAACCTGACATCTCGGCGGTAATATTTGACAACATTCCTGGCGTGTTGGATTCTAGGTCTCCGTGCGACCTTTATATAGATCAATAACGTAATATAACCTAACCTAACCCAACCTAATCTCTCGTGGTATCATTTAACCACATTCCTTGCCTGTCGGCCCCTACTTCTCTGTGGGAACACTGTATACGTCTATGACGTAATATAACCTAACCTAACCCAACCTGACATCTCGACGGTATAATTGGACAACATTCCTGGCGAGTTGGCCTCTACGTATCCGTGCGACCTTTATATACATCAATAACCTAATATAACGTAACCTAACCCAACCTATCATCTCGGCGGTAATATTTGACATCATTCCTGGCGAGTTGTCCTCTACGTCTACTAAGGACCTTCATATACATCAATAGCGTAATATAACCTAACCTAACCCTACCTATCTTATCGGCGGAAAAATTTGACAACATTCCTGGCAAGTTGGCCTCTACGTCTCCGTTAGACCTTTATATACATCAATAACGTAATATAACCTAACCTAACCCAACCTGACATCTCGGCGGTAATATTTGACAACATTCCTGGCGAGCTGGCGTCTACGACTTCGTGGGACATTTATGTACATCAATAACGTAGTGTAACCTAACCTAACCCAGTCTACCATCTCGGCTGTAATATTTGACAACATTCCTGGCGAGTTGGGCACTACGTCACCGTGTGACCTTTATACACATCAATAACGTAATATAACCTAACCTAAACCAACCTGACATCTCGGCGGTAATATTTGACGATATTCCTGGCGACCTGGCGTCTACGACTTCGTGGGACCTTTATGTACGTCAATAACGTAATATAACATAATCTAACCCAACCTATCACCTCGGCGGTAAAATTTGACAACATTCCTGGCGAGTTGGATTCTACGTATCCGTGGTACCCATATATACATCAATAACGTAATATAGCCTAACCTAACCCAACATATCATCTCGGGGATAATATTTGAGAACATTCCTGGCGAGTTGTCCTCTACGTCTACGTGGGACATTCATATGCATCAATAATGAAATATAACCTAACCTAACCCAACCTGACATCTCGGCGGTAATATGTGACGACAATCCTGGCGTGTTGGATTCTAGGTCTCCGTGCGACCTTTATATAGATCAATAACGTAATATAACATAACCTAACCCAACCTGACATCTCGGCGGTAATATTTGACAGTATTCCTGACGAGCTGGCATCTACGTCTCCGTGGGATCTTTATGTACGTCAGCAACGTAATATAACCTAACCTAACCCAACCTAACTTATCGGCGGTAATATTTGACGACATTCCTGGCGAGTTGGATTCTACGTCTCCGTGGGACCTTTATATACATCAATAACGTAATATAACCTAACCTAACCCAACCTGACATCTCGGCGGTAAAATCTGACAACATTCCTGGCGAGGTGGCCTCTACGACTCCGTGGGAACTTTATGTACGTCAATAACGTAATATAACCTAATCTAACCCAACCTATCATCTCGGCGGTAATATTTCAGAACATTCCTTTCGAGTTGGCCTCTACGTCTCCGTGGGACCTTTATATACATCAATAACGTAATATAACCTAACCTAACCCAACCTGACATCTCGGCGGTTATATTTGACGACATTCCTGACGAGTTGGACTCTACATCTCCGTGGAACCTTTATATACATCAATAACGTAATATAACATAACCTACCCCAACCTGACATCTCGGCGGTAATATTTGACAACATTCCTGGCGAGTTGGACACTACGTCTCCGTGTGACCTTTATACACATCAATAACGTAATATAACCTAACCCATCCCAAGCTAACCTCCCGGCGGTAAAATTTGACAACAATCCTGGCGAATTCGACTCTACGTCTACGTGGGACCTTCATATACATGAATAAGGTAATATAACCTAACCTAACCCCACCTGACATCTCGGCGGTAATATTTGACAACATTTCTGGCGAGTTGGCCTCTATGTCTACGTGGGACCTTTATATACATCAATAACGTAATATAACCTAATCTAACCCAACCTATCATCTCGGCGGTAATATTTTACAACATTCCTGTCGATTTGTCCTCTACGTCTACGTGGGACCTTCGTATACATCAATAACGTAATGTAACCTAACCTAACACAACCTGACATCTCGGCGGTAATATTTGACAACATTCCTGGCGAGTTGGCCTCTACGTCTCCGTGGGACCTTTATATACATCAATAACCTAATATAACCTAACCTAACCCAACCTGACATCTCGGCGGTAATATTTGACGACATTCCTGGCGAGTTGGACTCTACATCTCCGTGGGACCTTTATATACATCAATAACGTAATATAACATAACCTACCCCAACCTGACATCTCGGCGGTAATATTTGACGACAATCCTGGCGTGTTGGATTCTACGTCTCCGTGCGACCTTTATATACATCAATAACGTAATATAACCTAACCTAACCCAACCTGACATCTCGGCGGTAATATTTGACAGTATTCCTGACGAGCAGGCCTCTACGTCTCCGTGGGATCTTTATGTACTTCAATAACGTAATATAACCTAACCTAACCCAACCTATCTTATCGGCGGTATATTTGACAACATTCCTGGCGAGTTTGCATCTACGTGTCCGTGGGACCTTTGTATACATCAGTATCCTAATTTGACCTAACCTAACCCAACCTAATCTCTCGTGGTATCATTTAACCACATTCCTTGCCTGTCGGCCCCTACTTCTCGGTGGGAACACTGAATACATCAATAACGTAATATAACCTAACCTAACCCAACCTGAAATCTCGGCGGTAATATTTGACGACATTCCTGGCGAGTTGGATTCTACGTCTCCGTGGGACCTTTATATACATCAATAACGTAATATAACCTAACCTAAACCAACCTGACAACTCGGCGGTATTATTTGACAGCATTCCTGGCGAGCTGCCCTGTGCGACTCCGTGGGACCTTTATGTACGTCAATAACGTAATATAACATAATCTAACCCAACCTATCACCTCGGCGGTAATATTTGACAACATTCCTGGCGAGTTGGATTCTACGTCTCCGTGGTACCCATATATACATCAATAACGTAATATAGCCTAACCTAACCCAACATATCATCTCGGCGATAATATTTGAGAACATTCCTGGCGAGTTGTCCTCTACGTCTACGTGGGACATTCATATGCATCAATAACGTAATATAACCTAACCTAACCCAACCTGACATCTCGGCGGTAATATTTGACAACATTCCTGGCGTGTTGGATTCTAGGTCTCCGTGCGACCTTTATATAGATCAATAACGTAATATAACCTAACCTAACCCAACCTAATCTCTCGTGGTATCATTTAACCACATTCCTTGCCTGTCGGCCCCTACTTCTCTGTGGGAACACTGTATACGTCTATGACGTAATATAACCTAACCTAACCCAACCTGACATCTCGACGGTATAATTGGACAACATTCCTGGCGAGTTGGCCTCTACGTATCCGTGCGACCTTTATATACATCAATAACCTAATATAACGTAACCTAACCCAACCTATCATCTCGGCGGTAATATTTGACATCATTCCTGGCGAGTTGTCCTCTACGTCTACTAAGGACCTTCATATACATCAATAGCGTAATATAACCTAACCTAACCCTACCTATCTTATCGGCGGAAAAATTTGACAACATTCCTGGCAAGTTGGCCTCTACGTCTCCGTTAGACCTTTATATACATCAATAACGTAATATAACCTAACCTAACCCAACCTGACATCTCGGCGGTAATATTTGACAACATTCCTGGCGAGCTGGCGTCTACGACTTCGTGGGACATTTATGTACATCAATAACGTAGTGTAACCTAACCTAACCCAGTCTACCATCTCGGCTGTAATATTTGACAACATTCCTGGCGAGTTGGGCACTACGTCACCGTGTGACCTTTATACACATCAATAACGTAATATAACCTAACCCATCCCAACCTAACCTCTCGGCGGTAAAATTTGACAACAATCCTGGCGAGTTGAACTCTACGTCTACGTGGGGCCTTCATATACATGAATAAGGTAATATAACTTAAACTAACCCAACCTGACATCTCGGCGGTAATATTTGACAACATTCCTGGCGAGTTGGCTTCTATGTCTCCGTGCGACCTTTATATACATCAATAACGTAATATAACCTAATCTAACCCAACCTATCATCTGGGCGGTAATATTTGACAGTATTCCTGACGAGCAGGCCTCTACGTCTCCGTGGGTCCTTTATATACATCAATAACGTAATATAACCTAACCTAACCCAACCTATCTTATCGGCGGTATATTTGTCAACATTCCTGGCGAGTTTGCACCTACGTGTCCGTGGGACCATTGTATACATCAGTATCCTAATATAACCTAACCTTACCCAACCTAATCTCTCGTGGTATCGTTTAACCACATTCCTTGCCTGTCGGCCCCTACTTCTCGGTGGGAACACTGTATACATCAATAACGTAATATAACCTAACCTAACCCAACCTGACATCTCGGCGGTATAATTTGACAACATTCCTGGCGAGTTGTCCTCTACGTCTACTAAGGACCTTCATATACATCAATAGCGTAATATAACCTAACCTAACCCTACCTATCTTATCGGCGGTAAAATTTGACAACATTCCGGGCGAGCTGGCGTCTACGACTTCGTGGGACATTTATGTACATCAATAACGTAGTGTAACCTAACCTAACCCAGTCTACCATCTCGGCTGTAATATTTGACAACATTCCTGGCGAGTTGGACTCTACGTCTCCGTGGTACCCATATATGCATCAATAACGTAATATAACCTAACCTAACCCAACCTATCATCTCGGCGATAATATTTGAGAACATTCCTGGCGAGTTGTCCTCTACGTCTACGCGGGACATTCATATACATCAATAACGTAATATAACCTAACCTATCCCATCCTGACATCTCGGCCTTAATATTTGAGGACATTCCTGGCGAGTTGGATTCTACGTCTCCGTGGGACATTTATATATATCAATAACGTAATATAACGTAATCTAACCCAGACTATCGTCTCGGCGGTAATATTTGACAACATTCCTGGCGAGTTGTACTCTACGTCTACGTGGGACCTTCGTATACATCAATAACGTAATGTAACCTAACCTAACCCAACCTATCACCTCGGCGGTAAAATTTGACAACATTTCTTGCCAGTTGGCCTCTACGTCACCGTGGTACCTTTATATACATTAATAACGTAATATAACCTATCCTAACCCAACCTATCATCTCGCCGATTATATTTGACAGCATTCCTGCCGGGTTGTCCTCTACGTCTACGTGGGACCTTGATATACATCAATAACGTAATATAACCTAACCTAACCCAACCTGACATCTCGGCGGTAATATTTGACGACATTCCTGGCGAGTTGGACTCTACATCTCCGTGGGACCTTTATATACATCAATAACGTAATGTAACCTAACCTAACCCAACCTAACTTATCGGCGGTAATATTTGACAACATTCCTGGCGACTTGGCCTCTACGTGTCCGTGGGACCTTTATATACATCAGTATCCTAATATAACCTAACCAAACCCAACCTATCATCTCGGCGATAATATTTGTTAACATTCCTGGCGAGTTCTCCTCTACGTCTGCGTGGGACACTCATATACATCAATAACGTAATATAACCTAACCTAATCCAACCTGACATCTCGGCGGTAGTATTTGACGACATTCCTTGCGAGTTGGATTCTACGTCTCCGTGGCACCTTTAATACATCAATAACGTAATATAACCTAACCTAACCCAACCTGACATCTCGGCGGTAAAATCTGACAACATTCCTGGCGAGCTGCCCTCTACGACTCCGTGGGACCTTTATGTACGTCAATAACGTAATATAACATAATCTAACCCAACCTATCACCTCGGCGGTAATATTTGACAAGATTCCTGGCGAGCTGGACTCTACGTCTCCGTGGTACCCATATATACATAAATAACGTAATATAACCTAACCTAACCCAACCTATCATCTCGGTGATAATATTTGAGAACATTCCTGGCGAGTTGTACTCTACGTCTACGTGGGACATTCATATACATCAATAACGTAATATAACCTAACGTAACCCAACCTATCATCTCGGCGATATTATTTGACAGCATTCCTGGCGGGTTGTCCTTTACGTCTACGTGGACCTTGATATATATCAATAACGTAATATAACCTAACCTAACCCAACCTGACATCTCGGCGGTAATATTTGACGACATTCCTGGCGACTTGGCCTCTACGTGTCCGTGGGACCCTTATATACATCAGTATCCTAATATAACCTAACCAAACCCAACCCATCATCTCGGCGATAATATTTGTCAACATTCCCGGCGAGTTCTCCTCTACGTCTGCGTGGGACATTCATATACATCAATAACGTATTATAACCTAACCTAACCCAATCTGACATGTCAGCGGTAATATTTGACGACATTCCTGGCGTGTTGGATTCTACGTCTCCGTGGGACCTTTATATACATCAATAACGTAATGTAACCTAACCTAACCCAACCTAACTTATCGGCGGTAATATTTGACAACATTCCTGGCGACTTGGCCTCTACGTGTCCGTGGGACCTTTATATACATCAGTATCCTAATATAGCCTAACCAAACCCAACCTATCATCTCGGCGATAATATTTGTCAACATTCCTGGCGAGTTCTCCTCTACGTCTGCGTGGGACATTCATATACATCAATAACGTAATATAACCTAACGTAATCCAACCTAACATCTCGGCGGTAGTATTTGACGACATTCCTTGCGAGTTGGATTCTACGTCTCTGTGGGACCTTTATATACATCAATATCGTAATATAACCTAACCTAATCCAACCTGACAACTCGGCGGTAATATTTGACAGCATTCCTGGCGAGCTGCCCTCTACGACTCCGTGGGACCTTAATGTACGTCAATAACGTAATATAACATAATATAACCCAAACTATCACCTCGGCGGTAATTTTAACAACATTCCTGGCGAGTTGTCCTCTACGTCTACGCGGGACATTCATATACATCAATAACGTAATATAACCTAACCTATCCCAACCTGACATCTCGGCCTTAATATTTGAGGACATTCCTGGCGAGTTGGATTCTACGTCTCCGTGGGACCTTTATATACATCAATAATGTAATATAACCTAATCTAACCCAACCTGACATCTCGGCGGTAAAATCTGACAACATTCCTGGCGAGCTGCCCTGTACGACTCCGTGGGACCTTTATGTTCGTCAATAACGTAATATAACATAATCTAACCCAACCTGACATCTCGGCGGTAAAATCTGACAACATTCCTGGCGAGGTGGCCTCTACGACTCCGTGGGACCTTTATGTACGTCAATAACGTAATATAACCTAATCTAACCCAACCTATCATCTCGGCGATAATATTTGACAACATTCCTGGCGAGTTGGCCTCTATGTCTCCGTGGGACCTTTATATACATCAATAACGTAATATAACCTAACCTAACCCAACCTGACATCTCGGCGGTAATATTTGACAACACTCCTGGCGAGTTGGCCTCTATGTCTCCGTGGGACCTTTATATACATCAATAACGTAATATAACCAAACCTAACGCAACCTATCATCTCGGCGGTAAAATCTGACAACACTCCTGGCGAGTTGTACTCTACGTCACCGTGGTACCTTTATATACATCAATAACGTAATATAACCTAACCTAACCCAAACTATCATCTCGCTAATTATATTTGGCAGCATTCCTGGCGGGTTGTCCTCTACGTCTACGTGGGACCTTCATATACGTCAATAACGTAATGTCACCTAACCTAACCCAACCTATCATCTCGGCGATAATGTTTGACAAACATTCCTGGCGGGTTGTTCTCTACGTCTACTAAGGACCTTCATATACATCAATAGCGTAATATAACCTAACCTAACCCAACCTAACTTATCGGCGGAAATATTTGACAACATTCCTGGCGAGTTGGCCTTTACGTCTCCGTGGTACCTTTATATACATCAATAACGTAATATAACCTAACCTAACCCAACCTATCATCTCGGCGATAATATTTGACAACATTCCTGGCGACTTGGCCTCTACGTGTCCGTGGGTCCTTTATATACATCAGTATCCTTATATAACCTAACCTAACCCAACCTAACTTATCGGCGGTAATATTTGACAACATTCCTGGCGACTTGGCCTCTACGTGTCCGTGCGACCTTTATATACATCAGTATCCTTATATAACCTAACCAAACCCAACCCATCATCTCGGCAATAATATTTGTCAACATTCCTGGCGAGTTCTCCTCTACGTCTACGTGGGACATTCATATGCATCAATAACGTAATATAACCTAACCTAACCCAACCTGACATCTCAGCGGTAATATTTGACGACAATCCTGGCGTGTTGGATTCTACGTCTCCGTGGGACCTTTATATACATCAATAACGTAATATAACCTAACCTAACCCAACCTAATCTGTCGTGGTACCATTTAACCACATTCCTTGCTTGTCGGACTCTACTTCTCGGTGGGAACACCGTATACGTCTATGACGTAATATAACCTAACCTAACCCAACATGACATCTCGGCGGTATAATTTGACAACATTCCTGGCGAGCTGGCGTCTACGACTTCGTGGGACCTTTATGTACATCAATAATGTAGTGTAACATAACCTAACCCAGTCTGCCATCTCGGCGGTAATATTTGAAAACATTCCCGTCGAGTTGGACACTACGTCTCCGTGTGACCCTTATACACATCAATAACGTAATATAACCTAACCCATCCCAACCTAACCCCTCGGCGGTAAAATTTGACAAAAATCCTGGCGAGTTGGACTCTACGTCTACGTGGGACCTTCATATACATGAATCAGGTAATATAACCTAACCTAACCCAACCTGACATCTCGGCGGTAATATTTGACGACATTCCTGGCGAGTTGGACTCTACATCTGCTTGGGACCTTTATATACATCAATAACGTAATATAACCTAACATATCCCAACCTGACATCTCGGCGGTAATATTTGACAGCATTCCTGGCGTGCTGGCCTCTACGTCTCCGTGGGACCTTCGTATATCACAATAACGTAATATAACCTAACCTTACCCAACCTGACATCTCGGCGGTAATATTTGACAACATTCCTGGCGGGTTGGGCTCTACGTCTACTAGGGACCTTCATATACATCAATAACGTAACATAACCAAACCTAACCCAACCTATCATCTCGGCGGTAAAATCTGACAACATTCCTAGCGAGTTGGATTCTACGTCTCCGTGGGACCTTTATATACATCAGTAACGTAATATAACCTAACCTAACCCAACCTGACATCTCGGCGGTAATATTTGACAACATTCCTGGCGAGCTGGCTTCTACGACTTCGTGGGACCTTTATATACATCAATAACGTAATATAACCTAACCTAACCCAACCTGACATCTCGGTGGTATTATTTGACAGCATTCCTGGCGAGCTGCCCTCTGCGACTCCGTGGGACCTTTATGTACATCAGTATCCTTATATAACCTAACCAAACCCAACCCATCATCTCGGCAATAATATTTGTCAACATTCCTGGCGAGTTCTCCTCTACGTCTACGTGGGACATTCATATGCATCAATAACGTAATATAACCTAACCTAACCCAACCTGACATCTCAGCGGTAATATTTGACGACAATCCTGGCGTGTTGGATTCTACGTCTCCGTGGGACCTTTATATACATCAATAACGTAATATAACCTAACCTAACCCAACCTAATCTGTCGTGGTACCATTTAACCACATTCCTTGCTTGTCGGACTCTACTTCTCGGTGGGAACACCGTATACGTCTATGACGTAATATAACCTAACCTAACCCAACATGACATCTCGGCGGTATAATTTGACAACATTCCTGGCGAGCTGGCGTCTACGACTTCGTGGGACCTTTATGTACATCAATAATGTAGTGTAACATAACCTAACCCAGTCTGCCATCTCGGCGGTAATATTTGAAAACATTCCCGTCGAGTTGGACACTACGTCTCCGTGTGACCCTTATACACATCAATAACGTAATATAACCTAACCCATCCCAACCTAACCCCTCGGCGGTAAAATTTGACAAAAATCCTGGCGAGTTGGACTCTACGTCTACGTGGGACCTTCATATACATGAATAAGGTAATATAACCTAACCTAACCCAACCTGACATCTCGGCGGTAATATTTGACGACATTCCTGGCGAGTTGGACTCTACATCTGCTTGGGACCTTTATATACATCAATAACGTAATATAACCTAACCTATCCCAACCTGACATCTCGGCGGTAATATTTGACAGCATTCCTGGCGTGCTGGCCTCTACGTCTCCGTGGGACCTTCGTATATCACAATAACGTAATATAACCTAACCTTACCCAACCTGACATCTCGGCGGTAATATTTGACAACATTCCTGGCGGGTTGGATTCTAGGTCTCCGTGCGACCTTTATATAGATCAATAACGTAATATAACCTAACCTAACCCAACCTAATCTCTCGTGGTATCATTTAACCACATTCCTTGCCTGTCGGCCCCTACTTCTCTGTGGGAACACTGTATACGTCTATGACGTAATATAACCTAACCTAACCCAACCTGACATCTCGACGGTATAATTGGACAACATTCCTGGCGAGTTGGCCTCTACGTATCCGTGCGACCTTTATATACATCAATAACCTAATATAACGTAACCTAACCCAACCTATCATCTCGGCGGTAATATTTGACATCATTCCTGGCGAGTTGTCCTCTACGTCTACTAAGGACCTTCATATACATCAATAGCGTAATATAACCTAACCTAACCCTACCTATCTTATCGGCGGAAAAATTTGACAACATTCCTGGCAAGTTGGCCTCTACGTCTCCGTTAGACCTTTATATACATCAATAACGTAATATAACCTAACCTAACCCAACCTGACATCTCGGCGGTAATATTTGACAACATTCCTGGCGAGCTGGCGTCTACGACTTCGTGGGACATTTATGTACATCAATAACGTAGTGTAACCTAACCTAACCCAGTCTACCATCTCGGCTGTAATATTTGACAACATTCCTGGCGAGTTGGGCACTACGTCACCGTGTGACCTTTATACACATCAATAACGTAATATAACCTAACCCATCCCAACCTAACCTCTCGGCGGTAAAATTTGACAACAATCCTGGCGAGTTGAACTCTACGTCTACGTGGGGCCTTCATATACATGAATAAGGTAATATAACTTAAACTAACCCAACCTGACATCTCGGCGGTAATATTTGACAACATTCCTGGCGAGTTGGCTTCTATGTCTCCGTGCGACCTTTATATACATCAATAACGTAATATAACCTAATCTAACCCAACCTATCATCTGGGCGGTAATATTTGACAGTATTCCTGACGAGCAGGCCTCTACGTCTCCGTGGGTCCTTTATATACATCAATAACGTAATATAACCTAACCTAACCCAACCTATCTTATCGGCGGTATATTTGTCAACATTCCTGGCGAGTTTGCACCTACGTGTCCGTGGGACCATTGTATACATCAGTATCCTAATATAACCTAACCTTACCCAACCTAATCTCTCGTGGTATCGTTTAACCACATTCCTTGCCTGTCGGCCCCTACTTCTCGGTGGGAACACTGTATACATCAATAACGTAATATAACCTAACCTAACCCAACCTGACATCTCGGCGGTATAATTTGACAACATTCCTGGCGAGTTGTCCTCTACGTCTACTAAGGACCTTCATATACATCAATAGCGTAATATAACCTAACCTAACCCTACCTATCTTATCGGCGGTAAAATTTGACAACATTCCGGGCGAGCTGGCGTCTACGACTTCGTGGGACATTTATGTACATCAATAACGTAGTGTAACCTAACCTAACCCAGTCTACCATCTCGGCTGTAATATTTGACAACATTCCTGGCGAGTTGGACTCTACGTCTCCGTGGTACCCATATATGCATCAATAACGTAATATAACCTAACCTAACCCAACCTATCATCTCGGCGATAATATTTGAGAACATTCCTGGCGAGTTGTCCTCTACGTCTACGCGGGACATTCATATACATCAATAACGTAATATAACCTAACCTATCCCATCCTGACATCTCGGCCTTAATATTTGAGGACATTCCTGGCGAGTTGGATTCTACGTCTCCGTGGGACATTTATATATATCAATAACGTAATATAACGTAATCTAACCCAGACTATCGTCTCGGCGGTAATATTTGACAACATTCCTGGCGAGTTGTACTCTACGTCTACGTGGGACCTTCGTATACATCAATAACGTAATGTAACCTAACCTAACCCAACCTATCACCTCGGCGGTAAAATTTGACAACATTTCTTGCCAGTTGGCCTCTACGTCACCGTGGTACCTTTATATACATTAATAACGTAATATAACCTATCCTAACCCAACCTATCATCTCGCCGATTATATTTGACAGCATTCCTGCCGGGTTGTCCTCTACGTCTACGTGGGACCTTGATATACATCAATAACGTAATATAACCTAACCTAACCCAACCTGACATCTCGGCGGTAATATTTGACGACATTCCTGGCGAGTTGGACTCTACATCTCCGTGGGACCTTTATATACATCAATAACGTAATGTAACCTAACCTAACCCAACCTAACTTATCGGCGGTAATATTTGACAACATTCCTGGCGACTTGGCCTCTACGTGTCCGTGGGACCTTTATATACATCAGTATCCTAATATAACCTAACCAAACCCAACCTATCATCTCGGCGATAATATTTGTTAACATTCCTGGCGAGTTCTCCTCTACGTCTGCGTGGGACACTCATATACATCAATAACGTAATATAACCTAACCTAATCCAACCTGACATCTCGGCGGTAGTATTTGACGACATTCCTTGCGAGTTGGATTCTACGTCTCCGTGGCACCTTTAATACATCAATAACGTAATATAACCTAACCTAACCCAACCTGACATCTCGGCGGTAAAATCTGACAACATTCCTGGCGAGCTGCCCTCTACGACTCCGTGGGACCTTTATGTACGTCAATAACGTAATATAACATAATCTAACCCAACCTATCACCTCGGCGGTAATATTTGACAAGATTCCTGGCGAGCTGGACTCTACGTCTCCGTGGTACCCATATATACATAAATAACGTAATATAACCTAACCTAACCCAACCTATCATCTCGGTGATAATATTTGAGAACATTCCTGGCGAGTTGTACTCTACGTCTACGTGGGACATTCATATACATCAATAACGTAATATAACCTAACGTAACCCAACCTATCATCTCGGCGATATTATTTGACAGCATTCCTGGCGGGTTGTCCTTTACGTCTACGTGGACCTTGATATATATCAATAACGTAATATAACCTAACCTAACCCAACCTGACATCTCGGCGGTAATATTTGACGACATTCCTGGCGACTTGGCCTCTACGTGTCCGTGGGACCCTTATATACATCAGTATCCTAATATAACCTAACCAAACCCAACCCATCATCTCGGCGATAATATTTGTCAACATTCCCGGCGAGTTCTCCTCTACGTCTGCGTGGGACATTCATATACATCAATAACGTATTATAACCTAACCTAACCCAATCTGACATGTCAGCGGTAATATTTGACGACATTCCTGGCGTGTTGGATTCTACGTCTCCGTGGGACCTTTATATACATCAATAACGTAATGTAACCTAACCTAACCCAACCTAACTTATCGGCGGTAATATTTGACAACATTCCTGGCGACTTGGCCTCTACGTGTCCGTGGGACCTTTATATACATCAGTATCCTAATATAGCCTAACCAAACCCAACCTATCATCTCGGCGATAATATTTGTCAACATTCCTGGCGAGTTCTCCTCTACGTCTGCGTGGGACATTCATATACATCAATAACGTAATATAACCTAACGTAATCCAACCTAACATCTCGGCGGTAGTATTTGACGACATTCCTTGCGAGTTGGATTCTACGTCTCTGTGGGACCTTTATATACATCAATAACGTAATATAACCTAACCTAATCCAACCTGACAACTCGGCGGTAATATTTGACAGCGTTCCTGGCGAGCTGCCCTCTACGACTCCGTGGGACCTTAATGTACGTCAATAACGTAATATAACATAATATAACCCAAACTATCACCTCGGCGGTAATTTTAACAACATTCCTGGCGAGTTGTCCTCTACGTCTACGCGGGACATTCATATACATCAATAACGTAATATAACCTAACCTATCCCAACCTGACATCTCGGCCTTAATATTTGAGGACATTCCTGGCGAGTTGGATTCTACGTCTCCGTGGGACCTTTATATACATCAATAATGTAATATAACCTAATCTAACCCAACCTGACATCTCGGCGGTAAAATCTGACAACATTCCTGGCGAGCTGCCCTGTACGACTCCGTGGGACCTTTATGTTCGTCAATAACGTAATATAACATAATCTAACCCAACCTGACATCTCGGCGGTAAAATCTGACAACATTCCTGGCGAGGTGGCCTCTACGACTCCGTGGGACCTTTATGTACGTCAATAACGTAATATAACCTAATCTAACCCAACCTATCATCTCGGCGATAATATTTGACAACATTCCTGGCGAGTTGGCCTCTATGTCTCCGTGGGACCTTTATATACATCAATAACGTAATATAACCTAACCTAACCCAACCTGACATCTCGGCGGTAATATTTGACAACACTCCTGGCGAGTTGGCCTCTATGTCTCCGTGGGACCTTTATATACATCAATAACGTAATATAACCAAACCTAACGCAACCTATCATCTCGGCGGTAAAATCTGACAACACTCCTGGCGAGTTGTACTCTACGTCACCGTGGTACCTTTATATACATCAATAACGTAATATAACCTAACCTAACCCAAACTATCATCTCGCTAATTATATTTGGCAGCATTCCTGGCGGGTTGTCCTCTACGTCTACGTGGGACCTTCATATACGTCAATAACGTAATGTCACCTAACCTAACCCAACCTATCATCTCGGCGATAATGTTTGACAAACATTCCTGGCGGGTTGTTCTCTACGTCTACTAAGGACCTTCATATACATCAATAGCGTAATATAACCTAACCTAACCCAACCTAACTTATCGGCGGAAATATTTGACAACATTCCTGGCGAGTTGGCCTTTACGTCTCCGTGGTACCTTTATATACATCAATAACGTAATATAACCTAACCTAACCCAACCTATCATCTCGGCGATAATATTTGACAACATTCCTGGCGACTTGGCCTCTACGTGTCCGTGGGTCCTTTATATACATCAGTATCCTTATATAACCTAACCTAACCCAACCTAACTTATCGGCGGTAATATTTGACAACATTCCTGGCGACTTGGCCTCTACGTGTCCGTGCGACCTTTATATACATCAGTATCCTTATATAACCTAACCAAACCCAACCCATCATCTCGGCAATAATATTTGTCAACATTCCTGGCGAGTTCTCCTCTACGTCTACGTGGGACATTCATATGCATCAATAACGTAATATAACCTAACCTAACCCAACCTGACATCTCAGCGGTAATATTTGACGACAATCCTGGCGTGTTGGATTCTACGTCTCCGTGGGACCTTTATATACATCAATAACGTAATATAACCTAACCTAACCCAACCTAATCTGTCGTGGTACCATTTAACCACATTCCTTGCTTGTCGGACTCTACTTCTCGGTGGGAACACCGTATACGTCTATGACGTAATATAACCTAACCTAACCCAACATGACATCTCGGCGGTATAATTTGACAACATTCCTGGCGAGCTGGCGTCTACGACTTCGTGGGACCTTTATGTACATCAATAATGTAGTGTAACATAACCTAACCCAGTCTGCCATCTCGGCGGTAATATTTGAAAACATTCCCGTCGAGTTGGACACTACGTCTCCGTGTGACCCTTATACACATCAATAACGTAATATAACCTAACCCATCCCAACCTAACCCCTCGGCGGTAAAATTTGACAAAAATCCTGGCGAGTTGGACTCTACGTCTACGTGGGACCTTCATATACATGAATCAGGTAATATAACCTAACCTAACCCAACCTGACATCTCGGCGGTAATATTTGACGACATTCCTGGCGAGTTGGACTCTACATCTGCTTGGGACCTTTATATACATCAATAACGTAATATAACCTAACATATCCCAACCTGACATCTCGGCGGTAATATTTGACAGCATTCCTGGCGTGCTGGCCTCTACGTCTCCGTGGGACCTTCGTATATCACAATAACGTAATATAACCTAACCTTACCCAACCTGACATCTCGGCGGTAATATTTGACAACATTCCTGGCGGGTTGGGCTCTACGTCTACTAGGGACCTTCATATACATCAATAACGTAACATAACCAAACCTAACCCAACCTATCATCTCGGCGGTAAAATCTGACAACATTCCTAGCGAGTTGGATTCTACGTCTCCGTGGGACCTTTATATACATCAGTAACGTAATATAACCTAACCTAACCCAACCTGACATCTCGGCGGTAATATTTGACAACATTCCTGGCGAGCTGGCTTCTACGACTTCGTGGGACCTTTATATACATCAATAACGTAATATAACCTAACCTAACCCAACCTGACATCTCGGTGGTATTATTTGACAGCATTCCTGGCGAGCTGCCCTCTGCGACTCCGTGGGACCTTTATGTACATCAGTATCCTTATATAACCTAACCAAACCCAACCCATCATCTCGGCAATAATATTTGTCAACATTCCTGGCGAGTTCTCCTCTACGTCTACGTGGGACATTCATATGCATCAATAACGTAATATAACCTAACCTAACCCAACCTGACATCTCAGCGGTAATATTTGACGACAATCCTGGCGTGTTGGATTCTACGTCTCCGTGGGACCTTTATATACATCAATAACGTAATATAACCTAACCTAACCCAACCTAATCTGTCGTGGTACCATTTAACCACATTCCTTGCTTGTCGGACTCTACTTCTCGGTGGGAACACCGTATACGTCTATGACGTAATATAACCTAACCTAACCCAACATGACATCTCGGCGGTATAATTTGACAACATTCCTGGCGAGCTGGCGTCTACGACTTCGTGGGACCTTTATGTACATCAATAATGTAGTGTAACATAACCTAACCCAGTCTGCCATCTCGGCGGTAATATTTGAAAACATTCCCGTCGAGTTGGACACTACGTCTCCGTGTGACCCTTATACACATCAATAACGTAATATAACCTAACCCATCCCAACCTAACCCCTCGGCGGTAAAATTTGACAAAAATCCTGGCGAGTTGGACTCTACGTCTACGTGGGACCTTCATATACATGAATAAGGTAATATAACCTAACCTAACCCAACCTGACATCTCGGCGGTAATATTTGACGACATTCCTGGCGAGTTGGACTCTACATCTGCTTGGGACCTTTATATACATCAATAACGTAATATAACCTAACCTATCCCAACCTGACATCTCGGCGGTAATATTTGACAGCATTCCTGGCGTGCTGGCCTCTACGTCTCCGTGGGACCTTCGTATATCACAATAACGTAATATAACCTAACCTTACCCAACCTGACATCTCGGCGGTAATATTTGACAACATTCCTGGCGGGTTGGATTCTAGGTCTCCGTGCGACCTTTATATAGATCAATAACGTAATATAACCTAACCTAACCCAACCGAATCTCTCGTGGTATCATTTAACCACATTCCTTGCCTGTCGGCCCCTACTTCTCTGTGGGAACACTGTATACGTCTATGACGTAATATAACCTAACCTAACCCAACCTGACATCTCGACGGTATAATTTGACAACATTCCTGGCGAGTTGGCCTCTACGTATCCGTGCGACCTTTATATACATCAATAACCTAATATAACCTAACCTAACCCAACCTATCATCTCGGCGGTAATATTTGACATCATTCCTGGTGAGTTGTCCTCTACGTCTACTAAGGACCTTCATATACATCAATAGCGTAATATAACCTAACCTAACCCTACCTATCTTATCGGCGGAAAAATTTGACAACATTCCTGGCAAGTTGGCCTCTACGTCTCCGTTAGACCTTTATATACATCAATAACGTAATATAACCTAACCTAACCCAACCTGACATCTCGGCGGTAATATTTGACAACATTCCTGGCGAGCTGGCGTCTACGACTTCGTGGGACATTTATGTACATCAATAACGTAGTGTAACCTAACCTAACCCAGTCTACCATCTCGGCTGTAATATTTGACAACATTCCTGGCGAGTTGGGCACTACGTCACCGTGTGACCTTTATACACATCAATAACGTAATATAACCTAACCCATCCCAACCTAACCTCTCGGCGGTAAAATTTGACAACAATCCTGGCGAGTTGAACTCTACGTCTACGTGGGGCCTTCATATAAATGAATAAGGTAATATAACCTAAACTAACCCAACCTGACATCTCGGCGGTAATATTTGACAACATTCCTGGCGAGTTGGCTTCTATGTCTCCGTGCGACCTTTATATACATCAATAACGTAATATAACCTAATCTAACCCAACCTATCATCTGGGCGGTAATATTTGACAGTATTCCTGACGAGCAGGCCTCTACGTCTCCGTGGGTCCTTTATATACATCAATAACGTAATATAACCTAACCTAACCCAACCTATCTTATCGGCGGTATATTTGTCAACATTCCTGGCGAGTTTGCACCTACGTGTCCGTGGGACCATTGTATACATCAGTATCCTAATATAACCTAACCTTACCCAACCTAATCTCTCGTGGTATCGTTTAACCACATTCCTTGCCTGTCGGCCCCTACTTCTCGGTGGGAACACTGTATACATCAATAACGTAATATAACCTAACCTAACCCAACCTGACATCTCGGCGGTATAATTTGACAACATTCCTGGAGAGTTGGCCTCTACGTATCCGTGCGACCTTTATATACATCAATAACCTAATATAACCTAACCTAACCCAACCTATCATCTCGGCGATAATATTTGACATCATTCCTGGCGAGTTGTCCTCTACGTCTACTAAGGACCTTCATATACATCAATAGCGTAATATAACCTAACCTAACCCTACCTATCTTATCGGCGGTAAAATTTGACAACATTCCGGGCGAGCTGGCGTCTACGACTTCGTGGGACATTTATGTACATCAATAACGTAGTGTAACCTAACCTAACCCAGTCTACCATCTCGGCTGTAATATTTGACAACATTCCTGGCGAGTTGGACTCTACGTCTCCGTGGTACCCATATATGCATCAATAACGTAATATAACCTAACCTAACCCAACCTATCATCTCGGCGATAATATTTGAGAACATTCCTGGCGAGTTGTCCTCTACGTCTACGCGGGACATTCATATACATCAATAACGTAATATAACCTAACCTATCCCATCCTGACATCTCGGCCTTAATATTTGAGGACATTCCTGGCGAGTTGGATTCTACGTCTCCGTGGGACATTTATATATATCAATAACGTAATATAACGTAATCTAACCCAGACTATCGTCTCGGCGGTAATATTTGACAACATTCCTGGCGAGTTGTACTCTACGTCTACGTGGGACCTTCGTATACATCAATAACGTAATGTAACCTAACCTAACCCAACCTATCACCTCGGCGGTAAAATTTGACAACATTTCTTGCCAGTTGGCCTCTACGTCACCGTGGTACCTTTATATACATCAATAACGTAATATAACCTATCCTAACCCAACCTATCATCTCGCCGATTATATTTGACAGCATTCCTGGCGGGTTGTCCTCTACGTCTACCTGGGACCTTGATATATATCAATAACGTAATATAACCTAACATAACCCAACCTGACATCTCGGCGGTAATATTTGACAACATTCCTGGCGAGTTGGCGTCTATGTATCCGTGGGACCTTTATATACATCAATAACGTAATATAACCTAATCTAACCCAACCTATCATCTCGGCGGTAATATTTGACAACATCCCTGGCATGTTGTCCTCTACGTCTACGTGGACCTTCGTATACATCAATAACGTAATATAACTTAACCTAACCCAACCTGACATCTCGGCGGTAATATTTGACAACATTCCTGGCGGGTTGGCCTCTACGTCTACTAGGGACCTTCATATACATCAATAACGTAATATAACCAAACCTAACCCAACCTATTATCTCGGCGGTAAAATCTGACAACATTCCTGGCGAGTTGGACTCTACGTCACCGTGGTACCTTTATATACATCAATAACGTAATATAACCTATCCTAACCCAACCTATCATCTCGCCGATTATATTTGACAGCATTCCTGGCGGGTTGTCCTCTACGTCTACGTGGGACCTTGATATACATCAATAACGTAATATAACCTAACCTAACCCAACCTGACATCTCGGCGGTAATATTTGACGACATTCCTGGCGAGTTGGACTCTACATCTCCGTGGGACCTTTATATACATCAATAACGTAATGTAACCTAACCTAACCCAACCTAACTTATCGGCGGTAATATTTGACAACATTCCTGGCGACTTGGCCTCTACGTGTCCGTGGGACCTTTATATACATCAGTATCCTAATATAACCTAACCAAACCCAACCTATCATCTCGGCGATAATATTTGTTAACATTCCTGGCGAGTTCTCCTCTACGTCTGCGTGGGACACTCATATACATCAATAATGTAATATAACCTAACCTAATCCAACCTGACATCTCGGCGGTAGTATTTGACGACATTCCTTGCGAGTTGGATTCTACGTCTCCGTGGCACCTTTAATACATCAATAACGTAATATAACCTAACCTAACCCAACCTGACATCTCGGCGGTAAAATCTGACAACATTCCTGGCGAGCTGCCCTCTACGACTCCGTGGGACCTTTATGTACGTCAATAACGTAATATAACATAATCTAACCCAACCTATCACCTCGGCGGTAATATTTGACAAGATTCCTGGCGAGCTGGACTCTACGTCTCCGTGGTACCCATATATACATAAATAACGTAATATAACCTAACCTAACCCAACCTATCATCTCGGTGATAATATTTGAGAACATTCCTGGCGAGTTGTACTCTACGTCTACGTGGGACATTCATATACATCAATAACGTAATATAACCTAACGTAACCCAACCTGACATCTCGGCCTTAATATTTGAGGACATTCCTGGCGAGTTGGATTCTACGTCTCCGTGGGACCTTTATGTACGTCAATAACGTAATATAACATAATCTAACCCAACCTGACATCTCGGCGGTAAAATCTGACAACATTCCTGGCGAGGTGGCCTCTACGACTCCTTGGGACATTTATGTACGTCAATAACGTCATATAACCTAATCTAACCCAACCTATCATCTCGGCGGTAATATTTGACAACATTCCTGGCGAGTTGGACTCTACGTCACCGTGGTTCCTTTATATACATCAATAAAGTAATATAACCTAAGCTAACCCAACCTATCATCTCGGCGATATTATTTGACAGCATTCCTGGCGGGTTGTCCTTTACGTCTACGTGGACCTTCATATATATCAATAACGTAATATAACCTAACCTAACCCAACCTGACATCTCGGCGGTAATATTTGACGACATTCCTGGCGACTTGGCCTCTACGTGCCCGTGGGACCCTTATATACATCAGTATCCTAATATAACCTAACCAAACCCAACCCATCATCTCGGCGATAATATTTGTCAACATTCCCGGCGAGTTCTCCTCTACGTCTGCGTGGGACATTCATATACATCAATAACGTATTATAACCTAACCTAACCCAATCTGACATGTCAGCGGTAATATTTGACGACATTCCTGGCGTGTTGGATTCTACGTCTCCGTGGGACCTTTATATACATCAATAACGTAATGTAACCTAACCTAACCCAACCTAACTTATCGGCGGTAATATTTGACAACATTCCTGGCGACTTAGCCTCTACGTGTCCGTGGGACCTTTATATACATCAGTATCCTAATATAACCTAACCAAACCCAACCTATCATCTCGGCGATAATATTTGTCAACATTCCTGGCGAGTTCTCCTCTACGTCTGCGTGGGACATTCATATACATCAATAACGTAATATAACCTAACGTAATCCAACCTAACATCTCGGCGGTAGTATTTGACGACATTCCTTGCGAGTTGGATTCTACGTCTCCGTGGGACCTTTATATACATCAATAACGTAATATAACCTAACCTAACCCAACCTGACAACTCGGCGGTAATATTTGACAGCATTCCTGGCGAGCTGCCCTCTACGACTCCGTGGGACCTTAATGTACGTCAATAACGTAATATAACATAATATAACCCAAACTATCACCTCGGCGGTAATTTTAACAACATTCCTGGCGAGTTGTCCTCTACGTCTACGCGGGACATTCATATACATCAATAACGTAATATAACCTAACCTATCCCAACCTGACATCTCGGCCTTATTATTTGAGGACATTCCTGGCGAGTTGGATTCTACGTCTCCGTGGGACCTTTATATACATCAATAATGTAATATAACCTAATCTAACCCAACCTGACATCTCGGCGGTAAAATCTGACAACATTCCTGGCGAGCTGCCCTGTACGACTCCGTGGGACCTTTATGTTCGTCAATAACGTAATATAACATAATCTAACCCAACCTGACATCTCGGCGGTAAAATCTGACAACATTCCTGGCGAGGTGGCCTCTACGACTCCGTGGGACCTTTATGTACGTCAATAACGTAATATAACCTAATCTAACCCAACCTATCATCTCGGCGATAATATTTGACAACATTCCTGGCGAGTTGGCCTCTATGTCTCCGTGGGACCTTTATATACATCAATAACGTAATATAACCTAACCTAACCCAACCTGACATCTCGGCGGTAATATTTGACAACACTCCTGGCGAGTTGGCCTCTATGTCTCCGTGGGACCTTTATATACATCAATAACGTAATATAACCAAACCTAACGCAACCTATCATCTCGGCGGTAAAATCTGACAACACTCCTGGCGAGTTGTACTCTACGTCACCGTGGTACCTTTATATACATCAATAACGTAATATAACCTAACCTAACCCAAACTATCATCTCGCTAATTATATCTGGCAGCATTCCTGGCGGGTTGTCCTCTACGTCTACGTGGGACCTTCATATACGTCAATAACGTAATGTCACCTAACCTAACCCAACCTATCATCTCGGCGATAATGTTTGACAAACATTCCTGGCGGGTTGTTCTCTACGTCTACTAAGGACATTCATATACATCAATAGCGTAATATAACCTAACCTAACCCAACCTAACTTATCGGCGGAAATATTTGACAACATTCCTGGCGAGTTGGCCTTTACGTCTCCGTGGTACCTTTATATACATCAATAACGTAATATAACCTAACCTAACCCAACCTATCATCTCGGCGATAATATTTGACAACATTCCTGGCGACTTGGCCTCTACGTGTCCGTGGGTCCTTTATATACATCAGTATCCTTATATAACCTAACCTAACCCAACCTAACTTATCGGCGGTAATATTTGACAACATTCCTGGCGACTTGGCCTCTACGTGTCCGTGCGACCTTTATATACATCAGTATCCTAATATAACCTAACCAAACCCAACCCATCATCTCGGCAATAATATTTGTCAACATTCCTGGCGAGTTCTCCTCTACGTCTACGTGGGACATTCATATGCATCAATAACGTAATATAACCTAACCTAACCCAACCTGACATCTCAGCGGTAATATTTGACGACAATCCTGGCGTGTTGGATTCTACGTCTCCGTGGGACCTTTATATACATCAATAACGTAATATAACCTAACCTAACCCAACCTAATCTGTCGTGGTACCATTTGACCACATTCCTTGCTTGTCGGACTCTACTTCTCGGTGGGAACACCGTATACGTCTATGACGTAATATAACCTAACCTAACCCAACATGACATCTCGGCGGTATAATTTGACAACATTCCTGGCGAGCTGGCGTCTACGACTTCGTGGGACCTTTATGTACATCAATAATGTAGTGTAACATAACCTAACCCAGTCTGCCATCTCGGCGGTAATATTTGAAAACATTCCCGTCGAGTTGGACACTACGTCTCCGTGTGACCCTTATACACATCAATAACGTAATATAACCTAACCCATCCCAACCTAACCTCTCGGCGGTAAAATTTGACAAAAATCCTGGCGAGTTGGACGCTACGTCTACGTGGGACCTTCATATACATGAATAAGGTAATATAACCTAACCTAACCCAACCTGACATCTCGGCGGTAATATTTGACGACATTCCTGGCGAGTTGGACTCTACATCTGCTTGGGACCTTTATATACATCAATAACGTAATATAACCTAACCTATCCCAACCTGACATCTCGGCGGTAATATTTGACAGCATTCCTGGCGTGCTGGCCTCTACGTCTCCGTGGGACCTTCGTATATCACAATAACGTAATATAACCTAACCTTACCCAACCTGACATCTCGGCGGTAATATTTGACAACATTCCTGGCGGGTTGGGCTCTACGTCTACTAGGGACCTTCATATACATCAATAACATAATATAACCAAACCTAACCCAACCTATCATCTCGGCGGTAAAATCTGACAACATTCCTGGCGAGTTGGACTCTACGTCAACGTGGTACCTTTATATACATCAATAACGTAATATAACCTATCCTAACCCAACCTATCATCTTGCCGATTATATTTGACTGCATTCCTGGCGGGTTGTCCTCTACGTCTACGTGGGACCTTGATATACATCAATAACGTAATATTACCTAACCTAACCCAACCTGACATCTCGGCGGTATTATTTGACAACATTCCTGGCGAGTTGGCCTCTACATCTCCGTGGGACCTTTATATACATCAATAACCTAATATAACCTAACCTAACCCAATCTATCATCTCGGCGATAATATTTGACATCATTCCTGGCGAGTTGTCCTCTACGTCTACTAGGGACCTTCATATACATCAATAACGTAATATAACCTAACCTAACCCAACCTGACATCTCGGCGGTAATATTTCACAACATTCTTGGCGAGCTGGCTTCTACGACTTCGTGGGACCTTTATATACATCAATAACGTAATATAACATAACCTAACCCAACCTGACATCTCGGCAGTAATATTTGACAACATTCCTGGCGAGTTGTACTCTCCGTCTACGTGGGACCTTCGTATACATCAATAACGTAATGTAACCTAAGCTAACCCAACATATCACCTCGGGGGTAAAATTTGACAACATTTCTTGCGAGTTGGCCTCTACGTGTCCGTGGGACCTCTATATACATCAGTATCCTAATATAACCTAACCTAACCCAACCTAATCTCTCGTGGTACCATTTAACCGCATTCCTTGCTCGTCGTCCCCTACTTCTCGGTGGGAACACTGTATACGTCTATGACGTAATATAACCTAACCTAACCCAACCTGACATCTCGGCGGTATAGTTTGACAACATTCCTGGCGAGTTGGACTCTACGTCACCGTGGTTCATTTATATACATCAATAACGTAATATAACCTAATCTAACCCAACCTATCATCTCGCCGGTAATATTTGACAACATTCCTGGCGGGTTGGGCTCTACGTCTACTAGGGACCTTCATATACATCAATAACATAATATAACCAAACCTAACACAACCTATCATCTCGGCGGTAAAATCTGACAACATTCCTGGCGAGTTGGACTCTACGTCAACGTGGTACCTTTATATACATCAATAACGTAATATAACCTATCCTAACCCAACCTATCATCTTGCCGATTATATTTGACTGCATTCCTGGCGCGTTGTCCTCTACGTCTACGTGGGACCTTGATATACATCAATAACGTAATATTACCTAACCTAACCCAACCTGACATCTCGGCGGTAGTATTTGACGACATTCCTGGAGAGTTGGCCTCTATGTCTCCGTGGGACCTTTATATACATCAATAACGTAATATAACCTAACCCAACCCAACCTATCATCTCGGCGATAATATTTGTCAACATTCCTGGCGAGTTCTCATCTACGTCTGCGTGGGACATTCATATACATCAATAACGTAATATAACCTAACCTAACCCAACCTGACATCTCGGCGGTAGTATTTGACGACATTCCTAGCGAGTTGGATTCTACGTCTGCGTGGGACATTCATATACATCAATAACGTAATATAAACTAACCTAACCCAACCTGACATCTCGGCGGTAATATTTGACAACATTCTTGGCGAGCTGGCTTCTACGACTTCGTGGGACCTTTATGTACATCAATAACGTAATATAACCTAACCTAACCCAACCTGACATCTCGGCAGTAATATTTGACAACATTCCTGGCAAGTTGTACTCTCCGTCTACGTGGGACCTTCGTATAAATCAATAACGTAATGTAACCTAAGCTAACCCAACCTATCACCTCGGGGGGGAAATTTGACAACATTTCTTGCGAGTTGGCCTCTACGTGTCCGTGGGACCTTTATATACATCAGTATCCTAATATAACCTAACCTAACCCAACCTAATCTCTCGTTGTACCATTTAACCGCATTCCTTGCTCGTCGTCCCCTACTTCTCGGTGGGAACACTGTATACGTCTATGACGTAATATAATATAACCTAACCCAACCTGACATCTCGGCGGTATAGTTTGACAACATTCCTGGCGAGTTGGACTCTACGACTCCGTGGGACCTTTATGTACGTCAATAACGTAATATAACATAATCTAACCCAACCTATCATCTCGGCGGTAATATTTGACAACATTCCTGGCAAGTTGTCCTCTACGTCTGCTTGGGACCTTTGTATACATCAATAACATAATATAACCTAACCTAACCCAACCTGACATCTCGGCGGTAATATTTGACAACATTCCTGGCGGGTTGGCCTCTACGACTCCGTGGGACCTTTATGTACGTCAATAACGTAATATAACATAATCTAACCCAACCTGACATCTCGTCGGTAAAATCTGACAACATTCCTGGCGAGGTGGCCTCTACGACTCCGTGGGACCTTTATGTACGTCAATAACGTAATATAACCTAATCTAACCCAACCTATCATCTCGGCGGTAATATTTGACAACATTCCTGGCGAGTTGGCCTCTATGTCTCCGTGGGACCTTTATATACATCAATAACGTAATATAACCTAATCTAACCCAACCTATCATCTCGGCGGTAATATTTGACAACATTCCTGGCGGGTTGTCCTCTACGTCTACGTGGACCTTCATATATATCAATAACGTAATATAACCTAACCTAGCCCAACCTGACATCTCGGCTGTAATATTTGACAACACTCCTGGCGAGTTGGCCTCTATGTCTCCGTGGGACCTTTATATACATCAATAACGTAATATAACCTAATCTAACCCAACCTATCATCTCGGCGGTAATACTTGACAACATTCCTGGCAAGTTGTCCTCTACGTCTACTTGGGACCTTCGTATACATCAATAACGTAATATAACATAAGCTAACCCAACCTGACATCTCGGCGGTAATATTTGACAACATTCCTGGCGGGTTGGCCTCTACGTCTACTAGGGACCTTCATATACATCAATAACGTAATATAACCAAACCTAACCCAACCTATCATCTCGGCGGTAAAATCTGACAACATTCCTGGCGAGTTGGACTCTACGTCACCGTGGTACCTTTATATATATCAATAACGTAATATAACCTAATCTAACCCAACCTATCATCTCGGCGGTAATATTTGACAACATTCCTGGCGAGTTGTCCTCTACGTCTACGTGGGACCTTCGTATACATCAATAACGTAATGTAACCTAACCTAACCCAACCTGACATGTCGGCGGTAATATTTGACAACATTCCTGGCGAGTTGGCCTCTACATCTCCGTGGGACCTTTATATACATCAATAACCTAATATAACCTAACCTAACCCAATCTATCATCTCGGCGATAATATTTGACATCATTCCTGGCGAGTTGTCCTCTACGTCTACGTGGGACCTTCATATACGTCAATAACGTAATGTCACCTAACCTAACCCAACCTATCATCTCGGCGATAATGTTTGACAAACATTCCTGGCGGGTTGTTCTCTACGTCTACTAAGGACCTTCATATACATCAATAGCGTAATATAACCTAACCTAACCCAACCTAACTTATCGGCGGAAATATTTGACAACATTCCTGGCGAGTTGGCCTTTACGTCTCCGTGGTACCTTTATATACATCAATAACGTAATATAACCTAACCTAACCCAACCTATCATCTCGGCGATAATATTTGACAACATTCCTGGCGACTTGGCCTCTACGTGTCCGTGGGTCCTTTATATACATCAGTATCCTTATATAACCTAACCTAACCCAACCTAACTTATCGGCGGTAATATTTGACAACATTCCTGGCGACTTGGCCTCTACGTGTCCGTGGGACCTTTATATACATTAGTATCCTAATATAACCTAACCAAACCCAACCTATCATCTCGTTACTAATATTTGACAACATTCCTGGCGAGTTGGCCTCTGCGTCTCCGTGGGACCTTCATATACATCAATAACGTAATATAACCTAACCTAACCCAAAGTAACGTCTCGGAGGTAACGTTTAACCACATTCCTGGCTTGTTGGCCTCTACGTTTCCGTGAGACCTTTATATACATCAATAACGTAATATAACCTAACCTAACCCAACCTAACATCTCGGCGGTAATAGTTGACAACATTCCTGGCGAATTGGCCTCTACGTCTCCGTGGGACCTTCATATACATCAATAACGTAATATAACCTAACCTAACCCAACCTGACATCTCGGCGGTAATATTTGACAACATTCCTGGCAAATTGTCCTCTACGTCTACGTGGAACCTTCGTATACATCAATAACGTAATATAACCTAACCTAACCCAACCTGACATCTCGGCGGTAATATTTGACAACATTCCTGGCGAGCTGGCTTCTACGTGTCCGTGGGACCTTTATATACATCGGTATCCTACTATAACCTATCCTAACCCAACCTAACCTCTCGTGGTACCATTTAACCGCATTCCTTGCTTGTCGGCCCCTACTTCTCGGTGGGAACACTGTATACGTCTATGACGTAATATAACCTAACCTAACCCAACCTGACATCTCGGCGGTATAATTTGACAACAGTCCTGGCGAGTTGGACTCTACGTCACCGTGGTTCCTGTATATACATCAATAACGTAATATAACCTAACCTAACCCAACCTATCATCTCGGCGATAATATTTGACAGCATTCCTGGCGGGTTGTCCTCTACGTCTACGTGGACCTTCATATATATCAATAACGTAATATAACCTAACCTAACCCAACCTGACATCTCGGCGGTAAAATTTGACGACATTCCTGGCGACTTGGCCTCTACGTGTCCGTGGGACCCTTATATATATCAGTATCCTAATATAACCTAACCAAACCCAACCCATCATCTCGGCGACAATATTTGTCAACATTCTCGGCGAGTTCTCCTCTACGTCTGCGTGGGACATTCATATACATCAATAACGTATTATAACCTAATCTAACCCAACCTGACATCTCGGCGGTAATATTTCACAACATTCCTGGCGAGCTGGCTTCTACGACTTCGTGGGACCTTTATGTACATCAATAACGTAGTGTAACCTAACCTAACACAGTCTACCATCTCGGCGGTAATATTTGATAACATTCCTGGCGAGTTGGACACTACGTCTCCGTGTGACCTTTATACACATCAATAACGTAATGTAACCTAACCCATCCCAACCTAACGTCTCGGCGGTAAAATTTGACAACAATCCTGGCGAGTTGGACTTTACGTCTACGTGGGACCTTCATATACATGAATAAGGCAATATAACCTAACCAAACCCAACCCATCATCTCGGCGATAATATTTGACAACATTCCTGGCGAGTTGGCCTCTACGTCACCGTGGTAACTTTATATACATCAATAACGTAATATAACCTAATCTAACCCAACCAATCATCTCGGCGGTAATATTTGACAACATTCCTGGCAAATTGTCCTCTACGTCTACGTGGGACCTTCGTATACATCAATAACGTAATATAACCTAACCTAACCCAACCTGACGTCTCGGCGGTAATATTTGACAACATTCCTGGCGAGCTGGCTTCTACGTGTCCGTGGGACCTTTATATACATCGGTATCCTAATATAACCTATCCTAACCCAACCTAACCTCTCGTGGTACCATTTAACCGCATTCCTTGCTTGTCGGCCCCTACTTCTCGGTGGGAACACTGTATACGTCTATGACGTAATATAACCTAACCTAACCCAACCTGACATCTCGGCGGTATAATTTGACAACATTCCTGGCGAGTTGGACTCTACGTCACCGTGGTTCCTGTATATACATCAATAACGTAATATAACCTAACCTAACCCAACCTATCATCTCGTCGATAATATTTGACAGCATTCCTGGGGAGTTCTCCTCTACGTCTGCGTGGGACATTCATATACATCAATAACGTATTATAACCTAACCTAACCCAACCTGACATCTCGGCGGTAATATTTGACAACATTCCTGGCGATTTGGCCTCTGCGTCACCGTGGTACCTTTATATACATCATTAACGTAATATAACCTAACCAAACCCAACCCATCATCTCGGCGATAATATTTGACAACATTCCTGGCGAGTTGGCCTCTACGTCACCGTGGTAACTTTATATACATCAATAACGTAATATAACCTAATCTAACCCAACCAATCATCTCGGCGGTAATATTTGACAACATTCCTGGCAAATTGTCCTCTACGTCTACGTGGGACCTTCGTATACATCAATAACGTAATATAACCTAACCTAACCCAACCTGACGTCTCGGCGGTAATATTTGACAACATTCCTGGCGAGCTGGCTTCTACGTGTCCGTGGGACCTTTATATACATCGGTATCCTAATATAACCTATCCTAACCCAACCTAACCTCTCGTGGTACCATTTAACCGCATTCCTTGCTTGTCGGCCCCTACTTCTCGGTGGGAACACTGTATACGTCTATGACGTAATATAACCTAACCTAACCCAACCTGACATCTCGGCGGTATAATTTGACAACATTCCTGGCGAGTTGGACTCTACGTCACCGTGGTTCCTGTATATACATCAATAACGTAATATAACCTAACCTAACCCAACCTATCGTCTCGTCGATAATATTTGACAGCATTCCTGGGGAGTTCTCCTCTGCGTCTGCGTGGGACATTCATATACATCAATAACGTATTATAACCTAACCGAACCCAACCTGACATCTCGGCGGTAATATTTGACAACATTCCTGGCGAACTGGCTTCTACGACTTCGTGGGACCTTTATGTACATCAATAACGTAGTGTAACCTAACCTAACCCAGTCTACCATCTCGGCGGTAATATTTGACAACATTCCTGGCGTGTTGGACACTACTTCTCCGTGTGACCTTTATACACATCAATAACGTAATATAACCTAACCCATCCCAACCTAACCTCTCGGCGGTAAAATTTGACAACAATCCTGGCGAGTTGGTCTCTACGTCTACGTGGGACCTTCATATACATGAATATGGCAATATAACCAACCTAACCCAACCTGACATCTCGGCGGTAATATTTGACAACATTCCTGGCGAGTTGGCCTCTACGTCACCGTGGTACCTTTATATACATCAATAACGTAATATAACCTAATCTAACCCAACCAATCATCTCGGCGGTAATATTTGACAACATTCCTGGCAAATTGTCCTCTACGTCTACGTGGGACCCTTGTATACATCAATAACGTAATATAACCCAACCTAACCCAACCTGACGTCTCGGCGGTAATATTTGACAACATTCCTGGCGAGCTGGCTTCTACGTGTCCGTGGGACCTTTATATACATCGGTATCCTAATATAACCTATCCTAACCCAACCTAACCTCTCGTGGTACCATTTAACCGCATTCCTTGCTTGTCGGCCCCTACTTCTCGGTGGGAACACTGTATACGTCTATGACGTAATATAACCTAACCTAACCCAACCTGATATCTCGGCGGTATAATTTGACAACATTCCTGGCGAGTTGGACTCTACGTCACCGTGGTTCCTGTATATACATCAATAACGTAATATAACCTAACCTAACCCAACCTATCATCTCGTCGATAATATTTGACAGCATTCCTGGGGAGTTCTCCTCTACGTCTGCGTGGGACATTCATATACATCAATAACGTATTATAACCTAACCTAACCCAACCTGACATCTCAGCGGTAATATTTGACAACATTCCTGGCGAGCTGGCTTGTACGACTTCGTGGAACCTTTATGTACATCAATAACGTAGTGTAACCTAACCTAACCCAGTCTACCATCTCGGCGGTAATATTTGACAACATTCCTGGCGTGTTGGACACTACGTCTCCGTGTGACCTTTATACACATCAATAACGTAATATAACCTAACCCATCCCAACCTAACCTCTCGGCGGTAAAATTTGACAACAATCCTGGCGAGTTGGGCTCTACGTCTACGCGGGACCTTCATATACATGAATAAGGCAATATAACCAACCTAACCCAACCTGACATCTCGGCGGTAATATTTGACAACATTCCTGGCGATTTGGCCTCTGCGTCACCGTGGTACCTTTATATACATCATTAACGTAATATAACCTAATCTAACCCAACCAATCATCTCGGCGGTAAAATTTGACAACAATCCTGGCGAGTTGGACTCTACGTCTACGCGGGACCTTCATATACATCAATAACGTAATATAACCTAACCTAACCCAACCTGACATCTCGGCGGTAGTATTTGACGACATTCCTGGCGAGTTGGATTCTACCTCTCCGTGGGACCTTTATATACATCAATAACGTAGTATAACCTAACCTAACCCAACCTGACATCTCGGCGGTAATATTTGGCAACATTCCTGGCGAGCTGGCTTCTACGACTTCGTGGGACCTTTATATACATCAATAACGTAATATAACCTAACCTAACCCAACCTGACATCTCGGCGGTAATATTTGACAACATTCCTGGCAAATTGTCCGCTACGTCTACGTGGAACCTTCGTATACATCAATAACGTAATATAACCTAACCTAACCCAACCTGACATCTCGGCGGTAATATTTGACAACATTCCTGGCGAGCTGGCTTCTACGTGTCCGTGGGACCTTTATATACATCGGTATCCTACTATAACCTATCCTAACCCAACCTAACCTCTCGTGGTACCATTTAACCGCATTCCTTGCTTGTCGGCCCCTACTTCTCGGTGGGAACACTGTATACATCAATAACGTAATATAACCTAACCTAACCCAACCTGACATCTCGGCGGTATAATTTGACAACATTCCTGGAGAGTTGGCCTCTACGTATCCGTGCGACCTTTATATACATCAATAACCTAATATAAACTAACCTAACCCAACCTATCATCTCGGCGATAATATTTGACATCATTCCTGGCGAGTTGTCCTCTAGGTCTACTGAGGACCTTTATATACATCAATAGCGTAATATAACCTAACCTAACCCTACCTATCTGATCGGCGGAAAAATTTGACAACATTCCTGGCAAGCTGGCTTCTACGTCTCCGTTAGACTTTTATATACATCAATAACGTAATATAACCTTACCTAACCCATCCTGACATCTCGGCGGTAATATTTGACAACAGTCCTGGCGAGCTGGCGTCTACGACTTCGTGGGACATTTATGTACATCAATAACGTAGTGTAACCTAACCTAACCCAGTCTACCATCTCGGCTGTAATATTTGACAACATTCCTGGCGAGTTGGACACTACGTCACCGTGTGACCTTTATACACATCAATAACGTAATATAATCTAACCCATCCCAACCTAACCTCTCGGCGGTAAAATTTGACAACAATCCTGGCGAGTTGAACTCTACGTCTACGTGGGGCCTTCATATACATGAATAAGGTAATATAACCTAACCTAACCCAACCTGACATCTCGGCGGTAATATTTGACAACATTCCTGGCGAGTTGGCCTCTACATCTCCGTGGGACCTTTATATACATCAATAACCTAATATAACCTAACCTAACCCAACCTATCATCTCGGCGATAATATTTGACAACATTCCTGGCGACTTGGCCTCTACGTGTCCGTGCGACCTTTATATACATCAGTATCCTAATATAACCTAACCAAACCCAACCCATCATCTCGGCAATAATATTTGTCAACATTCCTGGCGAGTTCTCCTCTACGTCTACGTGGGACATTCATATGCATCAATAACGTAATATAACCTAACCTAACCCAACCTGACATCTCAGCGGTAATATTTGACGACAATCCTGGCGTGTTGGATTCTACGTCTCCGTGGGACCTTTATATACATCAATAACGTAATATAACCTAACCTAACCCAACCTAATCTGTCGTGGTACCATTTAACCACATTCCTTGCTTGTCGGACCCTACTTCTCGGTGGGAACACCGTATACGTCTATGACGTAATATAACCTAACCTAACCCAACATGACATCTCGGCGGTATAATTTGACAAAAATCCTGGCGAGTTGGACTCTACGTCTACGTGGGACCTTCATATACATGAATAAGGTAATATAACCTAACCTAACCCAACCTGACATTTCGGCGGTAATATTTGAAGACATTCCTGGCGAGTTGGACTCTACATCTGCTTGGGACCTTTATATACATCAATAACGTAATATAACCTAACCTATCCCAACCTGACATCTCGGCGGTAATATTTGACAGCATTCCTGGCGTGCTGGCCTCTACGTCTCCGTGGGACCTTCGTATACATCAATAACGTAATATAACCTAACCTTACCCAACCTGACATCTCGGCGGTAATATTTGACAACATTCCTGGCGGGTTGGGCTCTACGTCTACTAGGGACCTTCATATACATCAATAACATAATATAACCAAACCTAACCCAACCTATCATCTCGGCGGTAAAATCTGACAACATTCCTGGCGAGTTGGACTCTACGTCAACGTGGTACCTTTATATACATCAATAACGTAATATAACCTATCCTAACCCAACGTATCATCTTGCCGATTATATTTGACTGCATTCCTGGCGGGTTGTCCTCTACGTCTACGTGGGACCTTGATATACATCAATAACGTAATATTACCTAACCTAACCCAACCTGACATCTCGGCGGTAATATTTGACAACATTCCTGGCGAGTTGGCCTCTACATCTCCGTGGGACCTTTATATACATCAATAACCTAATATAACCTAACCTAACCCAATCTATCATCTAGGCGATAATATTTGACATCATTCCTGGCGAGTTGTCCTCTACGTCTACTAGGGACCTTCATATACATCAATAACGTAATATAACCAAACCTAATCCAACCTATCATCTCGGCGGTAAAATCTGACAACATTCCTGGCGAGTTGGACTCTACGTCACCGTGGTACCTTTATATATATCAATAACGTAATATAACCTAACCTAACCCGACCTATCATCTCGCCGATTATATTTGACAACATTCCTGGAGAGTTGGCCTCTATGTCTCCGTGGGACCTTTATATACATCAATAACGTAATATAACCTAACCAAACCCAACCTATCATCTCGGCGATAATATTTGTCAACATTCGTGGCGAGTTCTCCTCTACGTCACCGTGGTTCATTTATATACATCAATAACGTAATATAACCTAATCTAACCCAACCTATCATCTCGCCGGTAATATTTGACAACATTCCTGGCGGGTTGGGCTCTACGTCTACTAGGGACCTTCATATACATCAATAACATAATATAACCAAACCTAACTCAACCTATCATCTCGGCGGTAAAATCTGACAACATTCCTGGCGAGTTGGACTCTACGTCAACGTGGTACCTTTATATACATCAATAACGTAATATAACCTAACCCAACCCAACCTATCATCTCGGCGATAATATTTGTCAACATTCCTGGCGAGTTCTCCTCTACGTCTGCGTGGGACATTCATATACATCAATAACGTAATATAACCTAACCTAACCCAACCTGACATCTCGGCGGTAGTATTTGACGACATTCCTAGCGAGTTGGATTCTACGTCTGCGTGGGACATTCATATACATCAATAACGTAATATAACCTAACCTAACCCAACCTGACATCTCGGCGGTAATATTTGACAACATTCTTGGCGAGCTGGCTTCTACGACTTCGTGGGACCTTTATGTACATCAATAACGTAATATAACCTAACCTAACCCAACCTGACATCTCGGCAGTAATATTTGACAACATTCCTGGCGAGTTGTACTCTCCGTCTACGTGGGACCTTCGTATACATCAATAACGTAATGTAACCTAAGCTAACCCAACCTATCACCTCGGGGGGGAAATTTGACAACATTTCTTGCGAGTTGGCCTCTACGTGTCCGTGGGACCTTTATATACATCAGTATCCTAATATAACCTAACCTAACCCAACCTAATCTCTCGTTGTACCATTTAACCGCATTCCTTGCTCGTCATCCCCTACTTCTCGGTGGGAACACTGTATACGTCTATGACGTAATATAATATAACCTAACCCAACCTGACATCTCGGCGGTATAGTTTGACAACATTCCTGGCAAGTTGTCCTCTACGTCTGCTTGGGACCTTTGTATACATCAATAACATAATATAACCTAACCTAACCCAACCTGACATCTCGGCGGTAATATTTGACAACATTCCTGGCGGGTTGGCCTCTACGACTCCGTGGGACCTTTATGTACGTCAATAACGTAATATAACATAATCTAACCCAACCTGACATCTCGTCGGTAAAATCTGACAACATTCCTGGCGAGGTGGCCTCTACGACTCCGTGGGACCTTTATGTACGTCAATAACGTAATATAACCTAATCTAACCCAACCTATCATCTCGGCGGTAATATTTGACAACATTCCTGGCGAGTTGGCCTCTATGTCTCCGTGGGACCTTTATATACATCAATAACGTAATATAACCTAACCTAGCCCAACCTGACATCTCGGCTGTAATATTTGACAAAACTCCTGGCGAGTTGGCCTCTATGTCTCCGTGGGACCTTTATATACATCAATAACGTAATATAACCTAATCTAACCCAACCTATCATCTCGGCGGTAATATTTGACAACATTCCTGGCAAGTTGTCCTCTACGTCTACTTGGGACCTTCGTATACATCAATAACGTAATATAACATAACCTAACCCAACCTGACATCTCGGCGGTAATATTTGACAACATTCCTGGCGGGTTGGCCTCTACGTCTACTAGGGACCTTCATATACATCAATAACGTAATATAACCAAACCTAACCCAACCTATCATCTCGGCGGTAAAATCTGACAACATTCCTGGCGAGTTGGACTCTACGTCACCGTGGTACCTTTATATATATCAATAACGTAATATAACCTAATCTAACCCAACCTATCATCTCGGCGGTAATATTTGACAACATTCCTGGCGAGTTGGCCTCTACATCTCCGTGGGACCTTTATATACATCAATAACGTAATATAACCTAACCTAACCCAACCTATCATCTCGGCGATAATATTTGACAACATTCCTGGCGACTTGGCCTCTACGTGTCCGTGGGTCCTTTATATACATCAGTATCCTTATATAACCTAACCTAACCCAACCTAACTTATCGGCGGTAATATTTGACAACATTCCTGGCGACTTGGCCTCTACGTGTCCGTGCGACCTTTATATACATCAGTATCCTAATATAACCTAACCAAACCCAACCCATCATCTCGGCAATAATATTTGTCAACATTCCTGGCGAGTTCTCCTCTACGTCTACGTGGGACACGCATATGTATCAATAACGTAATATAACCTAACCTAACCCAACCTGACATCTCAGCGGTAATATTTGACGACAATCCTGGCGTGTTGGATTCTAAGTCTCCGTGAGACCTTTATATACATCAATAACGTAATATAGCCTAACCTATCCCAACCTGACATCTCGGCGGTAATATTTGACAGCATTCCTGGCGTGCTGGCCTCTACGTCTCCGTGGGACCTTCGTATACATCAATAACGTAATATAACCTAACCTTACCCAACCTGACATCTCCGCGGTAATATTTGACAACATTCCTGGCGGGTTGGGCTCTACGTCTACTAGGGACCTTCATATACATCAATAACGTAATATAACCAAACCTAACCCAACCTATCATCTCGGCGGTAAAATCTGACAACATTCCTGGCGAGTTGGACTCTACGTCACCGTGGTACCTTTATATACATCAATAACGTAATATAACCTATCCTAACCCAACCTATCATCTTGCCGATTATATTTGACTGCATTCCTGGCGGGTTGTCCTCTACGTCTACGTGGGACCTTGATATACATCAATAACGTAATATAACCTAACCTAACCCAACCTGACAACTCAACGGTAATATTTGACAGCATTCCTGGCGAGCTGCCCTCTACGACTCCGTGGGACCTTTCTGTACGTCAATAACGTAATATAACATAATCTAACCCAACCTATCACCTCGGCGGTAACATTTAACAACATTCCTGGCGAGTTGGACTCTACGTCCCCGTGGTTCCCATATATACATCAATAACGTAATAAAACCTAACGTAACCCAACCTATCATCTCGGCGATAATATTTGAGAACATTCCTGGCGAGTTGTCCTCTACGTCTACGCGGGACATTCATATACATCAATAACGTAATATAACCTAACCTATCCCATCCTGACATCTCGGCCTTAATATTTGAGGACATTCCTGGCGAGATGGATTCTACGTCTCCGTGGGACCTTTATATATATCAATAACGTAATATAACCTAATCTAACCCAACCTATCGTCTCGGCGATATTATTTGACAGCATTCCTGGCGGGTTGTCCTCTACGTCTACGTGGACCTTCATATATATCAATAACGTAATATAACCTAACCTAACCCAACCTGACATCTCGGCGGTAATATTTGACGACATTCTTGGCGACTTGGCCTCTACGTGTCCGTGGGATTCTTATATACATCAGTATCCTAATATAACCTAACCAAACCCAACCCTTCATCTCGGCGATAATATTTGTCAACATTCTCGGCGAGTTCTCCTCTACGTCTGCGTGGGACATTCATATACATCGATAACGTATTATAACATAATCTAACCCAACCTGACATCTCGGCGGTAATATTTGACAACATTCCTGGCGAGCTGGCTTCTACGACTTTGTGGGACCTTTGTGTACATCAATAACGTAGTGTAACCTAACCTAACACAGTCTACCATCTCGGCGGTAATATTTGATAACATTCCTGGCGAGTTGGACACTACGTCTCCGTGTGACCTTTATACACATCAATAAAGTAATATAACCTAACCCATCCCAACTTAACGTCTCGGCGGTAAAATTTGACAACAATCCTGGCGAGTTGGACTCTACGTCTACGTGGGACCTTCATATACATGAATAAGGCAATATAACCTAACCTAACCCAACCTGACATCTCGGCGGTAATATTTGTCGACATTCCTGGCGAATTGGCCTCTACGTCTCCGTGGGACCTTCATATACATCAATAACGTAATATAACCTAACCTAACCCAACCTGACATCTCGGCGGTAATATTTGACAACATTCCTGGCAAATTGTCCTCTACGTCTACGTGGAACCTTCGTATACATTAATAACGTAATATAACCTAACCTAATCCAACCTGACATCTCGGCGGTAATATTTGACAACATTCCTGGCGAGCTGGCTTCTACGTGTCCGTGGGACCTTTATATACATCGGTATCCTACTATAACCTATCCTAACCCAACCTAACCTCTCGTGGTACCATTTAACCGCATTCCTTGCTTGTCGGCCCCTACTTCTCGGTGGGAACACTGTATACGTCTATGACGTAATATAACCTAACCTAACCCAACCTGACATCTCGGCGGTATAATTTGACAACAGTCCTGGCGAGTTGGACTCTACGTCACCGTGGTTCCTGTATATACATCAATAACGTAATATAACCTAACCTAAGCCAACCTATCATCTCGGCGATAATATTTGACAGCATTCCTGGGGAGTTCTCCTCTACGTCTGCGTGGGACATTCATATACATCAATAACGTATTACAACCTAACCTAACCCAACCTGACAGCTCGGCGATAATATTTGACAACATTCCTGGCGAGCTGGCTTCTACGACTTCGTGGGACCTTTATGTACATCAATAACGTAGTGTAACCTAACCTAACCCAGTCTACCATCTCGGCGGTAATATTTGACAACATTCCTGGCGAGTTGGACACTACGTCTCCGTGTGACCTTTATACACATCAATAACGTAATATAACCTAACCCATCCCAACCTAACCTCTCGGCGGTAAAATTTGACAACAATCCTGGCGAGTTGGACTCTACGTCACCGTGGTACCTTTATATATATCAATAACGTAATATAACCTAACCTAACCCAACCTATCATCTCGCCGATTATATTTGACAGCATTCCTGGCGGGTTGTCCTCTACGTCTACGTGGGACCTTGATATAGATCAATAACGTAATATAACCTAACCTAACCCAACCTGACATCTCGGCGGTAATATTTGACGACATTCCTGGCGAGTTGGACTCTACATCTCCGTGGGACCTTTATATACATCAATAACGTAATATAACCTAACCTAACCCAACCTAACATATCGGCGGTAATATTTGACAACATTCCTGGCGACTTGGCCTCTACGTGTCCGTCGGACCTTTATATACATTAGTATCCTAATATAACCTAACCAAACCCAACCTATCATCTCGGCGATAATATTTGTCAACATTCCTGGCGAGTTCTCCTCTACGTCTGCGTGGGACATTCATATACATCAATAACGTAATATAAACTATCCTAACCCGACCTATCATCTCGGCGATAATATTTGACAGCATTCCTGGGGAGTTCTCCTCTACGACTTCGTGGGACCTTTATATACATCATTAACGTAATATAACCTAATCTAACCCAACCTATCATCTCGGCGGTAATATTTGACAACATTCCTGGCGAGTTGGACTCTACGTCACCGTGGTTCCTTTATATACATCAATAACGTAATATAACCTAACCTAACGCAACCTATCATCTCGGCGATATTATTTGACAGCATTCCTGGCGGGTTGTCCTCTACGTCTACGTGGACCTTCATATATATCAATAACGTAATATAACCTAACCTAACCCAACCTGACATCTCGGCGGTAAAATTTGACGACATTCCTGGCGACTTGGCCTCTACGTGTCCGTGGGACCCTTATATACATCAGTATCCTAATATAACCTAATCAAACCCAACCCATCATCTCGGCGATAATATTTGTCAACATTCTCGGCGAGTTCTCCTCTACGTCTGCGTGGGACATTCATATACATCAATAACGTATTATAACCTAATCTAACCCAACCTGACATCTCGGCGGTAATATTTCACAACATTCCTGGCGAGCTGGCTTCTACGACTTCGTGGGACCTTTATGTACATCAATAACGTAGTGTAACCTAACCTAACACAGTCTACCATCTCGGCCGTAATATTTGATAACATTCCTGGCGAGTTGGACACTACGTCTACGTGGGACCTTCATATACATGAATAAGGCAATATAACCTAACCAAACCCAACCCATCATCTCGGCGATAATATTTGACAACATTCCTGGCGAGTTGGCCTCTACGTCACCGTGGTAACTTTATATACATCAATAACGTAATATAACCTAACCGAAGCCAACCTGACATCTCGGCGGTAATATTTGACAACATTCCTGGCGAACTGGCTTCTACGACTTCGTGGGACCTTTATGTACATCAATAACGTAGTGTAACCTAACCTAACCCAGTCTACCATCTCGGCGGTAATATTTGACAACATTCCTGGCGTGTTGGACACTACTTCTCCGTGTGACCTTTATACACATCAATAACGTAATATAACCTAACCCATCCCAACCTAACCTCTCGGCGGTAAAATTTGACAACAATCCTGGCGAGTTGGTCTCTACGTCTACGTGGGACCTTCATATACATGAATATGGCAATATAACCAACCTAACCCAACCTGACATCTCGGCGGTAATATTTGACAACATTCCTGGCGAGTTGGCCTCTACGTCACCGTGGTACCTTTATATACATCAATAACGTAATATAACCTAATCTAACCCAACCAATCATCTCGGCGGTAATATTTGACAACATTCCTGGCAAATTGTCCTCTACGTCTACGTGGGACCCTTGTATACATCAATAACGTAATATAACCTAACCTAACCCAACCTGACGTCTCGGCGGTAATATTTGACAACATTCCTGGCGAGCTGGCTTCTACGTGTCCGTGGGACCTTTATGTACATCGGTATCCTAATATAACCTATCCTAACCCAACCTAACCTCTCGTGGTACCATTTAACCGCATTCCTTGCTTGTCGGCCCCTACTTCTCGGTGGGAACACTGTATACGTCTATGACGTAATATAACCTAACCTAACCCAACCTGATATCTCGGCGGTATAATTTGACAACATTCCTGGCGAGTTGGACTCTACGTCACCGTGGTTCCTGTATATACATCAATAACGTAATATAACCTAACCTAACCCAACCTATCATCTCGTCGATAATATTTGACAGCATTCCTGGGGAGTTCTCCTCTACGTCTGCGTGGGACATTCATATACATCAATAACGTATTATAACCTAACCTAACCCAACCTGACATCTCGGCGGTAATATTTGACAACATTCCTGGCGAGCTGGCTTGTACGACTTCGTGGAACCTTTATGTACATCAATAACGTAGTGTAACCTAACCTAACCCAGTCTACCATCTCGGCGGTAATATTTGACAACATTCCTGGCGTGTTGGACACTACGTCTCCGTGTGACCTTTATACACATCAATAACGTAATATAACCTAACCCATCCCAACCTAACCTCTCGGCGGTAAAGTTTGACAACAATCCTGGCGAGTTGGGCTCTACGTCTACGCGGGACCTTCATATACATGAATAAGGCAATATAACCAACCTAACCCAACCCATCATCTCGGCGATAATATTTGACAACATTCCTGGCGAGTTGGCCTCTACGTCACCGTGGTAACTTTATATACATCAATAACGTAATATAACCTAACCGAACCCAACCTGACATCTCGGCGGTAATATTTGACAACATTCCTGGCGAACTGGCTTCTACGACTTCGTGGGACCTTTATGTACATCAATAACGTAGTGTAACCTAACCTAACCCAGTCTACCATCTCGGCGGTAATATTTGACAACATTCCTGGCGTGTTGGACACTACTTCTCCGTGTGACCTTTATACACATCAATAACGTAATATAACCTAACCCATCCCAACCTAACCTCTCGGCGGTAAAATTTGACAACAATCCTGGCGAGTTGGTCTCTACGTCTACGTGGGACCTTCATATACATGAATATGGCAATATAACCAACCTAACCCAACCTGACATCTCGGCGGTAATATTTGACAACATTCCTGGCGAGTTGGCCTCTACGTCACCGTGGTACCTTTATATACATCAATAACGTAATATAACCTAATCTAACCCAACCAATCATCTCGGCGGTAATATTTGACAACATTCCTGGCAAATTGTCCTCTACGTCTACGTGGGACCCTTGTATACATCAATAACGTAATATAACCTAACCTAACCCAACCTGACGTCTCGGCGGTAATATTTGACAACATTCCTGGCGAGCTGGCTTCTACGTGTCCGTGGGACCTTCATGTACATCGGTATCCTAATATAACCTATCCTAACCCAACCTAACCTCTCGTGGTACCATTTAACCGCATTCCTTGCTTGTCGGCCCCTACTTCTCGGTGGGAACACTGTATACGTCTATGACGTAATATAACCTAACCTAACCCAACCTGATATCTCGGCGGTATAATTTGACAACATTCCTGGCGAGTTGGACTCTACGTCACCGTGGTTCCTGTATATACATCAATAACGTAATATAACCTAACCTAACCCAACCTATCATCTCGTCGATAATATTTGACAGCATTCCTGGGGAGTTCTCCTCTACGTCTGCGTGGGACATTCATATACATCAATAACGTATTATAACCTAACCTAACCCAACCTGACATCTCGGCGGTAATATTTGACAACATTCCTGGCGAGCTGGCTTGTACGACTTCGTGGAACCTTTATGTACATCAATAACGTAGTGTAACCTAACCTAACCCAGTCTACCATCTCGGCGGTAATATTTGACAACATTCCTGGCGTGTTGGACACTACGTCTCCGTGTGACCTTTATACACATCAATAACGTAATATAACCTAACCCATCCCAACCTAACCTCTCGGCGGTAAAGTTTGACAACAATCCTGGCGAGTTGGGCTCTACGTCTACGCGGGACCTTCATATACATGAATAAGGCAATATAACCAACCTAACCCAACCTGACATCTCGGCGGTAATATTTGACAACATTCCTGGCGATTTGGCCTCTGCGTCACCGTGGTACCTTTATATACATCATTAACGTAATATAACCTAATCTAACCCAACCAATCATCTCGGCGGTAAAATTTGACAACAATCCTGGCGAGTTGGACTCTACGTCTACGCGGGACCTTCATATACATCAATAACGTAATATAACCTAACCTAACCCAACCTGACATCTCGGCGGTAATATTTGACAACATTTTGGCGAGCTGGCTTCTACGACTTCGTGGGACCTTTATATACATCATTAACGTAATATAACCTAACCTAACCCAACCTGACATCTCGGCGGTAATATTTGACAACATTCCTGGCGGGTTGGCCTCTACGTCTACTAGGGACCTTCATATACATCAATAACGTAATATAACCTAATCTAACCCAACCTATCATCTCGGCGGTAATATTTGACAACATTCCTGGCGAGTTGGACTCTACGTCACCGTCGTTCCTTTATATACATCAATAACGTAATATAACCTAACCTAACCCAACCTATCATCTCGGCGATATTATTTGACAGCATTCCTGGCGGGTTGTCCTCTACGTCTACGTGGACCTTCATATATATCAATAACGTAATATAACCTAACCTAACCCAACCTGACATCTCGGCCGTAAAATCTGACAACATTCCTGGCGAGGTGGCCTCTACGACTCCGTGGGACCTTTATGTACGTCAATAACGTAATATAACCTAATCTAACCCAACCTATCATCTCGGCGGTAATATTTGACAACATTCCTGGCGAGTTGGACTCTACGTCACCGTGGTTCCTTTATATACATCAATAACGTAATATAACCTAACCTAACCCAACCTATCATCTCGGCGATATTATTTGACAGCATTCCTGGCGGGTTGTCCTCTACGTCTACGTGGACCTTCATATATATCAATAACGTAATATAACCTAACCTAACCCAACCTGACATCTCGGCGGTAAAATTTGACGACATTCCTGGCGACTTGGCCTCTACGTGTCCGTGGGACCCTTATATACATCAGTATCCTAATATAACCTAACCAAACCCAACCCATCATCTCGGCGATAATATTTGTCAACATTCTCGGCGAGTTCTCCTCTACGTCTGCGTGGGACATTCATATACATCAATAACGTATTATATCCTAATCTAACCCAACCTGACATCTCGGCGGTAATATTTCACAACATTCCTGGCGAGCTGGCTTCTATGACTTCGTGGGACCTTTATGTACATCAATAACGTAGTGTAACCTAACCTAACACAGTCTACCATCTCGGCGGTAATATTTGATAACATTCCTGGCGAGTTGGACACTACGTCTCCGTGTGACCTTTATACACATCAATAACGTAATGTAACCTAACCCATCCCAACCTAACGTCTCGGCGGTAAAATTTGACAACAATCCTGGCGAGTTGGACTTTACGTCTACGTGGGACCTTCATATACATGAATAAGGCAATATAACCTAACCAAACCCAACCCATCATCTCGGCGATAATATTTGTCAACATTCCTGGCGAATTCTCCTCTACGTCTGCGTGGGACATTCATATACATCAATAACGTAATATAAACTATCCTAACCCAACCTGACATCTCAGCGGTAATATTTGACGACATTCCTGGCGTGTTGGATTCTACGTCTCCGTGGCACCTTTAATACATCAATAACGTAATGTAACCTAACCTAACCCAACCTATCATCTTGGCGATAATGTTTGACAAACATTCCTGGCGGGTTGTCCTCTACGTCTACTAAGGGCCTTCATATACATCAATAGCGTAATATAACCTAACCTAACCCAACCTGACATCTCGGCGGTAAAATCTGACAACATTCCTGGCGACTTGGCCTCTACGTGTCCGTGGGACCTTTATATACATCAGTATCCTAATATAACCTAACTACACACAACCTATCATCTCGGCGATAATATTTGTCAACATTCCTGGCGAGTTCTCCTCTACGTCTGCGTGGGACATTCATATACATCAATAAAGTAATATAAACTATCCTAACCCAACCTATCACCTCGGCGATAATATTTGACAGCATTCCTGGGGAGTTCTCCTCTACGTCTGCGTGGGACATTCATATACATCAATAACGTATTATAACCTAACCTAACCCAACCTGACACCTCGGCGGTAATATTTGACAACATTCCTGGCGAGCTGGCTTCTACGAATTCGTGGGACCTTTATGTACATCAATAACGTAGTGTAACCTAACCTAACCCAGTCTACCATCTCGGCGGTAATATTTGACAACATTCCTGGCGAGTTGGACACTACGTCTCCGTGAGACCTGTATACACATCAATAACGTAATATAACCTAACCCATCCCAACCTAACCTCTCGGCGGTAAAGTTTGACAACAATCCTGGCGAGTTGGGCTCTACGTCTACGCGGGACCTTCATATACATGAATAAGGCAATATAACCAACCTAACCCAACCTGACATCTCGGCGGTAATATTTGACAACATTCCTGGCGATTTGGCCTCTGCGTCACCGTGGTACCTTTATATACATCATTAACGTAATATAACCTAATCTAACCCAACCAATCATCTCGGCGGTAAAATTTGACAACAATCCTGGCGAGTTGGACTCTACGTCTACGCGGGACCTTCATATACATCAATAACGTAATATAACCTAACCTAACCCAACCTGACATCTCGGCAGTAATATTTGACAACATTCTTGGCGAGCTGGCTTCGACGACTTCGTGGGACCTTTATATACATCATTAACGTAATATAACCTAACCTAACCCAACCTGACATCTCGGCGGTAATATTTGACAACATTCCTGGCGGGTTGGCCTCTACGTCTACTAGGGACCTTCATATACATCAATAACGTAATATAACCTAATCTAACCCAACCTATCATCTCGGCGGTAATATTTGACAACATTCCTGGCGAGTTGGACTCTACGTCACCGTCGTTCCTTTATATACATCAATAACGTAATATAACCTAACCTAACCCAACCTATCATCTCGGCGATATTATTTGACAGCATTCCTGGCGGGTTGTCCTCTACGTCTACGTGGACCTTCATATATATCAATAACGTAATATAACCTAACCTAACCCAACCTGACATCTCGGCCGTAAAATCTGACAACATTCCTGGCGAGGTGGCCTCTACGACTCCGTGGGACCTTTATGTACGTCAATAACGTAATATAACCTAATCTAACCCAACCTATCATCTCGGCGGTAATATTTGACAACATTCCTGGCGAGTTGGACTCTACGTCACCGTGGTTCCTTTATATACATCAATAACGTAATATAACCTAACCTAACCCAACCTATCATCTCGGCGATATTATTTGACAGCATTCCTGGCGGGTTGTCCTCTACGTCTACGTGGACCTTCATATATATCAATAACGTAATATAACCTAACCTAACCCAACCTGACATCTCGGCGGTAAAATTTGACGACATTCCTGGCGACTTGGCCTCTACGTGTCCGTGGGACCCTTATATACATCAGTATCCTAATATAACCTAACCAAACCCAACCCATCATCTCGGCGATAATATTTGTCAACATTCTCGGCGAGTTCTCCTCTACGTCTGCGTGGGACATTCATATATATCAATAACGTATTATATCCTAATCTAACCCAACCTGACATCTCGGCGGTAATATTTCACAACATTCCTGGCGAGCTGGCTTCTATGACTTCGTGGGACCTTTATGTACATCAATAACGTAGTGTAACCTAACCTAACACAGTCTACCATCTCGGCGGTAATATTTGATAACATTCCTGGCGAGTTGGACACTACGTCTCCGTGTGACCTTTATACACATCAATAACGTAATGTAACCTAACCCATCCCAACCTAACGTCTCGGCGGTAAAATTTGACAACAATCCTGGCGAGTTGGACTTTACGTCTACGTGGGACCTTCATATACATGAATAAGGCAATATAACCTAACCAAACCCAACCCATCATCTCGGCGATAATATTTGTCAACATTCCTGGCGAATTCTCCTCTACGTCTGCGTGGGACATTCATATACATCAATAACGTAATATAAACTATCCTAACCCAACCTGACATCTCAGCGGTAATATTTGACGACATTCCTGGCGTGTTGGATTCTACGTCTCCGTGGCACCTTTAATACATCAATAACGTAATGTAACCTAACCTAACCCAACCTATCATCTTGGCGATAATGTTTGACAAACATTCCTGGCGGGTTGTCCTCTACGTCTACTAAGGGCCTTCATATACATCAATAGCGTAATATAACCTAACCTAACCCAACCTGACATCTCGGCGGTAAAATCTGACAACATTCCTGGCGACTTGGCCTCTACGTGTCCGTGGGACCTTTATATACATCAGTATCCTAATATAACCTAACTACACACAACCTATCATCTCGGCGATAATATTTGTCAACATTCCTGGCGAGTTCTCCTCTACGTCTGCGTGGGACATTCATATACATCAATAAAGTAATATAAACTATCCTAACCCAACCTATCACCTCGGCGATAATATTTGACAGCATTCCTGGGGAGTTCTCCTCTACGTCTGCGTGGGACATTCATATACATCAATAACGTATTATAACCTAACCTAACCCAACCTGACACCTCGGCGGTAATATTTGACAACATTCCTGGCGAGCTGGCTTCTACGAATTCGTGGGACCTTTATGTACATCAATAACGTAGTGTAACCTAACCTAACCCAGTCTACCATCTCGGCGGTAATATTTGACAACATTCCTGGCGAGTTGGACACTACGTCTCCGTGAGACCTGTATACACATCAATAACGTAATATAACCTAACCCATCCCAACCTAACTTCTCGGCGGTAAAATTTGACAACAATCCTGGCGAGTTGGGCTCTACGTCTACGTGGGACCTTCATATACATGAATAAGGCAATATAACCAACCTAACCCAACCTGACATCTCGGCGGTAATATTTGACAACATACCTGGCGAGTTGGCCTCTACGTCACCGTGGTACCTTTATATACATCAATAACGTAATATAACCTAATCTAACCCAACCAATCATCTCGGCGATAATATTTGACAACATTCCTGGCAAATTGTCCTCTACGTCTACGTGGGACCTTCGTATACATCAATAACGTAATATAACCTAACCTAACCCAACCTGACGTCTCGGCGGTAATATTTGACAACATTCCTGGCGAGCTGGCTTCTACGTGTCCGTGGGACCTTTATATACATCGGTATCCTAATATAACCTATCCTAACCCAACCTAACCTCTCGTGGTACCATTTAACCGCATTCCTTGCTTGTCGGCCCCTACTTCTCGGTGGGAACACTGTATACGTCTATGACGTAATATAACCTAACCTAACCCAACCTAACATCTCGGCGGTATAATTTGACAACATTCCTGGCGAGTTGGACTCTACGTCACCGTGGTTCCTGTATATACATCAATAACGTAATATAACCTAACCTAACCCAACCTATCATCTCGTCGATAATATTTGACAGCATTCCTGGGGAGTTCTCCTCTACGTCTGCGTGGGACATTCATATACATCAATAACGTATTATAACCTAACCTAACCCAACCTGACATCTCGGCGGTAATATTTGACAACATTCCTGGCGAACTGGCTTCTACGACTTCGTGGGACCTTTATGTACATCAATAACGTAGTGTAACCTAACCTAACCCAGTCTACCATCTCGGCGGTAATATTTGACAACATTCCTGGCGTGTTGGACACTACGTCTCCGTGTGACCTTTATACACATCAATAACGTAATATAACCTAACCCATCCCAACCTAACCTCTCGGCGGTAAAATTTGACAACAATCCTGGCGAGTTGGGCTCTACGTCTACGTGGGACCTTCATATACATGAATATGGCAATATAACCAACCTAACACGACCTGACATCTCGGCGGTAATATTTGACAACATTCCTGGCGAGTTGGCCTCTACGTCACCGTGGTACCTTTATATACATCAATTACGTAATATAACCTAATCTAACCCAACCAATCATCTCGGCGGTAATATTTGACAACATTCCTGGCAAATTGTCCTCTACGTCTACGTGGGACCTTTGCATACATCATTAACGTAATATAACCTATCCTAACCCAACCTAACCTCTCGTGGTACCATTTAACCGCTTTCCTTGCTTGTCGGCCCCTACTTCTCGGTGGGAACACTGTATACGTCTATGACGTAATATAACCTAACCTAACCCAACCTGACATCTCGGCGGTATAATTTGACAACATTCCTGGCGAGTTGGACTCTACGTCACCGTGGTTCCTGTATATACATCAATAACGTAATATAACCTAACCTAACCCAACCTATCATCTCGTCGATAATATTTGACAGCATTCCTGGGGAGTTCTCCTCTACGTCTGCGTGGGACATTCATATACATCAATAACGTATTATAACCTAACCTAACCCAACCTGACATCTCGGCGGTAATATTTGACAACATTCCTGGCGAGCTGGCTTGTACGACTTCGTGGAACCTTTATGTACATCAATAACGTAGTGTAACCTAACCTAACCCAGTCTACCATCTCGGCGGTAATATTTGACAACATTCCTGGCGTGTTGGACACTACGTCTCCGTGTGACCTTTATACACATCAATAACGTAATATAACCTAACCCATCCCAACCTAACCTCTCGGCGGTAAAATTTGACAACAATCCTGGCGAGTTGGACTCTACGTCTACGCGGGTTCTTCATATACATGAATAAGGCAATATAACCAACCTAACCCAACCTGACATCTCGGCGGTAATATTTGACAACATTCCTGGCGACTTGGCCTCTACGTGTCCGTCGGACCTTTAAATACATTAGTATCCTAATATAACCTAACCAAACCCAACCTATCATCTCGGCGATAATATTTGTCAACATTCCTGGCGAGTTCTCCTCTACGTCTGCGTGGGACATTCATATACATCAATAACGTAATATAAACTATCCTAACCCGACCTATCATCTCGGCGATAATATTTGACAGCATTCCTGGGGAGTTCTCCTCTACGACTTCGTGGGACCTTTATATACATCATTAACGTAATATAACCTAATCTAACCCAACCTATCATCTCGGCGGTAATATTTGACAACATTCCTGGCGAGTTGGACTCTACGTCACCGTGGTTCCTTTATATACATCAATAACGTAATATAACCTAACCTAACGCAACCTATCATCTCGGCGATATTATTTGACAGCATTCCTGGCGGGTTGTCCTCTACGTCTACGTGGACCTTCATATATATCAATAACGTAATATAACCTAACCTAACCCAACCTGACATCTCGGCGGTAAAATTTGACGACATTCCTGGCGACTTGGCCTCTACGTGTCCGTGGGACCCTTATATACATCAGTATCCTAATATAACCTAATCAAACCCAACCCATCATCTCGGCGATAATATTTGTCAACATTCTCGGCGAGTTCTCCTCTACGTCTGCGTGGGACATTCATATACATCAATAACGTATTATAACCTAATCTAACCCAACCTGACATCTCGGCGGTAATATTTCACAACATTCCTGGTGAGCTGGCTTCTACGACTTCGTGGGACCTTTATGTACATCAATAACGTAGTGTAACCTAACCTAACACAGTCTACCATCTCGGCCGTAATATTTGATAACATTCCTGGCGAGTTGGACACTACGTCTACGTGGGACCTTCATATACATGAATAAGGCAATATAACCTAACCAAACCCAACCCATCATCTCGGCGATAATATTTGACAACATTCCTGGCGAGTTGGCCTCTACGTCACCGTGGTAACTTTATATACATCAATAACGTAATATAACCTAACCGAACCCAACCTGACATCTCGGCGGTAATATTTGACAACATTCCTGGCGAACTGGCTTCTACGACTTCGTGGGACCTTTATGTACATCAATAACGTAGTGTAACCTAACCTAACCCAGTCTACCATCTCGGCGGTAATATTTGACAACATTCCTGGCGTGTTGGACACTACTTCTCCGTGTGACCTTTATACACATCAATAACGTAATATAACCTAACCCATCCCAACCTAACCTCTCGGCGGTAAAATTTGACAACAATCCTGGCGAGTTGGTCTCTACGTCTACGTGGGACCTTCATATACATGAATATGGCAATATAACCAACCTAACCCAACCTGACATCTCGGCGGTAATATTTGACAACATTCCTGGCGAGTTGGCCTCTACGTCACCGTGGTACCTTTATATACATCAATAACGTAATATAACCTAATCTAACCCAACCAATCATCTCGGCGGTAATATTTGACAACATTCCTGGCAAATTGTCCTCTACGTCTACGTGGGACCCTTGTATACATCAATAACGTAATATAACCTAACCTAACCCAACCTGACGTCTCGGCGGTAATATTTGACAACATTCCTGGCGAGCTGGCTTCTACGTGTCCGTGGGACCTTTATGTACATCGGTATCCTAATATAACCTATCCTAACCTAACCTAACCTCTCGTGGTACCATTTAACCGCATTCCTTGCTTGTCGGCCCCTACTTCTCGGTGGGAACACTGTATACGTCTATGACGTAATATAACCTAACCTAACCCAACCTGATATCTCGGCGGTATAATTTGACAACATTCCTGGCGAGTTGGACTCTACGTCACCGTGGTTCCTGTATATACATCAATAACGTAATATAACCTAACCTAACCCAACCTATCATCTCGTCGATAATATTTGACAGCATTCCTGGGGAGTTCTCCTCTACGTCTGCGTGGGACATTCATATACATCAATAACGTATTATAACCTAACCTAACCCAACCTGACATCTCGGCGGTAATATTTGACAACATTCCTGGCGAGCTGGCTTGTACGACTTCGTGGAACCTTTATGTACATCAATAACGTAGTGTAACCTAACCTAACCCAGTCTACCATCTCGGCGGTAATATTTGACAACATTCCTGGCGTGTTGGACACTACGTCTCCGTGTGACCTTTATACACATCAATAACGTAATATAACCTAACCCATCCCAACCTAACCTCTCGGCGGTAAAGTTTGACAACAATCCTGGCGAGTTGGGCTCTACGTCTACGCGGGACCTTCATATACATGAATAAGGCAATATAACCAACCTAACACAACCTGACATCTCGGCGGTAATATTTGACAACATTCCTGGCGAGTTGGCCTCTACGTCACCGTGGTACCTTTATATACATCAATAACGTAATATAACCTAATCTAACCCAACCAATCATCTCGGCGGTAATATTTGACAACATTCCTGGCAAATTGTCCTCTACGTCTACGTGGGACCTTTGCATACATCATTAACGTAATATAACCTATCCTAACCCAACCTAACCTCTCGTGGTACCATTTAACCGCATTCCTTGCTTGTCGGCCCCTACTTCTCGGTGGGAACACTGTATACGTCTATGACGTAATATAACCTAACCTAACCCAACCTGACATCTCGGCGGTATAATTTGACAACATTCCTGGCGAGTTGGACTCTACGTCACCGTGGTTCCTGTATATACATCAATAACGTAATATAACCTAACCTAACCCAACCTATCATCTCGTCGATAATATTTGACAGCATTCCTGGGGAGTTCTCCTCTACGTCTGCGTGGGACATTCATATACATCAATAACGTATTATAACCTAACCTAACCCAACCTGACATCTCGGCGGTAATATTTGACAACATTCCTGGCGAGCTGGCTTGTACGACTTCGTGGAACCTTTATGTACATCAATAACGTAGTGTAACCTAACCTAACCCAGTCTACCATCTCGGCGGTAATATTTGACAACATTCCTGGCGTGTTGGACACTACGTCTCCGTGTGACCTTTATACACATCAATAACGTAATATAACCTAACCCATCCCAACCTAACCTCTCGGCGGTAAAATTTGACAACAATCCTGGCGAGTTGGGCTCTACGTCTACGTGGGACCTTCATATACATGAATATGGCAATATAACCAACCTAACACGACCTGACATCTCGGCGGTAATATTTGACAACATTCCTGGCGAGTTGGCCTCTACGTCACCGTGGTACCTTTATATACATCAATAACGTAATATAACCTAATCTAACCCAACCAATCATCTCGGCGGTAATATTTGACAACATTCCTGGCAAATTGTCCTCTACGTCTACGTGGGACCTTTGCATACATCATTAACGTAATATAACCTATCCTAACCCAACCTAACCTCTCGTGGTACCATTTAACCGCATTCCTTGCTTGTCGGCCCCTACTTCTCGGTGGGAACACTGTATACGTCTATGACGTAATATAACCTAACCTAACCCAACCTGACATCTCGGCGGTATAATTTGACAACATTCCTGGCGAGTTGGACTCTACGTCACCGTGGTTCCTGTATATACATCAATAACGTAATATAACCTAACCTAACCCAACCTATCATCTCGTCGATAATATTTGACAGCATTCCTGGGGAGTTCTCCTCTACGTCTGCGTGGGACATTCATATACATCAATAACGTATTATAACCTAACCTAACCCAACCTGACATCTCGGCGGTAATATTTGACAACATTCCTGGCGAGCTGGCTTGTACGACTTCGTGGAACCTTTATGTACATCAATAACGTAGTGTAACCTAACCTAACCCAGTCTACCATCTCGGCGGTAATATTTGACAACATTCCTGGCGTGTTGGACACTACGTCTCCGTGTGACCTTTATACACATCAATAACGTAATATAACCTAACCCATCCCAACCTAACCTCTCGGCGGTAAAATTTGACAACAATCCTGGCGAGTTGGACTCTACGTCTACGCGGGTCCTTCATATACATGAATAAGGCAATATAACCAACCTAACCCAACCTGACATCTCGGCGGTAATATTTGACAACATTCCTGGCGATTTGGCCTCTGCGTCACCGTGGTACCTTTATATACATCATTAACGTAATATAACCTAATCTAACCCAACCAATCATCTCGGCGGTAATATTTGACAACATTCCTGGCAAGTTGTCCTCTACGTCTACGTGGGACCTTCGTATACATCAATAACGTAATATAACCTAACCTAACCCAACCTGACATCTCGGCGGTATTATTTGGCAACATTCCTGGCGAGCTGGCTTCTCCGACTTCGTGGGACCTTTATGTACATCAATAACGTAGTGTAACCTAACCTAACTCAGTCTACCATCTCGGCGGTAATATTTGACAACATTCCTGGCAAGTTGGACACTACGTCTCCGTGCGGCCTTTATACACATCAGTAACGTAATATAACCTAACCCATCCCAACCTAACCTCTCGGCGGTAAAATTTGACAACAATCCTGGCGAGTTGGACTCTACGTCTACGTGGGACCTTCATATACATGAATAAGGCAATATAACCTAACCTAACGCAACCTGACATCTCGGCGGTAATATTTCACAACATTCCTGGCGAGTTGGCCTCTATGTCTCCGTGGGACCTTTATATACATCAATAACGTAATTTAACCTAACCTAACCCAACCTAACTTATCGGCGGTAATATTTGACAACATTCCTGGCGATTTGGCCTCTACGTGTCCGTGGGACCTTTATATACATCAGTATCCTAATATAACCTAACCACACCCAACCTATCATCTCGGCGATAATATTTGTCAACATTCCTGGCGAGTTCTCCTCTACGTCTGCGTGGGACATTCATATACATCAATAACGTAATATAACCTAATCTAATCCAACCTGACATCTCGGCGGTAATATTTGACAACATTCCTGGCGAGCTGGCTTCTACGTGTCCGTGGGACCTTTATATACATCAGTATCCTAATATAACCTAACCAAACCCAACCTATCATCTCGGCGATAATATTTGTCAACATTCCTGGGGAGTTTTCCTCTACGTCTGCGTGGGACCTTCATATACATGAATAAGGCAACATAACCTAACCTAACCCAACCTGACATGTCGGCGGTAATATTTGACAACATTCCTGGCGAGTTGGCCTCTGTGTCTCCGTGAGACCTTTATATACATCAATAACGTAATATAACCTAACCTAAACCAACCTAACTTATCGGCGGTAATATTTGACAACAGTCCTGGCGACTTGGCCTCTACGTGTCCGTGGCACCTTTATATACATTAGTATCCTAATATAACCTAACCAAACCCAACCTATCATATCGGCGATAATATTTGTCAACATTCCTGGCGAGTTCTCCTCTACGTCTGCGTGGGACATTCATATACATCAATAAAGTAATATAAACTATCCTAACCCAACCTATCACCTCGGCGATAATATTTGACAGCATTCCTGGGGAGTTCTCCTCTACGTCTGCGTGGGACATTCATATACATCAATAACGTATTATAACCTAACCTAACCCAACCTGACACCTCGGCGGTAATATTTGACAACATTCCTGGCGAGCTGGCTTCTACGACTTCGTGGGACCTTTATGTACATCAATAACGTAGTGTAACCTAACCTAACCCAGTCTACCATCTCGGCGGTAATATTTGACAACATTCCTGGCGAGTTGGACACTACGTCTCCGTGAGACCTGTATACACATCAATAACGTAATATAACCTAACCCATCCCAACCTAACTTCTCGGCGGTAAAATTTGACAACAATCCTGGCGAGTTGGGCTCTACGTCTACGTGGGACCTTCATATACATGAATAAGGCAATATAACCAACCTAACCCAACCTGACATCTCGGCGGTAATATTTGACAACATTCCTGGCGAGTTGGCCTCTACGTCACCGTGGTACCTTTATATACATCAATAACGTAATATAACCTAATCTAACCCAACCTATCATCTCGTCGATAATATTTGACAGCATTCCTGGGGAGTTCTCCTCTACGTCTGCGTGGGACATTCATATACATCAATAACGTATTATAACCTAACCTAACCCAACCTGACATCTCGGCGGTAATATTTGACAACATTCCTGGCGAGCTGGCTTGTACGACTTCGTGGAACCTTTATGTACATCAATAACGTAGTGTAACCTAACCTAACCCAGTCTACCATCTCGGCGGTAATATTTGACAACATTCCTGGCGTGTTGGACACTACGTCTCCGTGTGACCTTTATACACATCAATAACGTAATATAACCTAACCCATCCCAACCTAACCTCTCGGCGGTAAAATTTGACAACAATCCTGGCGAGTTGGACTCTACGTCTACGCGGGTCCTTCATATACATGAATAAGGCAATATAACCAACCTAACCCAACCTGACATCTCGGCGGTAATATTTGACAACATTCCTGGCGATTTGGCCTCTGCGTCACCGTGGTACCTTTATATACATCATTAACGTAATATAACCTAATCTAACCCAACCAATCATCTCGGCGGTAATATTTGACAACATTCCTGGCAAGTTGTCCTCTACGTCTACGTGGGACCTTCGTATACATCAATAACGTAATATAACCTAACCTAACCCAACCTGACATCTCGGCGGTATTATTTGGCAACATTCCTGGCGAGCTGGCTTCTCCGACTTCGTGGGACCTTTATGTACATCAATAACGTAGTGTAACCTAACCTAACCCAGTCTACCATCTCGGCGGTAATATTTGACAACATTCCTGGCAAGTTGGACACTACGTCTCCGTGCGGCCTTTATACACATCAATAACGTAATATAACCTAACCCATCCCAACCTAACCTCTCGGCGGTAAAATTTGACAACAATCCTGGCGAGTTGGACTCTACGTCTACGTGGGACCTTCATATACATGAATAAGGCAATATAACCTAACCTAACGCAACCTGACATCTCGGCGGTAATATTTCACAACATTCCTGGCGAGTTGGCCTCTATGTCTCCGTGGGACCTTTATATACATCAATAACGTAATTTAACCTAACCTAACCCAACCTAACTTATCGGCGGTAATATTTGACAAGATTCCTGGCGATTTGGCCTCTACGTGTCCGTGGGACCTTTATATACATCAGTATCCTAATATAACCTAACCACACCCAACCTATCATCTCGGCGATAATATTTGTCAACATTCCTGGCGAGTTCTCCTCTACGTCTGCGTGGGACATTCATATACATCAATAACGTAATATAACCTAATCTAATCCAACCTGACATCTCGGCGGTAATATTTGACAACATTCCTGGCGAGCTGGCTTCTACGTGTCCGTGGGACCTTTATATACATCAGTATCCTAATATAACCTAACCAAACCCAACCTATCATCTCGTCGATAATATTTGTCAACATTCCTGGGGAGTTTTCCTCTACGTCTGCGTGGGACCTTCATATACATGAATAAGGCAACATAACCTAACCTAACCCAACCTGACATGTCGGCGGTAATATTTGACAACATTCCTGGCGAGTTGGCCTCTGTGTCTCCGTGAGACCTTTATATACATCAATAACGTAATATAACCTAACCTAAACCAACCTAACTTATCGGCGGTAATATTTGACAACAGTCCTGGCGACTTGGCGTCTACGTGTCCGTGGCACCTTTATATACATTAGTATCCTAATATAACCTAACCAAACCCAACCTATCATATCGGCGATAATATTTGTCAACATTCCTGGCGAGTTCTCCTCTACGTCTGCGTGGGACATTCATATACATCAATAAAGTAATGTAAACTATCCTAACCCAACCTATCACCTCGGCGATAATATTTGACAGCATTCCTGGGGAGTTCTCCTCTACGTCTGCGTGGGACATTCATATACATCAATAACGTATTATAACCTAACCTAACCCAACCTGACACCTCGGCGGTAATATTTGACAACATTCCTGGCGAGCTGGCTTCTACGACTTCGTGGGACCTTTATGTACATCAATAACGTAGTGTAACCTAACCTAACCCAGTCTACCATCTCGGCGGTAATATTTGACAACATTCCTGGCGAGTTGGACACTACGTCTCCGTGAGACCTGTATACACATCAATAACGTAATATAACCTAACCCATCCCAACCTAACTTCTCGGCGGTAAAATTTGACAACAATCCTGGCGAGTTGGGCTCTACGTCTACGTGGGACCTTCATATACATGAATAAGGCAATATAACCAACCTAACCCAACCTGACATCTCGGCGGTAACATTTGACAACATTCCTGGCGAGTTGGCCTCTACGTCACCGTGGTACCTTTATATACATCAATAACGTAATATAACCTAATCTAACCCAACCAATCATCTCGGCGGTAATATTTGACAACATTCCTGGCAAATTGTCCTCTACGTCTACGTGGGACCTTCGTATACATCAATAACGTAATATAACCTAACCTAACCCAACCTGACGTCTCGGCGGTAATATTTGACAACATTCCTGGCGAGCTGGCTTCTACGTGTCCGTGGGACCTTTATATACATCGGTATCCTAATATAACCTATCCTAACCCAACCTAACCTCTCGTGGTACCATTTAACCGCATTCCTTGCTTGTCGGCCCCTACTTCTCGGTGGGAACACTGTATACGTCTATGACGTAATATAACCTAACCTAACCCAACCTGACATCTCGGCGGTATAATTTGACAACATTCCTGGCGAGTTGGACTCTACGTCACCGTGGTTCCTGTATATACATCAATAACGTAATATAACCTAACCTAACCCAACCTATCATTTCGTCGATAATATTTGACAGCATTCCTGGGGAGTACTCCTCTACGTCTGCGTGGGACATTCATATACATCAATAACGTATTATAACCTAACCTAACCCAACCTGACATCTCGGCGGTAATATTTGACAACATTCCTGGCGAGCTGGCTTCTACGTGTCCGTGGGACCTTTATATACATCAGTATCCTAATATAACCTAACCAAACCCAACCTATCATCTCGGCGATAATATTTGTCAACATTCCTGGGGAGTTTCCCTCTACGTCTGCGTGGGACCTTCATATACATGAATAAGGCAACATAACCTAACCTAACCCAACCTGACATGTCGGCGGTAATATTTGACAACATTCCTGGCGAGTTGGCCTCTGTGTCTCCGTTAGACCTTTATATACATCAATAACGTAATATAACCTAACCTAAACCAACCTAACTTATCGGCGGTAATATTTGACAACAGTCCTGGCGACTTGGCCTCTACGTGTCCGTGGCACCTTTATATACATTAGTATCCTAATATAACCTAACCAAACCCAACCTATCATATCGGCGATAATATTTGTCAACATTCCTGGCGAGTTCTCCTCTACGTCTGCGTGGGACATTCATATACATCAATAAAGTAATATAAACTATCCTAACCCAACCTATCACCTCGGCGATAATATTTGACAGCATTCCTGGGGAGTACTCCTCTACGTCTGCGTGGGACATTCATATACATCAATAACGTATTATAACCTAACCTAACCCAACCTGACATCTCGGCGGTAATATTTGACAACATTCCTGGCGAACTGGCTTCTACGACTTCGTGGGACCTTTATGTACATCAATAACGTAGTGTAACCTAACCTAACCCAGTCTACCATCTCGGCGGTAATATTTGACAACATTCCTGGCGAGTTGGACACTACGTCTCCGTGAGACCTGTATACACATCAATAACGTAATATAACCTAACCCATCCCAACCTAACTTCTCGGCGGTAAAATTTGACAACAATCCTGGCGAGTTGGGCTCTACGTCTACGTGGGACCTTCATATACATGAATAAGGCAATATAACCAACCTAACCCAACCTGACATCTCGGCGGTAATATTTGACAACATTCCTGTCGAGTTGGCCTCTACGTCACCGTGGTACCTTTATATACATCAATAACGTAATATAACCTAATCTAACCCAACCAATCATCTCGGCGGTAATATTTGACAACATTCCTGGCAAATTGTCCTCTACGTCTACGTGGGACCTTCGTATACATCAATAACGTAATATAACCTAACCTAACCCAACCTGACGTCTCGGCGGTAATATTTGACAACATTCCTGGCGAGCTGGCTTCTACGTGTCCGTGGGACCTTTATATACATCGGTATCCTAATATAACCTATCCTAACCCAACCTAACCTCTCGTGGTACCATTTAACCGCATTCCTTGCTTGTCGGCCCCTACTTCTCGGTGGGAACACTGTATACGTCTATGACGTAATATAACCTAACCTAACCCAACCTGACATCTCGGCGGTATAATTTGACAACATTCCTGGCGAGTTGGACTCTACGTCACCGTGGTTCCTGTATATACATCAATAACGTAATATAACCTAACCTAACCCAACCTATCATCTCGTCGATAATATTTGACAGCATTCCTGGGGAGTACTCCTCTACGTCTGCGTGGGACATTCATATACATCAATAACGTATTATAACCTAACCTAACCCAACCTGACATCTCGGCGGTAATATTTGACAACATTCCTGGCGAGCTGGCTTCTACGTGTCCGTGGGACCTTTATATACATCAGTATCCTAATATAACCTAACCAAACCCAACCTATCATCTCGGCGATAATATTTGTCAACATTCCTGGGGAGTTTTCCTCTACGTCTGCGTGGGACCTTCATATACATGAATAAGGCAACATAACCTAACCTAACCCAACCTGACATGTCGGCGGTAATATTTGACAACATTCCTGGCGAGTTGGCCTCTGTGTCTCCGTTAGACCTTTATATACATCAATAACGTAATATAACCTAACCTAAACCAACCTAACTTATCGGCGGTAATATTTGACAACAGTCCTGGCGACTTGGCCTCTACGTGTCCGTGGCACCTTTATATACATTAGTATCCTAATATAACCTAACCAAACCCAACCTATCATATCGGCGATAATATTTGTCAACATTCCTGGCGAGTTCTCCTCTACGTCTGCGTGGGACATTCATATACATCAATAAAGTAATATAAACTATCCTAACCCAACCTATCACCTCGGCGATAATATTTGACAGCATTCCTGGGGAGTTCTCCTCTACGTCTGCGTGGGACATTCATATACATCAATAACGTATTATAACCTAACCTAACCCAACCTGACACCTCGGCGGTAATATTTGACAACATTCCTGGCGAGCTGGCTTCTACGACTTCGTGGGACCTTTATGTACATCAATAACGTAGTGTAACCTAACCTAACCCAGTCTACCATCTCGGCGGTAATATTTGACAACATTCCTGGCGAGTTGGACACTACGTCTCCGTGAGACCTGTATACACATCAATAACGTAATATAACCTAACCCATCCCAACCTAACTTCTCGGCGGTAAAATTTGACAACAATCCTGGCGAGTTGGGCTCTACGTCTACGTGGGACCTTCATATACATGAATAAGGCAATATAACCAACCTAACCCAACCTGACATCTCGGCGGTAATATTTGACAACATTCCTGGCGAGTTGGCCTCTACGTCACCGTGGTACCTTTATATACATCAATAAAGTAATATAACCTAATCTAACCCAACCAATCATCTCGGCGGTAATATTTGACAACATTCCTGGCAAATTGTCCTCTACGTCTACGTGGGACCTTCGTATACATCAATAACGTAATATAACCTAACCTAACCCAACCTGACGTCTCGGCGGTAATATTTGACAACATTCCTGGCGAGCTGGCTTCTACGTGTCCGTGGGACCTTTATATACATCGGTATCCTAATATAACCTATCCTAACCCAACCTAACCTCTCGTGGTACCATTTAACCGCATTCCTTGCTTGTCGGCCCCTACTTCTCGGTGGGAACACTGTATACGTCTATGACGTAATATAACCTAACCTAACCCAACCTGACATCTCGGCGGTATAATTTGGCAACATTCCTGGCGAGTTGGACTCTACGTCACCGTGGTTCCTGTATATACATCAATAACGTAATATAACCTAACCTAACCCAACCTATCATCTCGTCGATAATATTTGACAGCATTCCTGGGGAGTACTCCTCTACGTATGCGTGGGACATTCATATACATCAATAACGTATTATAACCTAACCTAACCCAACCTGACATCTCGGCGGTAATATTTGACAACATTCCTGGCGAACTGGCTTCTACGACTTCGTGGGACCTTTATGTACATCAATAACGTAGTGTAACCTAACCTAACCCAGTCTACCATCTCGGCGGTAATATTTGACAACATTCCTGGCGTGTTGGCCTCTACGTCACCGTGGTACCTTTATATACATCAATAAAGTAATATAACCTAATCTAACCCAACCAATCATCTCGGCGGTAATATTTGACAACATTCCTGGCAAATTGTCCTCTACGTCTACGTGGGACCTTTGTATACATCAATAACGTAATATAACCTAACCTAACCCAACCTGACGTCTCGGCGGTAATATTTGACAACATTCCTGGCGAGCTGGCTTCTACGTGTCCGTGGGACCTTTATATACATCGGTATCCTAATATAACCTATCCTAACCCAACCTAACCTCTCGTGGTACCATTTAACCGCATTCCTTGCTTGTCGGCCCCTACTTCTCGGTGGGAACACTGTATACGTCTATGACGTAATATAACCTAACCTAACCCAACCTGACATCTCGGCGGTATAATTTGACAACATTCCTGGCGAGTTGGACTCTACGTCACCGTGGTTCCTGTATATACATCAATAACGTAATATAACCTAACCTAACCCAACCTATCATCTCGTCGATAATATTTGACAGCATTCCTGGGGAGTACTCCTCTACGTCTGCGTGGGACATTCATATACATCAATAACGTATTATAACCTAACCTACCCCAACCTGACATCTCGGCGGTAATATTTGACAACATTCCTGGCGAACTGGCTTCTACGACTTCGTGGGACCTTTATGTACATCAATAACGTAGTGTAACCTAACCTAACCCAGTCTACCATCTCGGCGGTAATATTTGACAACATTCCTGGCGAGTTGGACACTACGTCTCCGTGAGACCTGTATACACATCAATAACGTAATATAACCTAACCCATCCCAACCTAACTTCTCGGCGGTAAAATTTGACAACAATCCTGGCGAGTTGGGCTCTACGTCTACGTGGGACCTTCATATACATGAATAAGGCAATATAACCAACCTAACCCAACCTGACATCTCGGCGGTAATATTTGACAACATTCCTGGCGAGTTGGCCTCTACGTCACCGTGGTACCTTTATATACATCAATAACGTAATATAACCTAATCTAACCCAACCAATCATCTCGGCGGTAATATTTGACAACATTCCTGGCAAATTGTCCTCTACGTCTACGTGGGACCTTCGTATACATCAATAACGTAATATAACCTAACCTAACCCAACCTGACGTCTCGGCGGTAATATTTGACAACATTCCTGGCGAGCTGGCTTCTACGTGTCCGTGGGACCTTTATATACATCGGTATCCTAATATAACCTATCCTAACCCAACCTAACCTCTCGTGGTACCATTTAACCGCATTCCTTGCTTGTCGGCCCCTACTTCTCGGTGGGAACACTGTATACGTCTATGACGTAATATAACCTAACCTAACCCAACCTGACATCTCGGCGGTATAATTTGACAACATTCCTGGCGAGTTGGACTCTACGTCACCGTGGTTCCTGTATATACATCAATAACGTAATATAACCTAACCTAACCCAACCTATCATCTCGTCGATAATATTTGACAGCATTCCTGGGGAGTACTCCTCTACGTCTGCGTGGGACATTCATATACATCAATAACGTATTATAACCTAACCTAACCCAACCTGACATCTCGGCGGTAATATTTGACAACATTCCTGGCGAGCTGGCTTCTACGTGTCCGTGGGACCTTTATATACATCAGTATCCTAATATAACCTAACCAAACCCAACCTATCATCTCGGCGATAATATTTGTCAACATTCCTGGGGAGTTTTCCTCTACGTCTGCGTGGGACCTTCATATACATGAATAAGGCAACATAACCTAACCTAACCCAACCTGACATGTCGGCGGTAATATTTGACAACATTCCTGGCGAGTTGGCCTCTGTGTCTCCGTTAGACCTTTATATACATCAATAACGTAATATAACCTAACCTAAACCAACCTAACTTATCGGCGGTAATATTTGACAACAGTCCTGGCGACTTGGCCTCTACGTGTCCGTGGCACCTTTATATACATTAGTATCCTAATATAACCTAACCAAACCCAACCTATCATATCGGCGATAATATTTGTCAACATTCCTGGCGAGTTCTCCTCTACGTCTGCGTGGGACATTCATATACATCAATAAAGTAATATAAACTATCCTAACCCAACCTATCACCTCGGCGATAATATTTGACAGCATTCCTGGGGAGTTCTCCTCTACGTCTGCGTGGGACATTCATATACATCAATAACGTATTATAACCTAACCTAACCCAACCTGACACCTCGGCGGTAATATTTGACAACATTCCTGGCGAGCTGGCTTCTACGACTTCGTGGGACCTTTATGTACATCAATAACGTAGTGTAACCTAACCTAACCCAGTCTACCATCTCGGCGGTAATATTTGACAACATTCCTGGCGAGTTGGACACTACGTCTCCGTGAGACCTGTATACACATCAATAACGTAATATAACCTAACCCATCCCAACCTAACTTCTCGGCGGTAAAATTTGACAACAATCCTGGCGAGTTGGGCTCTACGTCTACGTGGGACCTTCATATACATGAATAAGGCAATATAACCAACCTAACCCAACCTTACATCTCGGCGGTAATATTTGACAACATTCCTGGCGAGTTGGCCTCTACGTCACCGTGGTACCTTTATATACATCAATAAAGTAATATAACCTAATCTAACCCAACCAATCATCTCGGCGGTAATATTTGACAACATTCCTGGCAAATTGTCCTCTACGTCTACGTGGGACCTTCGTATACATCAATAACGTAATATAACCTAACCTAACCCAACCTGACGTCTCGGCGGTAATATTTGACAACATTCCTGGCGAGCTGGCTTCTACGTGTCCGTGGGACCTTTATATACATCGGTATCCTAATATAACCTATCCTAACCCAACCTAACCTCTCGTGGTACCATTTAACCGCATTCCTTGCTTGTCGGCCCCTACTTCTCGGTGGGAACACTGTATACGTCTATGACGTAATATAACCTAACCTAACCCAACCTGACATCTCGGCGGTATAATTTGGCAACATTCCTGGCGAGTTGGACTCTACGTCACCGTGGTTCCTGTATATACATCAATAACGTAATATAACCTAACCTAACCCAACCTATCATCTCGTCGATAATATTTGACAGCATTCCTGGGGAGTACTCCTCTACGTATGCGTGGGACATTCATATACATCAATAACGTATTATAACCTAACCTAACCCAACCTGACATCTCGGCGGTAATATTTGACAACATTCCTGGCGAACTGGCTTCTACGACTTCGTGGGACCTTTATGTACATCAATAACGTAGTGTAACCTAACCTAACCCAGTCTACCATCTCGGCGGTAATATTTGACAACATTCCTGGCGTGTTGGACACTACGTCTCCGTGTGACCTTTATACACATCAATAACGTAATGTAACCTAACCCATCCCAACCTAACCTCTCGGCGGTAAAATTTGACAACAATCCTGGCGAGTTTGGCTCTACGTCTACGTGGGACCTTCATATACATGAATATGGCAATATAACCAACCTAACCCAACCTGACATCTCGGCGGTAATATTTGACAACATTCCTGGCGAGTTGGCCTCTACGTCACCGTGGTACCTTTATATACATCAATAACGTAATATAACCTAATCTAACCCAACCAATCATCTCGGCGGTAATATTTGACAACATTCCTGGCAAATTGTCCTCTACGTCTACGTGGGACCTTTGTATACATCAATAACGTAATATAACCTAACCTAACCCAACCTGAAGTCTCGGCGGTAATATTTAACAACATTCCTGGCGAGCTGGCTTCTACGTGTCCGTGGGACCTTTATATACATCGGTATCCTAATATAACCTATCCTAACCCAACCTAACCTCTCGTGGTACCATTTAACCGCATTCCTTGCTTGTCGGCCCCTACTTCTCGGTGGGAACACTGTATACGTCTATGACGTAATATAACCTAACCTAACCCAACCTGACATCTCGGCGGTATAATTTGACAACATTCCTGGCGAGTTGGACTCTACGTCACCGTGGTTCCTGTATATACATCAATAACGTATTATAACCTAACCTAACCCAACCTATCATCTCGTCGATAATATTTGACAGCATTCCTGGGGAGTACTCCTCTACGTCTGCGTGGGACAATCATATACATCAGTAACGTATTATAACCTAACCTAACCCAACCTGACATCTCGGCGGTAATATTTCACAACATTCCTGGCGAACTGGCTTCTACGACTTCGTGGGACCTTTATGTACATCAATAACGTAGTGTAACCTAACCTAACCCAGTCTACCATCTCGGCGGTAATATTTGACAACATTCCTGGCGTGTTGGACACTACGTCTCCGTGTGACCTTTATACACATCAATAACGTAATATAACCTAACCCATCCCAACCTAACCTCTCGGCGGTAAAATTTGACAACAATCCTGGCGAGTTGGGCTCTACGTCTACGTGGGACCTTCATATACATGAATATGGCAATATAACCAACCTAACCCAACCTGACATCTCGGCGGTAATATTTGACAACATTCCTGGCGAGTTGGCCTCTACGTCACCGTGGTACCTTTATATACATCAATAACGTAATATAACCTAATCTAACCCAACCAATCATCTCGGCGGTAATATTTGACAACATTCCTGGCAAATTGTCCTCTACGTCTACGTGGGACCTTTGTATACATCAATAACGTAATATAACCTAACCTAAGCCAACCTGACGTCTCGGCGGTAATATTTGACAACATTCCTGGCGAGCTGGCTTCTACGTGTCCGTGGGACCTTTATATACATCGGTATCCTAATATAACCTATCCTAACCCAACCTAACCTCTCGTGGTACCATTTAACCGCATTCCTTGCTTGTCGGCCCCTACTTCTCGGTGGGAACACTGTATACGTCTATGACGTAATATAACCTAACCTAACCCAACCCGACATCTCGGCGGTATAATTTGACAACATTCCTGGCGAGTTGGACTCTACGTCACCGTGGTTCCTGTATATACATCAATAACGTAATATAACCTAACCTAACCCAACCTATCATCTCGTCGATAATATTTGACAGCATTCCTGGGGAGTTCTCCTCTACGTCTGCGTGGGACATTCATATACATCAATAGCGTATTATAACCTAACCTAACCCAACCTGACATCTCGGCGGTAATATTTGACAACATTCCTGGCGAGCTGGCTTGTACGACTTCGTGGAACCTTTATGTACATCAATAACGTAGTGTAACCTAACCTAACCCAGTCTACCATCTCGGCGGTAATATTTGACGACATTCCTGGCGAGTTGGACTCTACATCTCCGTGGGACCTTTATATACATCAATAACGTAATATAACCTAACCTAACCCAACCTGACATCTCGGCGGAAATATTTGACAGCATTCCTGGCGTGCTGGCCTCTGCATCACCGTGGTACCTTTATATACATCAATAACGTAATATAATCTAATCTAACCCAACCAATCATCTCGGCGGTAATATTTGACAACATTCCTGGCAAGTTGGACACTACGTCTCCGTGCGGCCTTTATACACATCAATAACGTAATATAACCTAACCCATCCCAACCTAACCTCTCGGCGGTAAAATTTGACAACAATCCTGGCGAGTTGGACTCTACGTCTACGTGGGACCTTCATATACATGAATAAGGCAATATAACCTAACCTAACGCAACCTGACATCTCGGCGGTAATATTTCACAACATTCCTGGCGAGTTGGCCTCTATGTCTCCGTGGGACCTTTATATACATCAATAACGTAATTTAACCTAACCTAACGCAACCTAACTTATCGGCGGTAATATTTGACAACATTAGTGGCGATTTGGCCTCTACGTGTCCGTGGGTCCTTTATATACATCAGTATCCTAATATAACCTAACCACACCCAACCTATCATCTCGGCGATAATATTTGTCAACATTCCTGGCGAGTTCTCCTCTACGTCTGCGTGGGACATTCATATACATCAATAACGTAATATAACCTAACCTAATCCAACCTGACATCTCGGCGGTAATATTTGACAACATTCCTGGCGAGCTGGCTTCTACGTGTCCGTGGGACCTTTATATACATCAGTATCCTAATATAACCTAACCAAACCCAACCTATCATCTCGGCGATAATATTTGTCAACATTCCTGGGGAGTTTTCCTCTACGTCTGCGTGGGACCTTCATATACATGAATAAGGCAACATAACCTAACCTAACCCAACCTGACATGTCGGCGGTAATATTTGACAACATTCCTGGCGAGTTGGCCTCTGTGTCTCCGTGAGACCTTTATATACATCAATAACGTAATATAACCTAACCTAAACCAACCTAACTTATCGGCGGTAATATTTGACAACAGTCCTGGCGACTTGGCCTCTACGTCTACGTGGGACCTTTGTATACATCAATAACGTAATATAACCTAACCTAACCCAACCTGACGTCTCGGCGGTAATATTTGACAACATTCCTGGCGAGCTGGCTTCTACGTGTCCGTGGGACCTTTATATACATCGGTATCCTAATATAACCTATCCTAACCCAACCTAACCTCTCGTGGTACCATTTAACCGCATTCCTTGCTTGTCGGCCCCTACTTCTCGGTGGGAACACTGTATACGTCTATGACGTAATATAACCTAACCTAACCCAACCTGACATCTCGGCGGTATAATTTGACAACATTCCTGGCGAGTTGGCCTCTGCGTCACCGTGGTACCTTTATATACATCAATAACGTAATATAATCTAATCTAACCCAACCAATCATCTCGGCGGTAATATTTGACAACATTCCTGGCAAGTTGGACACTACGTCTCCGTGCGGCCTTTATACACATCAATAACGTAATATAACCTAACCCATCCCAACCTAACCTCTCGGCGGTAAAATTTGACAACAATCCTGGCGAGTTGGACTCTACGTCTACGTGGGACCTTCATATACATGAATAAGGCAATATAACCTAACCTAACGCAACCTGACATCTCGGCGGTAATATTTCACAACATTCCTGGCGAGTTGGCCTCTATGTCTCCGTGGGACCTTTATATACATCAATAACGTAATTTAACCTAACCTAACGCAACCTAACTTATCGGCGGTAATATTTGACAACATTCCTGGCGATTTGGCCTCTACGTGTCCGTGGGACCTTTATATACATCAGTATCCTAATATAACCTAACCACACCCAACCTATCATCTCGGCGATAATATTTGTCAACATTCCTGGCGAGTTCTCCTCTACGTCTGCGTGGGACATTCATATACATCAATAACGTAATATAACCTAACCTAATCCAACCTGACATCTCGGCGGTAATATTTGACAACATTCCTGGCGAGCTGGCTTCTACGTGTCCGTGGGACCTTTATATACATCAGTATCCTAATATAACCTAACCAAACCCAACCTATCATCTCGGCGATAATATTTGTCAACATTCCTGGGGAGTTTTCCTCTACGTCTGCGTGGGACCTTCATATACATGAATAAGGCAACATAACCTAACCTAACCCAACCTGACATGTCGGCGGTAATATTTGACAACATTCCTGGCGAGTTGGCCTCTGTGTCTCCGTGAGACCTTTATATACATCAATAACGTAATATAACCTAACCTAAACCAACCTAACTTATCGGCGGTAATATTTGACAACAGTCCTGGCGACTTGGCCTCTACGTGTCCGTGGCACCTTTATATACATTAGTATCCTAATATAACCTAACCAAACCCAACCTATCATATCGGCGATAATATTTGTCAACATTCCGGGCGAGTTCTCCTCTACGTCTGCGTGGGACATTCATATACATCAATAACGTAATATAACCTAACCTAACCCAACCTGACATCTCGGCGGTAGTATTTGACGACATTCCTGGCGAGTTGGATTCTACGTCTCCGTGGGAACTTTATATACATCAATAACGTAATATAACCTAACCTAACCCAACCTGACATCTCGGCGGTAATATTTGACGACATTCCTGGCGAGTTGGACTCTACATCTCCGTGGGACCTTTATATACATCAATAACGTAATATAACCTAACCTAACCCAACCTGACATCTCGGCGGAAATATTTGACAGCATTCCTGGCGTGCTGGCCTCTGGGTCACCGTGGTACCTTTATATACATCAATAACGTAATATAATCTAATCTAACCCAACCAATCATCTCGGCGGTAATATTTGACAACATTCCTGGCAAGTTGGACACTACGTCTCCTTGCGGCCTTTATACACATCAATAACGTAATATAACCTAACCCATCTCAACCTAACCTCTCGGCGGTAAAATTTGACAACAATCCTGGCGAGTTGGACTCTACGTCTACGTGGGACCTTCATATACATGAATAAGGCAATATAACCTAACCTAATGCAACCTGACATCTCGGCGGTAATATTTCACAACATTCCTGGCGAGTTGGCCTCTATGTCTCCGTGGGACCTTTATATACATCAATAACGTAATTTAACCTAACCTAACGCAACCTAACTTATCGGCGGTAATATTTGACAACATTCCTGGCGATTTGGCCTCTACGTGTCCGTGGGACCTTTATATACATCAGTATCCTAATATAACCTAACCACACCCAACCTATCATCTCGGCGATAATATTTGTCAACATTCCTGGCGAGTTCTCCTCTACGTCTGCGTGGGACATTCATATACATCAATAACGTAATATAACCTAACCTAATCCAACCTGACATCTCGGCGGTAATATTTGACAACATTCCTGGCGAGCTGGCTTCTACGTGTCCGTGGGACCTTTATATACATCAGTATCCTAATATAACCTAACCAAACCCAACCTATCATCTCGGCGATAATATTTGTCAACATTCCTGGGGAGTTTTCCTCTACGTCTGCGTGGGACCTTCATATACATGAATAAGGCAACATAACCTAACCTAACCCAACCTGACATGTCGGCGGTAATATTTGACAACATTCCTGGCGAGTTGGCCTCTGTGTCTCCGTGAGACCTTTATATACATCAATAACGTAATATAACCTAACCTAAACCAACCTAACTTATCGGCGGTAATATTTGACAACAGTCCTGGCGACTTGGCCTCTACGTGTCCGTGGCACCTTTATATACATTAGTATCCTAATATAACCTAACCAAACCCAACCTATCATATCGGCGATAATATTTGTCAACATTCCGGGCGAGTTCTCCTCTACGTCTGCGTGGGACATTCATATACATCAATAACGTAATATAACCTAACCTAACCCAACCTGACATCTCGGCGGTAGTATTTGACGACATTCCTGGCGAGTTGGATTCTACGTCTCCGTGGGAACTTTATATACATCAATAACGTAATATAACCTAACCTAACCCAACCTGACATCTCGGCGGTAATATTTGACGACATTCCTGGCGAGTTGGACTCTACATCTCCGTGGGACCTTTATATACATCAATAACGTAATATAACCTAACCTAACCCAACCTGACATCTCGGCGGAAATATTTGACAGCATTCCTGGCGTGCTGGCCTCTGGGTCACCGTGGTACCTTTATATACATCAATAACGTAATATAATCTAATCTAACCCAACCAATCATCTCGGCGGTAATATTTGACAACATTCCTGGCAAGTTGGACACTACGTCTCCTTGCGGCCTTTATACACATCAATAACGTAATATAACCTAACCCATCTCAACCTAACCTCTCGGCGGTAAAATTTGACAACAATCCTGGCGAGTTGGACTCTACGTCTACGTGGGACCTTCATATACATGAATAAGGCAATATAACCTAACCTAATGCAACCTGACATCTCGGCGGTAATATTTCACAACATTCCTGGCGAGTTGGCCTCTATGTCTCCGTGGGACCTTTATATACATCAATAACGTAATTTAACCTAACCTAACGCAACCTAACTTATCGGCGGTAATATTTGACAACATTCCTGGCGATTTGGCCTCTACGTGTCCGTGGGACCTTTATATACATCAGTATCCTAATATAACCTAACCACACCCAACCTATCATCTCGGCGATAATATTTGTCAACATTCCTGGCGAGTTCTCCTCTACGTCTGCGTGGGACATTCATATACATCAATAACGTAATATAACCTAACCTAATCCAACCTGACATCTCGGCGGTAATATTTGACAACATTCCTGGCGAGCTGGCTTCTACGTGTCCGTGGGACCTTTATATACATCAGTATCCTAATATAACCTAACCAAACCCAACCTATCATCTCGGCGATAATATTTGTCAACATTCCTGGGGAGTTTTCCTCTACGTCTGCGTGGGACCTTCATATACATGAATAAGGCAACATAACCTAACCTAACCCAACCTGACATGTCGGCGGTAATATTTGACAACATTCCTGGCGAGTTGGCCTCTGTGTCTCCGTGAGACCTTTATATACATCAATAACGTAATATAACCTAACCTAAACCAACCTAACTTATCGGCGGTAATATTTGACAACAGTCCTGGCGACTTGGCCTCTACGTGTCCGTGGCACCTTTATATACATTAGTATCCTAATATAACCTAACCAAACCCAACCTATCATATCGGCGATAATATTTGTCAACATTCCTGGCGAGTTCTCCTCTACGTCTGCGTGGGACATTCATATACATCAATAACGTAATATAACCGAACCTAACCCAACCTGACATCTCGGCGGTAATATTTGACAACATTCCTGGCGACTTGGTCTCTACGTGTCCGTGCGACCTTTATATACATCAGGATCCTAATATAACCTAGCCAAACCCAACACATCATATCGGCGATAATATTTGTCAACATTCCTGGCGAGTTCTCCTCTACGTCTGCGTGGGACATTCATATACATCAATAACGTAATATAACCTAACCTAACCCAACCTGACATCTCGGCGGTAGTATTTGACGACATTCCTGGCGAGTTGGATTCTACGTCTCCGTGGGAACTTTATATACATCAATAACGTAATATAACCTAACCTAACCCAACCTGACATCTCGGCGGTAATATTTGACAACATTCCTGGCGAGTTGTCATCTACGTCTACGTGGGACCTTGGTATACATCAATAACGTAATGTAACCTAACCTAACCCAACCTGACATCT